>CM077645.1:134337502-134827502 GCA_039707465.1 Rhabdophis nuchalis | reverse complement strand
TCAGCTTTAAAACAGAAATGAGCACTGCCCCCTAAAGTCAGGAACGATTAGCACATATGTGTGAGGGGAACCTTTACCTCTACCTTAAATAAGTTCAGAAAGCCTTGAGAAGCTTACTTTTTCTTCTTCTTAAAAGTGGTTATCTAGCATGAAAAACAATTGTGCATGAGGAGGAGCAAGAAACATTCACTTAACAGATGAAATTTTTAAGAACTTCTGATTAGTATGTTTTCCAGGTTCTCATATCAAATTATTACATCCTGGTAAACTAGTTTTCTTAAATATTTTTGCCTTTTAAACTTCCCATTTGAGAGACTTTGGCCCAGAAAACAGTCTTCCCTATATTGAGCTTATAAAAATGACCCTGGGTACAAAATAAGGAGATGTGGAAACTCATGCTATAGAAAAGAAAGCCCCTGCAGAAAGAAGCAAAGAAAATAAGGCAGGTCTTTTTTAATGATTTCAGAGAATTTTCAGAAAAGAAGTTACCCAGCTAAAATAGCTGGCTTAAGGATAAATCTATATATCAGGAAATCTCCCATCATTCAAACATTGCAAATGTGTTTATCAAACTGGTAGAGAACCAAATCTCATTTTTCATAAGAAGATTGCTTAGTGAATCAATCAGATATTAAACCTGTCTTGATTTCCTTTTTTTATTATTAAATGCTTTTTAAAATACTTTTTGCAATCTACCTTTGAGCTTTAGAATGGTGCTTAATAATGATACACTGTCTTTATTGCCACATGCAAATAGGAAGAAACTTCTAAAGACAGGGTTATTGTCATTTCTTCATCTGTGATTGGTCTCTTCCCTAGTGTTTTGCCTAGAGCTGTCTAAAATAATGGCCTATATCATAATTAATGGCTGCTTCTCTTAAGTCTAATACTTCAGGGTGTTGTTGTTATGCCGGTCGCAGAAAATGAGAGATGGAGAATGGATGAAGATAGTTTCTTTGGGCAAACCAGTAACTGAAATTGTTTTAGTTATTAAACTAGGATAAGAAAGCATCTTAGATATAGCTTCAGAGAGGAAAATATTCAGATATATTGAGTTTTTATAAATTATATGAAAGTATAATCAAATCAACTTTACTTGTTGTGTCATGCAATACTCAAGAATATCTCCTATGGCATTGTTCATTTCTGGTCTAATAATAATCAGCTAACTACTTGTACTGTCTGCTAGAAAAGGTTATATAGCATTCTCTTTTCCAACAAAGGCATCCAAGAAAACTTTTTTTTAAATACACACACATTCACACAGAGAGACACACCTTTGTAAAGATGTTTGCATCAAGGTGGCAAAATCCTAATATTATTTTATGTTATTCACCAAAATCCTTTGTGCTAGAAGCATTTTCTTCTTTCTTACGTGGGGAAAAATACTTCCAGGTTAAATGCTGGTTCAGGTAGCAGTCTGGCAAATAGTTCGATGTGTTTCAATCCTTTGCAAATATTTTAAGTGCCATGTGCATATTTGCCACTTAGTTTTTCATTTTGCACAAACACAACACTTCGACATTTGTTTGAAGAATGGAAAATTGGGCACTTCAGGTCATCAGCTTTTGTCAAAAAGTGAAAAGTAGTGCCCCTGTTTTGGGGATCAAATTTGGATTGGAAAATACAAATATGATGATACAACAAATATAACAATTAGAACTGTATAGCAGTTTAAGTCTGTCAGTTTGAAGTTTGATCTAGACACAGAAGAAGAAGAAATAATTTAAGTTCAAAGAAGAGAAAGTGATTTGGAGGTTTACATGGAGGCGCATGTAGCACCTGCCAGTATTCTTTTAAATCAAGCATGACTTTTCTTGGAAAAACACTGTAATTTCAGAGAAACATGAATCTTCTTTGCTGACAGATACAATATAAGTGTCCCTATGTGCCCCGAATCCTCTTTTCTCCTTCAAACCCAGATTGCTACACTACTATCCTAGCAATAAATAATTGCTCTTCCAAATTGGCTGACTGCTCTTTGAAATTTAAATGTGAACCCTAACATGCCTGAAGGACCAATTTCACCAGAATAGGTTTAGCAGCTGAATTTCCAACACAGGATGTATTTGTGATACTCTGCTACTCGTATATTTTGTTTTTAGCTTTGTTTCTTTTTGACACAAGTAGAAAAATGCAATTATGCATAATGGCAGGTGGAATTAACCATAAGCATGATTCTGCCGCTTAATCACATGTGCAATTTCATATTTTAAACCTTTCCACTTTGTGCAGATGAAATTGATTTGGGGAAATAACAATATTTGCATAACTAAAGAAGAAAACATTTCAAATTATGTCAGCACACCAATTAGTGATTTGTCTTTAGAGGTGTTAGAATTTTTGGATTAAACTTTCACATCAATGAAGTAACTATCATTCTTCATTTTAACAGGAGGTTGGCCAGGGGCAGAAGATGTTGATGGATGTTTCAAATCTTTTTCTTTCCTCTCTCCACAAATCTAAAGGAAGCATAACAGGGAAAGAAATGAGACAATTAAAAATTGCTTGCCAGAGTTAATTCAACCAGCAGTAGCAGCTGTGGTTTTAGTTATATTTCCAAATTTCTGCACCTATAATTGAAAGAAGGAAGAATGTGAAAGAATATATTTATTAACCTCTTGACTTGACTAACCTTATGTTATGGCGTGCCATGATTTTTTTTAAAAAAGGGTTTACATAGGTTTTATTTTTTAGAAAAACTGGAAGCATCTACCTAAGGAATGATCAACTATACTGGCTATATACATGAGTGATCTGCCTGCCTGCCTGCCTGCCTGCCTGCCTGCCTGCCTGCCTGCCTTTCTATCTATCTATCTATCTATCTATCTATCTATCTATCTATCTATCTATCTATCTATCTATCTATCTATCTATCTATCTAATGAATTGTGTATATCTGCAGAAGTAGGTTTGGATCACTTTTATTTTAAAAAAAAAGGGCTGATAGAAAATAGTGTTATGGTAGGTTGAGAACTTTTAAACATGTCTTAGACATTTTGTCTCTTTGTTTCCCTTCCTTCTTTAGTCTCTCTCTTATTGTTTGATATGGTAAATCCCAAATGAGAGTTACAAGCCTATGAAGGCTTGGCTTTTTCCTCATAGGAGAAGGAAAGCATACATGTCTTGGCTATTTGCTACTGAAAACCGGTGTTATAATGTTTGGATGTATGTGGTCTATGAGCCACCATTATGGTTATAACATGTACAACTGCTACATTCTTTGGAGATTATGAGAACAGCCTGTTGATCTAGTCATCTCACAACTTTCCAGTTAAGTGTTTCTATTGGTTCAATGAATTTATAATTACTGTTATAATTGTTCAGACAAAGCACTGGTGAATTATGGAGAACAGAAGGAAAAACGGCTGTATCTAGAGGGGGAGGACACTGTATCAATTTCCAGTTGTTGTTGATTGCCATGAAAACAATCTGGTTAAAAACAGAGCAGCACATTTGCATAGATGCTGACAAAATCAGTCCCTAGGAGAAAGATACAGGTTGCCTAATTTCCAACTAGACTGAACAATCCAATACTGGAGATATAGCTAATAATCAGTTCTCAAAATCAAGTATACTATTTTTTTACAGACCTAAAGAAAGGCAGTACACAGACAAAGTAGAGCCATCACAAATAATAAAGAAAACAATTGCAAGAGATTGAATAGTATTGAAATTTTTCCTTTTCAATGATGCAGACAATTGTGAGAATGGGATAGAATTATCTTCAAAAATCAATTGTTGGATTTCTTCAAAAAAGCATTCAGCAAAATGCTTCGTAGAAAGACAAATAATATTTGAAACTTACTTGGGAGCTGAAGGGAAGGCTATCTTTCGAGGAATCTGCTTCTGTTTTAGTCAATTTCTAAACATCTCAATTTTATGGATTTTATAATTTCTGCACAGGTTTGATGCTGAGATTGGGGAATCTTGTTCTTTGATGAATAAAATAATATTAATGAAATTGAGTGATTTGCTTATTGAGAGCTAGTTTTTATTATGTATTAGGAAAGTCTAGCATTCAGGCCTTCCATTGTTATCTAAATCCTAGTAAAAACATACAGAGTACGAAGTAAAAAACATACAGAGGCTTCTTGTTTGGTTTGGATGTATACGCTCTCCCACTCCTTACTAAAAATTGTGATGACAACCTACCAGAGAAGGAAGGTACTGTCATACCTCCCTTGGCTGTTCTTGCTTAGCACTTAGATGAAGAAGGGCTTAGAAAAACAAGGAGTGGGTGTAGAAGTTGGAAACAAGCATTTTACCTTACTGTATCATTTTTTTTTAGTTCACATTATTTGGAAGTTTTATCTAAATAGTACCATTTTTTTTTACTACTAGCCTTGTTTGCCCCTTTCAGTTTATTTAGTAAGTTCCTGCCAAAATAGCAAAGACATCTCATCACACAGACATGGACATCAACAAAGGACCAAAGAAAGTCAGTGACAAACCATGTCACAATATCCCAATTCACATTCTGCCTCTTATATGCAACAATGCAACACAAATACATACAGATGGAACTTGCCCTGTGTCCTTGCAATATATTGGCATCATCATATCTACATGCAGATGTGGATAACGATGCATGCAGATACAGACAAACTTCCAAGACTACAATAAAATATAATAGGGTATGTACTGGTGAGAAAGCTTCTTTGTTTGTTGTCTTTAAGTGTGAAGTGAAAAATAATTCTACAATATAAGTATCTTTACATGTATAACAGGGAAAGAGCAGAATGAAGATGTTAATACGTACTTCCATATATTGTATAATATTACTTTATTTTAGTACCTGATGTTACATAGTTAACAATTTTCTAACAAAAGCTGTTAGCAGATATAAAATCCCCAATAACAGAATTATTGCACAGATGTTTTCTTTAAATTAAGAGATCGTTCAGATCCGCTTTTCTCCATTTGGGTGTTATCAGAATTCTTCCAAAATTTTAAGCTAGCTAGGGAGTTCTGGGAGTTCATTTCTATACATTAAGGGGTCCATATTTGGAAATGTAGGTTTAGATTTTTTTTAAAAAAATAGTGGGATCAGTATGAGGAGATCTCAAGACACAAGTATTTGAATAACTATTTTTAATCTTCTCTGATCCCTGCAATATGATTGTGGTAAAGAACTAGACTTCTGAATGTTTACTTTTTTTATTACAGTAAATAACCACACTAGAGAGGATGAGTAGCATGGCATAGATATAAATGCCAAAAATATTTAGAAGATTGAAAACTAATAATAATAAACAAATGAAAACATAGTGAGTAACTATCATATAATGTGGATAATGTATTTGAGAAGCACAGGGATTTTTTTCTTAGCTCTAACCTTTGTCTTCCTAAATTTCGTCATTCATAGTTTCAGCTCTTTGTAACCAGTAAGATCAATATGCTGAGGCTTTGATTAGGTTACACTATTTCCAGTTTTGCTTTCTAATAGGAGTAAGTACAGAGTGACATAACAGCAGCGATGTTCTGTTTGTACAAAACTACTTTGGAAGGAGAGATATTCTCTCTTGGAAGGATAGAGGATAATCAGACTAAGCACTGATGTCATCTTGATTACATTACAATTATTGTCTGATTGAAGAAAATGTTACCCCTAACCATAAATTTTGTTTCTGTAAATGACAGATATCCAGTTGAATACAAAAAAAGAGTGCAGCAATTTTTCAATTTTAGTTTTAAATCTATTTATGGTCCTGTTGATTTGATTTTGGGGAAAAAATGATCAGGGAAATATGTACTTCATAATTCTATCACAAACTCTTTAATTCTAATCAGAAACTTATTATTTAACTTTTGTTTGCCTTCCAAGTTTACTGGAAAAGTTCCTTCTTTAATTCAAAATGATACTAAATGGACTTTAAAAATAGTATTTGCTTTTTTATCAGAACAAAAACAGAAAGCTATCTTCTCAATAAAGAATTAAAAAAATAAAACTGGTTGCCTAATTTCAATTCAATCACATCTCCCAATTTCAGACGTTTACAAAGACAGTTTCTCTCTCTGTTTTCTGCCCCTTATAGGTTTTGAGCTGCTAACGTGAAGCACTCTGTGACACATACTGAATCATAGTTTATTTCCCCAGTGGTCCTGTCCATTTTTTTTTAATATGCCGTGCTTAGGCTGAGATAAGGTTATATTGAACCTTTTAAAACTCCTGTTTATTAAGAAAAAGAAATGACAAGGTTCCATGAGACACAGAGGTGGGCAAATCAACCAAATGAAACAGCATTTCAATTGTTTCAGTAATACTTTTTTGTATTTTATTTTTTATGATAAAATAATAAATATTTTATCATAAAAAATAAAATACAAAAAAGTAAAACAAACAAAATTAAACAAAACAAAAACATACATTTAACACTAGCAACAACAAGAAAGAAAGAAATAATGTGCAAAAAAGAGGAAAAAGTGATCAATTAAATTTAACATTTAACATGTAGTATTCTTGTAACAAATAATTTCTTGAATCAACTGTTCTGCTGCTTCAGTGACTTGCCAAAATAGGTGCAAAATGCTGTCCTTCCTTCCTTCCTTCCTTCCTTCCTTCCTTCCTTCCTTCCTTCCTTCCTTCCTTCCTTCCTTCTTTCCCAGGTTTACATTGTATGCCTTGCAGAGGTGGGTTGCTCCCGGTTTGGCACAGATCGGGTAAACTGGTAGTGGCAGTAGCAAAAGGTTCCACCCACCCACCTGGACACTTCTGCACATGCACAGAAGCGTCGCACACGAGCACAAGCGAACCGGTAGCACTGGGATTTGCAACCCACCTCTGATGCCTTGAATATGCTCCCTTTAAAAAATGCAAACCCTCTACTTTTAATAGAATCTTACTGTCTTTCTATTTGATTCTTCTAATTCTTAATGCTAGTATTTTTTTATAAAGTTCTACATGATTTGGAACCAAATACTGAAAAGGGAACTTCATACATATCTACAATGTATCTTAACATCTCTTTTCTGTAGGGTTTTGTATAATGTATATATTTGGCTTGGATAGGGGAAAATGTTGTATACCTAAAGAGAAACCTCGAAACTGAAATGTTAAGAGCTATTCCTGAAATATGTTCTAATACCCTTTGAGGTTTCTCTCTTTCTTGCCAGAACATTTGAAATATTAATTCTGCTTTTACTATTTGCAATCAAAACTTCCAATATATATATTTTTTGTTTCTTCCTTTTCAGTGGGTTTCTTTGAGGAATAACTCTTCCTGTTGACCATTTCCACTAACACTTTTGATAACAGAAAAGTACATAAAGGAATGGCTGGTGTCTGTTGCCCTGTTCTTTACCAGTTTCACTCCTCCAGGTTATGGTGGTATAATGACTAGGATAGTGAGCAACTATCAGTGGAGAACTAAAAAAGAAATAAATTGTTTGAACTTTTCTCAGGAACAAATACCATCATTGGGATGCTTCTACGTCTAGCAATCTGTCCATTTCTTATGGTTTAATGTGTGGTTTGGTCTTGCTTTGTTAAATTTTACTTTTTTTTTTGTACACACAAAGGCACTTAATCCCCTAAATCAGGGTCCCCCAACCCATGGGCCATGGATCAGTACCAGTCTGCAGTCTGTTAGGAACTGGGCCACACAAGCAGTGGGCAAGTGAGCAAAGCTTCAACTGTGCATGCATGAGATCTAAGGATATGGGTGAAACCATCACACCCACACCCACACACCCACGGAAAATTGTTTTCCATGAAACATTTCCACGTTGTAACTGAGAGGTTGGGGATCTCTGCCTTAAATGGTCTTTTAAAATATTTGAATGGTCACTTGCCTATCCTGCTATAGCCTGATAATTTATTACCTTGGTTTCTTTTTTATATGACCTGTCCATTTAGAAATAGTGAAAGGCCATTATTTGTGCCTAAAAAGTACAGTAAATGTCTGAAGAAAACTCTAGTGCAAAAGAGCACATGTATTCTCTTGAATCAAAAGCAGTCAATTTCTTTAGAGAAAGTATAAGGGTACAAATATGATAGGTAAATGAATAAAAAAGCACAACTGAGTGATGGGATTTACAGGCTGAAACAGAAATATTTTTAAAATGATATAAAGGTTCACAGTGGCATAAGATAAAAGTGGATTAAGAAGAAAATTTTGCCTATTACTAAAAATGGCTTGAGAGATACTGTATATTATTTCCTTATTTTCTTCTCGGTATATCAGTCTGCTTTCAGCATAAGGTTCAGTTAAATGAAAATGCTAAAATAATCACCATTACAACAGTCTTAAATTAATTCCGACTGTGATTTAACTTACTCTAAATGTATTGAATATACATACATGCATACACACATACATACATACATGCATATATAATGTATGAGGAGGAGAGGGAGTGCAGGAGAAAATATGGTGCATAAACACGAATGGAAATCATAATTTGTGAAATGGATCAGAAAGAGCTGAAACATAATTCCATCAGAAATTTTCTATAGGAATCCAAGTGTTTAGCAGAAAAGCTAAGCCAGCACTTCTGAGTAAATCATTTGCAACAATTTGGCACACGAGTTATAATAAAATAAAATTCTGACCAGGACTATCAATCACAGTAAAATATATTCCTTCATGTAAATACATTTTATTGCCTTGTTTACAGTTTAGGTAGTTGCCTATTCTATTTTCCATCATCCAGATTTGGCAACAAAGCTGAACATCTGGCAATGTTATTGCAAGGTGCTTGCATAAAAGTGTGCTATCTAAGATAGAAAATTCTGTCTTGATAATGCCCATTTGGATTATTTTATTGCCTATTTGGACAATGCTTATTTTTGAGAGAGAAAAAAATAGAGTAATTATTATTCTAAGATTATTCCTTGCAAGAGTGAAAGGTACATGAAACACTGCCAAACTCACCCCAATAATTTTTCAGACAGGGGTTTTATCCATGCCCAGCCATGGTTCTCCACCTAGACACCCTGGGTCCTCTGTGGAGAAGGGCGGGATATAAATAAATTAAATTAATTAAATTAGACATTCACACCTAACCATAATGATTCCAAATATGTGTGCTACAACACCATTATGAAAGCTTTGTCCTTTCACATTTGCATCATGATATTGTGTAAACAGCTTGTCTCACAACATTGAAGCATACTTTATATTACTTGCCCTCCTTATCCCTCCCACCTATTCAGTACCTATGGGAGAAGTGCAAGTTATTTGGACTTCCAAACTCTAGTATGATAGTTTGAAATCTCTCAGCAAATTTATTCATATATACTCCATGAACCCATTCCAAATACAAATATAATCTAATATATTGTGTTTAAGTTCTTAGGTCGTGTGGATACTTCTTCAGATTATTATTCTGATTGCACAAGTGGATTTTAAGGTATCAAATTTCATTCTGGATTCCATTTTAATTAATTGACCTCACAAAAACAGCAAAGGAAAAATTATGCTACTATCTCAAGGGGTCAAGAAATGAGAATGACAATTTAATCTGACTGGTCTTCAACAGTGTAATAATTGTGCCATCAACATATGTAATCTGCAGTTCAAAAATATGCCGGACCTTTGTTTGTATCACTGGGAGAATACTGTCACAATAAATAAATAAATATGAGGAAGTGAAAGAGGAGGAGAGGGAAGATGGGGCTCCCCTTGAGGTGCACCCAAAGACTACAGCTAGTTCAGAATGCAGCCGCGCGGGCAATATTGGGTACCTCTAGGTATTCCCACGTAACACCACTCCTGCGTGAGCTGCACTGGCTGCCTGTGGTCTTTCGGGTGCGCTTCAAGGTGCTGGTCACCATCTTCAAAGCGCTCCATGGCATGGGACCTAGTTATCTGCGGGATCGCATCCTACCTCATACATCCCTTTGGCCGATTCGCTCCAACAGAGAGGGGCTTCTCCGGGTGCCATCCACTAGGCAATGCCAGCGGGTGACACCCAGGGGAAGGGCCTTCTCTGTGGTGGGCCCAACCCTCTGGAACGACCTACCCCCCGAACTTAGATCTATCCCGGACCTCCGCTCCTTCCGCCAGCAACTAAAAACCTACTTTTTCCAACAGGCCGGCCTGGCCTAACCTACCGTTTTCAGCCTCAGTTGTTTAGTAGATAAATTTTAAATTGGGCTTTAGGGATTTTAACGGGGTAGTTTTTAGCACAGGGTGTAATTTAATATAGTTTTAATGTATTTATGTATTTATTGTGATGTATTGTATTTTTATATTTTCCTGTGCACCGCCCCAAGTCCCTTCAGGGAGAGGGGGTGGTTAATAAGTCGAATAAATGAATGAATGAATGAATGAAGATGAATTCATCTTGTTTGACTTTTAGCAATACTTTAGCATTCTACAAAAAAAGAGATAAGCTTCTAAAGAAAGCAGACAACAATCAATTACAATGCAATATCCATTGAACAATATGGATTAAATCAGGGGTCCCCAACTTTTTTGGCACCAGGGACCGATTTCATGTAAAAAAAAATTCGCGGACCGGTGGGAGCCTCCAGCAGGTGAGTCGAGTCACGTGGGCCACATGCACATTCAGCAGTCACGTGGAACCCGAGGCTCACTCCGGCCCGATTACTATCAAGCCACAGACGGGCACCGGTCCACGGCCCGGGGGTTGGGGACCCCTGGATTAAATCATTCTGTTCCCGAGATGTCAAATTTCATAACCAGCTAAAATAACAATGGATAGATGTCATACCCCACCATATAATTTGCATATATACCATGATTTTTCTCTGGCCCCATCTGGTGTCCAGAGGCCAAATACTAATCTGTATTGTTTGGAAGCTGACCTGCCCTTTAAGAGTAATCTTTACCCATTAACCCTCACTCCCAAAACAAGTGCATCTTGGGAAGCCAGACTCCATTTTACTTTAGCATCGGAAGAAACAGAAGCACCAGGAAAGATCCAGCCTAATTGGTGGCACATCTTCATCTGAAGGCAAAAATCCCCACGCACATAGCATCACTGATGAGATTTAGATTTATATGTATTTGTTAATTTTGATGTTCACCAGCAGCACAATGTTTATTTTGCATTTGGGTTCTTTTTGTATGTATTTCTATTTTTCCCTATTTCACAATCCTGTTCCTTTAATAAGGCATCCAGATCTATGCATATGGTCTGTTTTATTGGAGAATAAATGGGTTTAGATGCATGTCAAGGTGCACACAGAGTAACTTGTAGTGAGGACAGGACAATGGGAACTAATCAAGGAGAGCAATCTGAAATTAAGGTGAAATTAACAATGAAAACAATTAACCAGTGGAACAGCTTGCCTTCAGTACTGGATGCTTCATCACTGGAGGTTGGACAGCTACCTGTCTGAAATGGTATAGGGCAGCCATGGTGAACCTTTTTTGGATCGCGTGCCATAAGCGAGGGGAGTGCAGGGGGGGTCGTGTGTGGGCATGTCACATCCATAATACAATGTGCAACCCCCCAGCGTACATGTGCACATAACAGGAACTCCCCCCATTTTTTGCATGCTTTTTTCATCCTCTCCAGACTACAGAGGCTTTATAGGAGCCTGGGGAAGGCGAAAACAGCCTCCCCTGTCCCCCCTCAGAGGCCCTCTGGAAGCTTCAGGAAGTTCCCCGAAGCCTCTGGAGTGCATAAACCTGGCCCTGGGGGAAAACTGGAAGTTTGGGAACAGACTTCATCCTTCGGAGCCTTCAGGGAAGCCTTTGGAAGGCCCCGGAAGGCTCCGGAGGGCTTAAACCAGCCCTACGAGCAAACCGGAAGTCACTTCCAGTTTGATCATAGGATCATTTTTAGTCCTCTGGAGCCTTCAGGAAAGCTTCTGAAGCTTCCGGAGGACCTCGGGGGGGGGGGGGGAGGCTGTTTTCACCCTCCCCAGGCTCCTATAAAGTCTCGGGAGCCTTGGGAGGGTGAAAAATGGCTTTAAAAAAGGCTGAACTCAGCTGGCCAGTACGCGCATGTGCTTCGCATGCCCTGACAAATGGCTCTGTGTGCCACCTGTGCCACCTGTGCCATAGGTTCGCATCCTGGGTATAGGGTCTCCTGCTTGAGCAGGGGGTTGGACTAGAAGACCTCAAAGGTCCCTTCTAGCTCTATTCTGATTGATTGATTGATTGATTGATTGATTGCAGTTTTTCAATTCCATTCAGGCTATAATTAATTTTAATTTCAAGAAGCAAAATGTAATAACTGTCCAGGATTTTAATCTATTGTCTCATTATTCATTCTACAATAAGCAGTGAGATTTCTGAGCAGAGTAGGGAACAATGGTCTTCTCCATTTTCTCAATTAAAAAAAAAATCTTAGGAAGTGAATCATAATGGCTTTGCATTTCAGATTCCATAATGGGAAGGACATTGATGTATTCTGAGAGGTGAAACTGATTTAGTTCAACAATAATATTTGATGAGCCCCCTTTGATGTTTCCCTCTTTGGTCTCTGAATTAGTCGGTATCCTATAAGCTCACCAACCTGTTTGTCTTGCTTTCACATGAAGCTACCCTATTAACTGTTTCTCAAGGACACATCCTCTCATTTTAACTTCCTTCTTCCTGCCACCCACTACTGAATTGGACTGAACTCTGAACTCCACCCACTATTTCACAAGGCTGTTTTTGTTTTCTTGTTCTGCTAGGTAACACTGGGTAGGTGTGGGGGGGGGGGGAACCCTAAGAAAATTGCTACTTATTCCCCTGAAAGCATCCTGGATTACAATTCCAAGGGCAATATTTCCAGCCTTGTTGGTGAAGCACAGTAAAAATAGGCCTTGGTGTGAGAACTTTTCATGTGAACCTCCTTCCTTCCTGTCTGAAGAATAAGAAGAAAGCCTATTACCCTTGCTGTGTGACTGAGCTTTGAGATAGAATTGGCACATAAATTCAATGCAGTCCTTATCTGCAATTCATAAGCCCAAATCAGCCGTTTTGCAAAGTATACAGTTCAACTGATCATTCCCTCCACAGGAAAATAGACAAATTGCATTCCATAACTGTCTGATAAGATTAATCAAAGTTTCAGAATTGTACTGTGTATGTGTCTTCTTTTCACCAGGAGAGTAGAATTACCTGGTGTATCTATTTCTAAGAAACAACTATTTAAGTCAGTGGTCTATCACCTTCATTTTCTAGTTTTATCTTCTGCTCTTGGAGATATTTTTCTGACAAATTAACAGACCTGTAAAATACAGCTGTAGGATACAACGGAAGAATAAGAGAATGGGGATAAAATATTAAAACTACTGTTTGAACAAAGTTCCACAGAAAAGGAATAATTTAGGAATAACAAATTATGACCATTCTCAAATAATATTTACAATCAATTTCCTTGTCTATTCCTCTTTGTGCTGTTTCCTGAAAAAAATTATCAAGGAAAACAAAAAGATCATATAATTTCCCTTTTTCCTTTGTAAAGAAAAAGACTGCATTAAGACACTGTTCTGCTTTTGTGGATCCCTTAAAGATCCTCAACTTTACCTTCAGGAATCTCTCGCCAAAATAACACATTCTCAGTTTTCTAGAGTGAAAACAGTATAGATCAATGTCTACTAACTTTGAAGAGACAGCTTTAGGCTGTGGGGAACAATTAAGTAAAAATGTCTACCACAATTAAATTATACATCTTTGCAGTTAAATGCTAGGGATTTTCTCCAGAAGATGCTGCCGGATTCATTTATCAGAAATCTAGGCAGAAGACATAGGGGGTAGCAGTTCTCCAGTGTGCTTGAAATATGAAGGAAGGTAAACACCTGGAGATCAGGGGGGAATTGGAAAGAAAGATTTGATTATCTACCTGCCAGAATGAATCTCATATATTACAAATGTGTGCCTTGGGCTTATTCTGTTCCAGATTTCTGAACTTCTGGATGAACACACACACACACACACAAAAACACACACCATGTTAAATCTTTCAAAACCTTTTCATCCAGAGTGCCTTACATTTTGGCTATTAGCATTTGCCACAATGGATCATGAAGTTGCACTCAAGGTATTTGAAAGCAAAATCTGAAAATAAGCATAGAGTGATGGAGGTGGTTCATTTGGAAAGGTAATAGTCTGAAGAAAAATCAAAGCTTTTCTCATAGGCAAGCAAAAAGTCTGAAACAATTGCCTGTTGCAAAATGTAGGAACTGTGAAATTAAGAATAAAGCTATAACGCTCTCTAGAGGCAATACTTTTCCTTCTCTAAAATAAAGCTGATAGCCCCAGTCCTTAGATAATTTAGCAATGCATTTTAAATTAGAATGATACCATATTGGGCTGTTTGGAACCATTTTGTGACTAGGACAAGGGAAGGATAAATTCACCAGTTCACTTGCATTGGGGAATGTCAAATCTATTATCACTGGTACCATAATTATAAAAATAGAAATTAGAAGAGGGTAGAGAAAGTGTAAATTAGAGCTGGCAGTAATAGAAAAGGGAAGAAATATAACTGATTCTGGTCTTCTCCTGAGTTGCATTTGGGCAAATACTCATATGAGTATTTTGATGGAATTGGTGAGTTTCAAGAATTATGAGATAATAATGTTTACTTTATCTTATTTACAAATCAAATGTTCTTATCCATGAAGTCTTTTTCTATTCATGATTAACAACATATTTTGAGACAAAGATCAGCACTTATCAGGTGAAGACCAGGCACCAATCTAAGTGCATGTTCTGGACTTGATCACTACAACTTTTTTAAAAAAAAAACCCTATTCACTTTCAGAAAAGGGAATATAGTAAGGAGAAGTGTTTAATTTAGTCTGTTTGCCCCTTTGTTTTAAAGTTATTCTTCTTCCCTCATCCATGCTTTGCTGGTGGA
The DNA here is from genome assembly GCA_039707465.1 of Rhabdophis nuchalis. Lineage (NCBI taxonomy): Eukaryota > Metazoa > Chordata > Lepidosauria > Squamata > Natricidae > Rhabdophis > Rhabdophis nuchalis. The sequence continues at coordinate 134,812,730 of CM077645.1, read as the reverse complement.
GGGAGAGACCAAAAAATTACAATGCTAGCCATCAAATGTTGTTATAGATTATGCAGTTATGCTAAGAATTAAGTCTTTCAGCTTGATTTCTATACCTGAGCGAAAATAATTAAAAAAAAGTCATAGTAGCTTAATATGGTTCAAGAGATGTTTCAAGAGATGTTTACTACATTGGAAAAAAATGTGGTTTCCTATTTGCAACTCTGCCTTCATCTTGAGTAGCGCAGGTTATCTTTTCTCTGCTGGATTATTCAGTAAAATGTCATAATACTTAGATAGATAGACAGACAAGCACATGTATACATAGAGAATATGTCATCCATATTGAGCTGATACAATTTTTCAAGGGGAAAAACAATCTTTAGAATGGCCTTATTGGTGGCAGTAGATAAACATTTGAAAACATCTTCCATGTAGTAGAGTTACCAGTGGGCTTTTGCTGTAATTTCAAAGCAAGCCAAGATAGGTAAAATATTCATGCCAGCAAAATAAATAAATGATGTGAAACTCAGACTGAGTTGCATAAATAAGAGTGCATTCTTAAACCTTGGAGAATTCAAGTCTTACAGAATAATACTTTCCCCAATCTCATCAGTTTACCCAACCAACCTTAGTATAAAAGCACAATCAAACCAATTTTAGTCCTGTTCTGTCCAGTTTTCAGAGTGTTTCCCTGATTATAGACAGACAATTTTGAGCCCATTCACCCCACATTTCTTTCCAACATTTTGTTTGTATTGGGAAGAATAAAAATGTACATGTTCAAATAGTATAAGAACTAAATTTTTCATGCTCCTATCTTTTTTGCCCTCAGAAACAGAGGCGGAGAAATGCCTTTCCATTTTCTTCTATTCTACAATACCATATTGAGGTTTAGCAGAGACTTCATGCAACACAATATCTGTAAATAATTTTGTATGTATATGTATTATACAGGGAAAGGCAGAGAAGGAGAGACTGGGATTATGTAGGTTGAAATCCAAAACATCTATAGTAGTCTTTCTTAACTTTGTCAGCTTTAACGTTTGTGGAATTCAGGCTGGCTAGGGAATTCTGGAAGTTGGAGTCCATACATTTTAAAATTGCAAAGATTGAGAAACATCTAGGTAATAAGGAAAGACTGTGGTAGAGGAAAAATCAGAGATAGTTCAGGTCCTGGAAAAATGTTTCTCTTTCACTTCTCAACTTGGTAGAGATGAAGGAAGGTACTCTGATGCCTCTAAATTAATTAGGAAGCTAATGGCTGCTTACTTCTGAGGGATATGAATACCAGCCAGGAAGAGATGGTTGCTGTGTCTTATTTTAATTAATTCTAAACTGCTTTAAAGTACTGTGTTATTTCATTTTTTTAAAAAATAAACAGGCAGGATATCTATTCTCAAAACAAACAAAAAATGGCTCCGTGGTCCTTCTGCCACTTTTCATCTTCATGTGAAACCCCTTCTGAGTCACTTTTCAAAGAAAAAACGAATGCTGCTTGGGAGTGTTACAAATATTTGCCTACAAAGCCTATGAGAGATGAGAAAATTTGGGTGGGGGGGAAAAAGCAATGTAAACATACATGCTGAGGATGTCATTTTCTGAGGCCTGAATGAGAAGGATAATTTACATAGTGGCATTTGGTTTTATAGAATATGACAAAGACAGCTCAGCTTCATTTCCAAGGCAAATGGGATGTTGTTCTCAAAGAAATTAATTTAAACTGTAGGATGTGTGGAAAGCCTAAGGGCCAGGGGGATCTGAAAATTCAGGAGTGTTCTCCTTAAAATTTAGCATTGACATAAAAAATGAAAAATATACGTGCAAATCAGAAGAAAGGTGCTATGAACCTTAAGGGGGTACTTCGGGGAAAAAAATATGAGGATTGGGGGAGAGCAGGCATGTTAATAAAATCCATAAGTAATGTTGTCCACAAAAGTTGAACCACCACAGTCAATCACATGCCTTGCAAATAGATAGCTGCACAGGCTCAATTTACAGCACCGAAAGGAAGTCATTATGGAGAAAGATTACAACCAAGGGAGTCAACATCCAGGCTAATGCCCTTTTGCTATGTTTTAGAACAAATTCCAATAGTGACAGATTTCAATAGAAAAAAAACGTAGCTCAGGGTTGATATAGCAATAGTAATAGCACTTAGACTTACAATATATACTGCCCCATAGTGCTTTACAGCACTCTGTGGATGGTTTACAATGTAAGCATGTTGTCCCTAACAATCTAGGTCCTCATGGAAGCTGAGTCAATCTTGAGCTCTGTCAGGATTGAGCTCCAGGCTGTGGGCAGAGTTTGCCTGAAATACTTCATTCTAACCACTGTGCCACCAGGGGAATGTGAGTCCTTGATGCTCTCTGAGTTTGGCTGTTTTCTTGCAGATGTTTCACTGCCCTATTATACTGAACAATGAAGATTTTGCTTCATGAACACTTTTGGGTGTATCTTACAGACTTTTGGTTGCTAATCACAAAAATAACTTGTAATTTAACTTATCACATACAATTTTACAGAACTCTTTTGTTTTTACACATCTCAGTACCTGTTGGGTGAAACATGAAAACATGGAACTGTTATTGAAACTTATCCAGCATGCCAAGTACAACAGGAATACCTGCAGAAATTTAAAAGTAGTAGCTCTGCTTTCAGACAAATTAGCCATCAATAGACAAATGGGCATAATTGGCAATCAACAGTAAAGGAACCAATACCCAAGAAATGTTCTATAGACTGACACTTGGGAGGGCAACCATGAAGGCCTTGTAGAAGGTATTCAAATGCATGGATGGTCAAAAAAATATATGATTGGACACAAGTACAGTAGTGATAGATGCAATATTAGAAGATTGAAAAGACCAGATTAGGGATAAATCATCAAGAAATCTAATTATGTGGTAAATCTACAATAAGTCTACACTGACTTGATGGCAAATAACCCATCAATTAGCAAAATCAATTAATTGTAATTTGATTTGAAGTAGATTTTAAAAGGAATAATAGCAAAATAAAGTTACGGTAAATCCTATTTATTAAATGTGATAGGTTCCAGGTGTCCAGCTTCATCAGAGAGTCAGATCACCAATATAATTATGACAGATTTCAGTTTAAGACTATGAAGCTATATGAAATTTGCTTGAGCTTCCTAAATACAAAAAACGTGGAGGATAAACTAATTAGTAATGATATCATGCATTATGCCCATTTAAACTATTTTGAGATTCATTTTAATAGCACTAGCATAATAATTTTCAAGTCTGCATTTAATTATTAGCCTGCATAATGTTACACAGTGCACTCAAACAAGTGTTCAAAGAAGAAAAATGTAATTTTCAGATACTCTTTGCAAGAATTCAAGACATGGCAAAATTGTACAGTAATCTGTCTATTGTTGCATCTGCACTTTCTACCAAGCATATTAGGAATGGTGAGACTAATCAGGTTTGGTTTTGTCTAATTATTCAATTTCCTAGCTTCATCCTATTGCTATATCATTTGGGAAAATGTGTACACATTTTGGTATACGATCCTTCTTAGTAACTGAGTAACTTATTATTTATTAAATCTTATCCTGTCTTTCAGTCAAAAACAGCATTTGAAGTTAACTAAAAATAAAATAAAAACACAATCACTTATCAAGTGAACTTAACACATTAATCAAACTGGTTGTTACAACAAATCAGCTTAAATGTGCAAAGGTTGAAAACCTTTGCCCTGTGTAGAAAGTACAAGAAAGATAGTTAGCCTGACATTCTTGTTAATTTGTAATATATTTTTGCTTAATACAACTCCATCTGTAGTTAAAATGCACAATATGTACATTTTAAACACTTAAAAATATAAGAAACTTTAGTATAAAGTATAGAGAAGAGTATTGAAAGAAATCTGTATTTTGTTTGGCACATTTATTTAGGGAGTTTAAATTAAATTAAAGTTATTATGAAAAAGTAAACTGGATAATATCTTTCCTTCATTTCTAAGACTGTACTATCTATGTATCCCCACTGTAAACTGTCTGAATATGGTAGAGAAGTATTTGGCTGATATTATATACTCCTACTACAATGCATATACAAAAGAGGAGAAGGTCAAAGAACTCCAGTCATACCCAGAAGAAGATGGAGAGACAAGATCAAAGGCACACTCCAACACCATCAAATAACAATGGTTGAAGACACAACCATTGTTATTTGAGCAAGAGCCAGAACTTTGTATCTCTTCTAACACCCAAAATGGTAACAGAAGAAGACAAGAAGAGACTAAAACTTTTTCATTTGGATCACAGAATAGATTGGAAGATAAAGAACTTGCCAGAGAGTGGAAAATGTTATCTTACTCCTTTTGGCTTTTTATTACTTGATAACCATGCTTTACCTCTAATTTTCTATCCCAAGACAAGACTAAGCCAGAACACAACCAAATTTAGAATTTTGGAGAATTCTAACATTTATAGGTATTTTCTCCAGACATCTTTGAAATTATGTTTTTAACTATATTATATTTGAGGCTAATTTTCAACTGTGTTATTGTAATGTAGGTACTGATGAGTCAATATGAAATGTTTGCATCTACCTCTGTTCATCTTTTGACTGTATTGTTTAAATTATTAAAAGGGACTAATCATTTTTAAACTTTTAAACTCCCAAGCTATTCGTGCTAATAACATGTAACTGTTATTTATTTGTTTAAAATTGCTGTGTATAAATGCTTATGAAAGTAGCAATAGTAATAACACTTAGCCTCCTCAATTGGACTCAAAGGAAGCTAGTTAGTCCAGTCAGGAATATCTCAAGATTGTTCTTTAATATTTTCCCTTCTGCTGGTGATCCCGTCACTAAAAGGAGAAATGGTTAGGTAGTGCCTCGGAGTCTAGCAAAGACTTTGTCCAACAGACTGTAGGATTTATGGCTTTAATGATTAGATAGGATTGATAATTGAAAGAACAGTATTATGATAAAATTTAGAGAGAGCAGTTAACATAATTGTACGTATAACTGCTGTGAAGAATATCAGAAGCCACTTTATATCTTTTCTCTTTTTTTCTGTTCTATTTTGGTTTATCTTTTGACTTGCACTTTTTTCTGTCTCTGCTTTGTTTTTCTTCTTCTTTACTTTATATTTAAATTTTATCTTTTTTTTTTAAAGATTCTGTAAAATATCAAACAAACATGCACACCCAAAGGATTGGAGTGCTTACAAAACATGCAATGTGTTTGTATATAACAGATTTATATTCTAAAAAGAATGCAAGATAAGGACAGGTAGTAACCTGTTTGTACATAACAGTAATAAAGCATTTGAAAATGTCTATCTTGCCATACATAATTGTTTGCCTAATTAAACCAACTGGCTTCTAGACATAGATATTCTTGGTTTGTTGTCAAGGAGAAAACTGATTGCCTTTTAGTGTCTGGGAATGTAAGTATAATTTTCTTTTATTTGTTTCTCTATATTCACAGTTGAGCAGAATCATAAAACACTTTAATAAAGATGATTCATGTTTTATGTACTTGTATTGGTGGCAATGCAAAATGATAAATGGGTTCTCTATAGTTCATTATACAGAGGTCTTTAGCAAAAGACTACAGCGGTTGGATTGCCAGTAAGAATAGCTAACGTTTTCTACATCATAATGAACAGTGCATAGTGTTTTGAATGGGAAAGACTGTCATTACAAGTGATAAAACTGGGTCTCAATTCAAATTAGCATCAACTTCAAAATGTTTTGAACTTCACTTAGAATAGGATGAACAGAGTCCTTTCAAGCCTGCAGAATTCTTTCTCTTAATTCTCCTATCTTTGATGATGCAAAGATGCCACCCTACTAGTTGCTAGCCTTTGAAGTATCGTGTTTTCTCCTTTACTTTCTTCTTTTTCAGAGTTGCAAGAACTTTTCATTGTTCTGATTATTAAGCTTTTAATGGTAAAAGTTTTTACTTAACGCTCATGAGTCTACGCTTTGATGGTTGTTTCTATCAGAATCCATATTGAGTAGTTCCAAAAAGGAAGTGAAAGGGTGGGGGGAAGATTGTTCCATAGGTACAACCAAGACAGTACATTTTTCTTTCATTAATAGGCATTCATTAAAACAAAGGGAACATGCTGCAATCTATTCTACCTTTTTGAATGAGAAATAATAATAATAATTTATTATTTCTATACCGCCCCCTCTCCCCACGGGGACTCGGGGCGGTGCACAGGTAGCATAAAAACAATAAATAACAACAACAATAAATAAATAACAAAATTTAAAAACCAATTAAATAAACCCTGTGCTAAAATCCCGATTAAACTAAAACCTATTCTATAAAATCCCAAGGCAAGGAGGCTATCCCAGGCCGGCCAGACGGAAAAAGTAAGTTTTCAATTTAAGACGGAAGGAGCGGAGGTCCGTAGTTGTCCTAATGTCGGGGGGAAGGTCGTTCCAGAGGGCCGGGCCCGCCACAGAGAGCGCCCTTCCCCTGGGTGTCGCCCGCTGACACAGTCTAGTGGACGGCACCCGGAGAAGCCCCTCTCTGTGGGAGCGAATCGGCCATGAGGACGTATAAGGCAGGATCCGATCCTGCAGATAGCTAGGTCCCGAGCCATGGAGCGCTTTGAAGATGATGACTAGCACCTTGAAGCGCACCCGGAAGACGACAGGCAGCCAGTGCCGCTCGCGCAGGAGCGGTGTTACATGGGTAGACCTTGCGGTCCCCATAATTGCCCGCGCGGCTGCATTCTGGACTAGCTGAAGCCTCCGGGTGCACCTCAGGGGCAGCCCCATGTAGAGAGAGTTGCAATAGTCCAGTCGGGATGTCACGAGAGCATGAGTGACTGTGCGAAGGGCGTCCCGATCCAATAGGGGGCGCAATTGGCGAACCAGGCGAACCTGGTAAAACGCCCTCCTGGCCACGGCTGTCACCTGATCTTCCATGGACAGCCGGGCATCCAGGAGGACACCCAAATTGCGCGCCCCATCCACAGGGGCAAGATGTTCGCCCCCTATGGCCAGCGATGGAATAAGCTGGTTGAATCGGGCAGCCGGAAACCACAGCCACTCGGTCTTGGTCGGGTTGAGCCTGAGTCCGTTACTTCCCATCCAGATCCGTACAGCTTCCAGGCACTGGCACATCACCGCTACGGCATCGTTGGGGTGGTTTGGGGTAGAAATGTACAGCTGGGTGTCATCAGCGTACAGATGGTATTCTACCCCAAAACCACGGATGATCTCACCCAGCGGCTTCATGTATGTGTTGAACAGGAGGGGCGAGAGGACCGACCCCTGAGGCACCCCACATGTGAGGGGTCTCGCGGTCGACCTCTGCCCCCCTGTCAACACAAATTGCGATCGGCCAGAGAGGTAGGAGGAGAACCACCGTAAAACGGTGCCTCCCACCCCCAACCCCCCCAGCCGATGCAATAGGATACCATGGTCGATGGTATCGAAAGCCGCCGAGAGGTCTAATAGGACCAGGATGGAGGAACAACCCCCATCTCTGGCCCTCCAGAGATCATCAACCAACGCGACCAATGCCGTCTCGGTGCTATGCCCGGGCCGGAAGCCGGACTGGCGCGGATCTAGATAGTCTACTTCCTCCAGGTGACGGGGAAACTGTTGTGCCACCACACTCTCGACAACCTTCGCCAAAAAGGGAAGGTTGGAGACGGGACGGTAGTTGTTCAAAGAAGCTGGATCCAAGGAGGGCTTCTTAAGGAGGGGCCTCACCATCGCTTCTTTAAGGGAAGCAGGCAAGACACCCTCACTCAAGGAAGCGTTGACCACCTCCTGGAGCCAGCCTCGTGTCACCTCCCAGGATGCCAGTACAAGCCAGGAGGGACACGGGTCCAATAAACATGTGGTGGCTCGCAGTCGCCCACGTAACCTGTCCATATCCTCGGAAGTAACGGAGTCAAACTCCTCCCAAACAAGATCTCTCTCGTGGCATCCCACTGGGCCATGAATGGGGGCTAACTCGTTCTGTATCTGAGCGATTTTCTCCTGCAGAAAAGTCACAAATTCCTCTGCTCTACCCTGTAGCGGGGCTTCCCGCACCCTCTGTTGAAGGAGGGAGCGGGTCACCCTAAACAGGGCGGCAGGGCGGTTTTCTGCGGATGCTATGAGAGTAGCGCAATGATGACGTTTGGCTACTCTCAGCGCCACAATGTAAGTCCGTAAATGGGCTCTTACCTGTGTCCGGTCAGATTCAGAACGAGAAGACCTCCATCTACTCTCTAGGCATCTCTTGCGGCGTTTCATCACCCCCAGCTCCTCGGTAAACCAAGGAGCCAGGGTGTTCCGCCGCCGCAAGAGAGGCCGCAAGGGCGCGACCCGATCCAAGGCTCCCGTGGTCGCACTATTCCATGCGGCCACGAGGTCCTCCATCGGGGCGCGGGTCAGGGGTACAGGAACTGGCCCAAGCGCCGTTTGGAACCCATCCGGGTCCATCAGGCGCCTGGGGCGGAACCAGATTGGTAATTCAGGTCCCGCCTCCCCGCGGAGGGGAGCAGCGGTCGGAAAGTCGAGCCGGAGAAGTGAGTGGTCTGTCCATGACAAGGGTGTGATGACTATGTCCCCTATACCCAGATCACTCGTCCATTGGCCTGAGACAAAGATGAGATCCGGTGTATGTCCACCCTCGTGAGTGGGGCCTTGAATTAGTTGGGTCAGGTCCATGGCCGTCATGGAAGCCATGAACTCCTGAGCTACCTCGGATGATTCGCCCAACGATGGCAGATTAAAGTCCCCCATGACTAAAAGTCTGGGGGTCTCCACTGCCACCGTAGCGATCACCTCGAGGAGCTCGGGCAGGGCTGCTGCTACATAGCGGGGAGCCAGGTATACAACCAGCAAGCCCAACTGCCTCCCTAGGCCCCACTTCACACAAAGGGACTCACAACCGGTAGTCTGTGGCACAATGGTCTCTCTCGGCTCAAGACCTTCCTTTACAATGACCGCTACCCCACCACCCCTACCCAGGGCCCGAGGCTGATGAAAAGCGTGGTAACCTGGCGGGCACATTTCAACGAGGGGGAGTCCACCCTCGTGGCCCAACCAGGTCTCTGCAATTCCCACCAGGTCCGGCTCCCCCTCCGACACGAGATCGTGAATGAGGGGGGCTTTGTTGGCAACAGACCTGGCGTTGCAGAACATCAGCCGCAGGCCCTGGCTCTGTACACCCTGGCCACCTAGCCTGCAGGGGTTGAGGCACTTGACCGTCTGTAGCCAACGGCCTCGTGTCCCCAACCGGGAGGATGACACTTGTCTCCCCTCGGACCTGCCTCTCCCCACGACCTTCTGGATGGAAATGCCCTCTGTCGGAACGACTTGAATCTCCCCCCTCAAGCTTTGGCAGATTGAGAATTTTATGTCAAGTAGTAATGCAATTCAACAAAGTGTTGGGCAAAGATTGCAATCTAGATTTAAGATATTTTTAGAGATATCTCTGAAAATATCTTCATCTGGATATACCTCAAACTATACAGAAGACTATATCCATATACTATATAATTGTATATATGTGTATACCAGTGGTGGGTTTCAATTTTTTTTAGAACCTACTCTCTAGGTGTGGCCTATTTTGTGGGCATGGCTTGGCAGTCATGTGAGAGGGTGGGAGTGGCCAACTTGTAAAATGTGGTGAAACTCATTTAACAACGCTCTTGCTTAGCAACCAAAATTTTGGGCTCAATTGTGATGATAAATTCTCTTTCCTTCCTTCCTTCCTTCCTTCCTTCCTTCCTTCCTTCCTTCCTTCCTTCCTTCCTTCCTTCCCTTCCCTTCCCTTCCCTTTCTTACTTTCTGCCTTCCTTTCCTTCTCATTGGATTACCGGCAGCAGCAGGCCAGACTTACTTCTGGGTCCGCCAGTGGAACCCCCTCTCACCGGCTCTATAAATTTCACCATCCGGCTCTTGCGAGTAGGTGCAAGCCTGCAGAAACCCACCACTGGTGTATACAGAGACACACAGAGACACACATTCTTGGATAATAAATCCACTCAGTCTATTCCAACAGCTAATGACAAATATTTACTTGAGTTGAGAAAGAGAAGTAAATGGGTAGGACTAAAAAATCAAACAGAAAGATAGAAAGGAGAAAAGAAAAGGGAAGAGAAGAGAAGAGAAGAGGAGGAGGAGGAGGGGGGGGAATGGGAGGGGAAGGGAAGCAGGTTGTAGATTTCTTGCAATCTACAAGGCATTCTAAATTCAATTATTAGTGTTTGTTATCCATCAGCAAAAGCAGAGCATCCTGATTTCAAACCTTTCCTAATTGCCAAAGACATAGTATCTGAAGATTCGTAGTGCATCAGTGATATTTTGCATAGTCATTTGAGTTAAAAGATTGACCCATAATTATCGCTTAACCACAGGTGCAGTGACAGTTCTGCACATTCACATTTGATATAATAAACGGAGAGTCTTTATAGATCAACTTATTGAAGAGACAGGCCAAAAATGGAAAGATTCTCTGTATCTTTTCCTGACAAGCGTGCAACATAAAGAAGACTGAAAGGAACAGACAAGTCTCCAAGAAAATTTACTGTTGTTGCCTTGCTGTTGTTGTTTTGCTTTTGTTTTTAATGTGTGAAGAAATGCTATGCTTCCTCCTGCCACGCAGGTCATCATATCCAGCCTGGCCCTCAATATATCTCACTTAACTCCAGACTATTAAATCTAAATATATCTTTAAGCTTACAATCTAAAGCAGCAGAAGGGGATTTACCAATGATTCTGGAATATTAAACTTCCACCAGGCTCTTTGAGGTAATGGGAATGTAGTAATATTCATTCCAGCTTCTGACCAAACTTAATCAGAATGACTTCATAAACTATGATTGCTACATCCACAGCATGAATTTAGTAGCAGGTGTAGAAACGGGTTTGGAGAGCACTGAAACTGCATTTCTGGGAATTAACCAGAAGTTAACAGGAAAACCTTACAAACCTAATCAGGAAAAATGTCTGACATATGTTAGCAGGGATAGCATTAATTAGCAAGCTGTATGCAGTAAGCAGTCATTTTATTGAGATATAGTGTTATTTCAGCAACAATGAACTACAGAGCAGTATAAATCATTTGACTTTTGTCAAAGAAGATGGGAAAAGATAATTAGGGAACCAGAGCTGCTAGCAAATGTTCTCTGTGCACAGCTAAGGAATGAAATTATTAAAATTGGTCAAGTGCAATGAAATAAATGCTGCTAATTAACAGAATATTGCAAAACAAAATCAAACCTTAAATGCAACTAATGAGAGCTAGGTTGGTGTAGTGGTTAAGGCATCGGGATAGACATCTGTAAACCATGAGTTCTAGTCCTGTCTTAGGCACAAAGTTAGTTGGGTGACCTTGGACCCATCACTGTCTCTCAGCCAGTGGTGGGTTTCTGCAGGTTCGCACCTACTCGCGAGAACCGGTTGGTGAAATTTAGAGAACCGGTGAGAGGGGGTTCCACCGGCGTACCTGGAAGTAAATCTGGCCCGCCGCTGCCAGTGACCCAACGGGAAGGAAAGGAAAGGAAGGAAAAAAGGAAGGAAGAAAGGAAAGAAAGAAAGAAAGAAAGAAAGAAAGAAAGAAAGAAAGAAAGAAAGAAAGAAAGAAAGAAAGAAAGAAAGAAAGAATTTATCATCACAATTGAGTCCAAAATTTTGGTTGCTAAGCAAGAGCGTTGTTAAATGAGTTTCACCACATTTTAAAAGGTGGCCACTCCCACCCTGTCACATGACTGCCAAGCCACGCCCACAAAATAGGCCACACCTACAGAGTAGGTTCTAAAAAATTTGAAACCCACCCCTGCTCTCAGCCCTTGGCTGCAGACAATGGCAAACCACTTTTGAAAAACCTTGCCAAAAAACCTGCAGGGATTTGTCCAGGTAGCCTTTGAGAATCTGACACAATTTAAAAAAAGAAGTGGGACAATCGCTAAGCCCTATGTGCAATTGGCAAGAGTGAGCAAATATCACAAAATATTTTTGTTTTATATCTTAGTTGGCTAGAAAATCAGTGAAACGGTAAATGTCTATGGCGATTCTCAGTCATCCAGGTCCTGGTTGTCCCAAAGGCACTTTTTCAAGAGGCAACTGGACTTCAGAAATGAAGACGCTTCTTGGATGAGAAGTGAAATGCCTTCAAAGAAAAACCAGAAAGTCCAGCTGCCTCTTGAAAAAGCACCATTGGGAGTGAAATGGTCAATTGTACTTATTTTTTTAAAATTAAGCAAATGGGAAAAGGGAGGAGACTAAGAAACAATCCCCACCACAAATTAACAATGTTCCTACTGGGGTTTGAACCACCCTTATTTTACATTTGATTTATGATGCAAAATGCAAATGACTAGTAAGAAAGGATTTTTAATATGTTTGTGTTAGCTTTGTATACATAAATTTCAGTTAACTTTCTTTTGTATACATATATATGCATGTGGATTTGTAGACTATGTAGATAGGGGGTGGGTGGGTGGGTGGATGACTGGTTGGATGGATGGATAAATATCTAGTCGCACACATTTGATTCCAGGAAAAACTTGCAGGAAGTAAGGCAATGGGCCATTGCTTTTCTGAAAAAGGATCGTCAGCTGAGAAAGTTATCATTTAGCCCTACTTCTCTGCATTTGCAACAGAAAGAATAACAGAGTTGGAAGGGACCTTGGAGGTTTTCTAGTCCAACTCCCTGCTTAAGCAGGATACCCTATACCAGTGGTCGGCAAACCGCGGCTCGCGAGCCCCAAGTGGCTCTTTGGCCCCTCGGGTGCGGCTCTTCCTCTCTCCTTCCCCCCCCCGGAGGCAGCGGAGGGCCCGGCATGTCGGTTGGGGGGGCTCTGGCTGCCACCCCCTGGAGCGAGCGAGCGAGCCAACAGGCGGGGGGAATGCCCGGGGCTGTGGCTGCGCCGGAGCCGTCCGGGCACCATGCGCACAGGGAGACGGGCACACGGTGCCCGGACGGCTCCAGCGCAGCCGCAGACTGGGCGCTACCCCTGCCGTTCGCTTGTTCGCTCGCTCCAGGAGGAGGCAGCCAGAGCCCCCCCAACCGACATGCCGGGCCCTCCGCTGCCTCCGGGGGGGGGGAGGAGAGAGGAAGAGCCGCACACGATGAGGCCAAAGAGGGACCTGGTGGAAACGATGCGCTCGGACGGCGGGAGCTGCCTGTCGCAGGGCTCGGGACCAGCAGCAGCCGCCTGCAGAGAGCACTGAGCCATGCTTTCTGGGGCTGGCCGCCACGTGCGGCTGGGACGGAGGTGGGCATGCGGCACCCGGAGAGCCTCTGCGGTGCTTGGATGGCCGCGGCTTCGAGTTCTCCCCCCGCCCGCTCACTGCGTGAAAACCCGTGCCGGGCTTTCCACTGCTTGGGGGGGGGGAAAGGGAGGGAGAGAGGGAGGGGGAGACTGACATACAGAGAGAGAGGGAGGGGGAGGGAAGAAGAGACAAACAGAGAGACACAGAGAGAGAGGGAGGAAGAGAGGGAATCAGAGAGAGGGAGAGGCAGAGACACACACACACACAGAATGACAGATGGGTGGAGGGAGGAGAGAGAGACAGATAAAGAGAGAGATAGACAGAGACAAAAAGAGAAAGAGAGAAAGGAAAATAGAAAGAAAAAGAAAGTGGTAGAGAGAAAGAAAGAAAGAAAAAGAAAGAAAGAATTTTGGTTGCTAAGCAGGACCGTCGTTAAGTGAGTTTCACCACATTTTCCAAGTTGGCCACACCCACCCGGTCACATGACTGCTGAGCCACTCCCACAAAACAGGCCACTCCTTTTGGCTCTCAAAAGAAATTTCAATCATGGTACTGTTGATATTTGGCTCTCTTGACTAATAAGTTTGCCCACCACTGCCCTATACCATTTCACATAAATGGTTGCCTGGTCTCTTTTTAATAGATTTCAGTGAAAGAGCACCCCCCAACTTCTGAAGAAAAGCTGTTCCACTGTTCCACTGACAGGCAAGCCATCCCACCAATAGGAAAGTAAAAAGATACAACAGCAGGAGAATTTTCAAGTGGGAGAACATGGTACATTTCAACAAGATTTTTTAAAAAACCACTTTAGAGTGAAACCAGTTGGAACAGAGAACAAGAGCAGCTTAAAACATAAATGTGAACATGCTCCTAATCTGAAGTGATTCCATTTCTAGTCTGGTAGAACTCAAGTATCTGATTTTCGTATTACAAATAATGGGAAGAAATAATTTTATTCACCTCATAATCACAACGCTTCCTGTAACCATGTGTTTCATAATCCTTTAGGAACATTCAGGACAATATAAACCAGCAAGTGGACAATATGTCTGTAATTATATACCACAGTGCTGTGCGGGGATTAGAGAAACAAAACAGGATTGTTAAATTGAAAGCAGCTTAAGCGAACTGTTTAAAAAGTTAGTATGCAGTGAAAGCAACCCTAGAGTCCTGTTTCCTTTCATTTTAAGTCACCACAGATAAGCTTTGCAGTTAAAAACAACAACATAACTCTTTCAACCAACTTGTACTGCAGTGTTTTCGCACACATTTCTATTTTACACAGGGTAACCAGAATGCTAATTTAGATTTGCAGATAGAATAAATAGAATAAATGTTATTTATTCCCATTTTGCCCATTCTGAAAAGGGTATGTGTCAATAGAATACATAATAGAAAAAGTATGATCGAACAGAAATTATAGAATAGTATAGTAGAAAAAATATTTTTTTAAAAAAAAGCTGGAATCTTATTCAGATCCTCTGAGAAGTTCAAAAGAGTTAAAAATTCTTCTTTTAATGGACTAATTTGTTGTCTCAGACAAGAAGCATTTGGTATTCAACTAACAAATTAAAGATTAAAGAGAAAACATTTTAGATACAGAAAGCATGACAAACATTGCTTTACTTTTGTGCTAATGAATGCTTACAGGGACAGATGCTCATCTTCTCATCTTCTCCTAGTGGTAGCCCCAAGGAATAAAAATACCCTGGATATTTGGAAGGTGAGATTTGTTCATGTAGATTTTGCTTTTCAAGGGTTGGTAACAGACGCAGAAGGGGCCAATGCAATGCTCTGCTTCAGTGAAGTGATGGGCTCATTATTTTAATGGTGCATTTTTGATTAGAGATAGAATAAGTCCCTTCTCTGGGAAATATGGTCTGAATCCTGGTTAGCTATTGTATAAATAAAAAAGAACTTCTATTCATAGAATAGACAATAGATGGAAAAGCTTTTTTTTTTTACTGGAGAAAGTGATGCAAATTTCTCTCCTTTCCTCTCCTCCCCCACTCCTTCCTTCCTTCCTTCCTTCCTTCCTTTCTTTCTTTCTTTCTTTCTTTCTTTTTACTCTAGCTCTGTCACACATGGGGTTCTGGAAGTTCTACCATCCTTATCCCTAAGGTATTTTTTCAAGAGGCAGCTGGACTTTTTTTGTTTTTCCTTGAGGACATTTTGCTTCTCACCAAGAACCTTTTTCAGTTCTGACTGAAGACTCCATCCTTATGGAGCAGATTTTAATGTGGTCTAAGAGAAAGGTAGGATTGTAAAAAAAAAACAAAAAACTCCCACATCCTCCAGCAATGCAAAAGCTAGAACTAACTTTCAGTTAATAATACAGATTTTCTAAGCTGCTCATATCTAATAAATAAAGCAGATTTTTTTAAGGAAAACCTAAATGTGGAAAGAGATACAGAAATCAGTCTTACATAATATGTTGATTACATGTTGCTATGAATGGCATCCCTTACTTTTTAGGAAGGTATACTATTCACAGCACGAGTAGTGTGTTGGACTAGAGGTGAAGCTCTTGCCTTAATCTGGAGGCTATGAGTTCAATCCTAGGTAGAGACAGATATTTCTCTCTCTGGCACAATGAGAATATGTCAGTGGTGGGTTCCAGATCTGGTTGCAATGGGACCCGGCACCTTCCACATGAATGTGTGTAGCGCAAGCATGCGTCTTACCTTCCAGCAATGCCTCCGTGAGCCTCCGCAATGTTCCAGATGCTTGGCGGAGCATCGCGCAGGCGCTACATGCACCGTGCACATGCGTGGAAGCACCAAAGAGTTTAAAGACAGGTAAGGAGCTCGAGCAGGTGAGTGGGCCCTCCAGAGCATCGTACCAGAATGCAACCTGCAACTCACCACTGTAATATGTCTTCTGGGGGGGAAAAAAACTCTGCATAGGCAACAGAAAGGGCATCCAGCCAGTAAACACTCAGCTCCATTCAGTTGCCCAGACTCCACCCCACAAGGAATTGTGGGGTCATTAAAAGAAGATGTCTATTCACAGCATTTATGATCTATAATGTAGAGGGTCTTTTCAATTCTGATCAAAGATGGCAAAGCAGATGTTCAAGCAAATGGTGCTTGGTTTCCTTGGTTTCTTGGAGAAAATAGTGTGGAAGAAGGAGAAGGAGAAACGTTTAGCCTCCTCTCATAAGAGCCTCTTGGGGAGAGAAGACATTTTTTAAAAGTTGGGGCTTCAGTCAAGAGGGCCTTTCGATAAATGGAAGACAGTCTGCCAGGTTATGTTAAGTAAATCTCAGAAGTTGGAGGAAAGAAATGAAAGTAGTCAAGGAGAGAATATTATCAAAGTCAAAAGAGCAAAAAAGTAAACAGATTGTCACTAAAGATGTTTGTTTTAGAAATGTGACATTATTTCAGGTTCCTTGCACACAGAGGGACTGAGTCAATCTGAGATTGGCACTTGCTATAAAAAGCTAACCTTCATGAGACATACAACTATCTTTCATGTGATTCAAAATTATGCCAGATGCTTCCTTTCCAGTTTTAAGACACTTCTATCATGCAGCTGCAATTGCTTTCTTTTTTATGATTCTTTGTATTGACAGTTTTCAATATTTATATTTTCTTAATTGGACTTGATTGTCCAATTTTGTTTTTAAACTTCTGTAAATTATTTTGGACTTCTTTTTTATGAGCAAAACACACACTGAAATAAATGTGACCAGCATTACTAAGGGATTGGTTTGGGAGGGTTTTCTTTTTCTTATTTTACACTGTACACAAAGAGTGAAAGTATCAATGAGATGGAACAGAGAAATGGAGAAGGAAGCAGGCAAAGCAGGATGGAGTGGGCAAAAAAAATTCCTCAGTTCTGTGCCTCAGTATTTGCAGAGTTTATTTTCTGCATTTTAGATGCCTTGAAAAAAAACTGTATGCTGGTAGCTTAAAACACACTTTTTAGTCTGCTAGAACTACATATAGAGCTAATTCATTCTGTTTAGAAAATCTCAGAGTTTTGCATTAAGAATATGCTTCTAAATATATTCCAGCTGCTGAGCATTAGCACAGCTCAGTGGTATTATAGGGATCACAGTTACTTTTATTTATTTACAATACAATACAATACATAGTACATTATGGGAACTTTGTCTGATTTATGTAATAAACTGTATACAATACAATACAATACAATAGCAGAGTTGGAAGGGACCTTGTAGGTCTTCTAGTCCAACCCCCTGCATGGGCAGGAACCTTATACCATTTCAGACAAATGGCTGTCTAACATCTTTTTAAAGACTTCCAGGGTTGGGGCATTCACAACTTCTGGAGGCAAGCTGTTCCAGAGGTTAATTGTTCTTACTGTCAGGAAATGTCTCCTTAATTCTAAGTTGCTTCTCTCCTTGATTAGTTTCCACCCATTGCTTCTTGTCCTGCCCCCAGGTGCCTTGGAGAAAAGTTTGACTCCCTCTTCTTTGTGGCATCCTCTGAGATATCGGAACACTGCTATCATGTCTCCCCTGGTCCTTCTCTTCATCAAACTAGACATACCCAGCTCCTGCAGCCATTCTTCATATGTCTTAGTCTCCAGTCCTCTAAGAGGACTGGAGACTATTTAAAAAAAAAAACTCTGCAAAACAACTCCTATTCCCTCTGCCCAAAACCTGGATCTTTTAATATTAATTTGAGGTAATGTTCAGGATCTAGTTAAATTTTGTTTAGATGTGGATGATGTGAAAGATGTAAATCAGCAACTAGCAGATCAAAATGTCCTTATGCTTGAGGGTTTACTATATTTAAGATACTAAGCCAGAACACATCCAACTGGAATTTTAGAGAATTCTACATTTATAAAGTATTTTCTCCAGACATCTTTTAGCATAAATTGCCAAGCTATTCATGCTGTTATTTATTCGTGTAAAAATTGCTCTGTATAAATGCTTATGAAAGTAGCAATAGCACTAACGCTTAGCCTTACATGCTGCCCCATGTTGCGGTCCAGCAGCTCCAAGCAGAGCTGGCAGAAGACTCGGACGATGAGAAGCTTGGGGAGGAAATTGGGCCAGTTCTGGAGTCTGGGGAAGGGTCTGATGGATGCTCTGCATTGGATGCAGAGATAGAACCAGGGCCGTCCAACATTTCCCAGCCACCGGAGAGGCAGTTGTCTTTGGAGGCTGATATGAGTGAGAATCGGACTGCTGACAGTGAGCTGAGCTAGCCTACAATACTGCATTCTAACCACTGTGCCACCATGGCTGTTATAATTATAAAATAATTATAGTACTACTTGGCATTTTAAGACATCAAATGATCTAAATCCTAGGCAGAGTTGTCCAACATATTTAAAAAATAATTAATAATTCTTTACATATCCATTTAGAAATATTAACTCCTCCACTGCAACACTTGAAGTAGAATATTTTAGACTGTGCATCTTAAATCTCTTTCCATTGTGACCTTTACTGATGCTTGATGTAGCAAACAGTTAGGTTAGTAAATAGTCCTTTAGTTTCCCTGAATCCTGGTAACACAGTTTAAAAACAAACATTACCATTAGAGCAGACAACCCAACTCACTGAGCTTTTATATAAGTTGGGTTATGATCTTAAATGTTTTTATTTGCATCTGTTTGATAAACTGGCTATTTGCCCCATGGTAACATCAATGTTTTCAAAAACATCATGTTTGAAAAATCAAGAAAATCAAGTCTGGGTTCTGTTAGGGTTTCTTCCCACAGAGAATGGCATCAACATAGACTATCGTCTTCTCAATTGCTGCTCATCCTTTAGAATTCCTCAGGGGTGGGCTGCTATGGGTTTGCCTGGGTTCAGGAGAACCCATAGCTAATGTTATGGTTGGTTTAGAGAACCTCCAAATCAAACCCCTGCCCTGCCCTGCCCTGCCCTGCCCTGCCCTGCCCTGCCCTGCCCTGCCCTGCCCTGCCCTGCCCTGCCCTGCCCTGCCCTGCCCTGCCCTGCCCTCCCAGGAGTCTCCATGTGGCCCATTTTGGATGCGAGATAAGTGCAGGGCCTGTGCAGAGGCTTGGGGAAGGGAAAAAACAGGCCTCCTGGAAGGCCTCTGGAGCCCAAGAGAGGAGGTTTTTGTCCTCCCGAGGCTCAAAGAAAGCCTCTGGAGCCTGAGGAAGGTGAAAACATGGCCCCCGCCATGTGCACGAGGTCAACTAGGCCACACCCACCATGGTTACACCCACGCCCAGCCAGATACTGGACAGAGAACCCGTTGCTAAAAATTTTGAAGTCCACCCCTGGAATACCTTCCCCTTTGAGATCCAGGTAGCCCTGATCATGCTGAGATTTCAAAATGCCATTAATCCTTGACTGTCTCAGCAGGCCTTGATAATGGACTTGCACTGGATGTCAAACAATATGCAAATACACGTATTTATCTATAGTATCTTATCATACTTTCTTAAACACAGCAATGAAATGAGAATTGGGTTTATGCTGGCATTTTGCACATGGCAAATGTTTTAATTTGTCTTATAATTTTAAATCAATATTGATGTCAAAAGGGCTAGTATAGAGGGAATACCCACCAATGAATAAAATAGAACTAGATGATTAAGAAGTGTATCTATCCAGGTTGGATGCTCGTTTTCAAAAGCCTGAGGCATTAATTAGACTGGGCAGTGTGGTAAAAAGGATAATTTCCACAGTTAAAATAGTGGGGGGAAATAGATTTTAAAAAAAGTTCTTGGAAGGAAAGTTGCAGAATGATTTCTGTTTTACTATCCTTCAAATCCGTCTCCCCACCTATGATTTTTCCAGCCAATCTTATATACTATGAACTTATAACCTAACTGGGAGGTGAATTCAAGCAAGGTCCTGTCTAGTTTAATACTTTGCATAAAAGTATTCAGCGCCCTTCAGCAACCAATGACAACTTTTGAACAAACCTGTTTTCCACTCTAAATGGAAACTCAATTATTATCTTCTTCTTCAAATTAAGCAAAGTAATGAAGGCATGTGGGAAAAAAAGAAGTTTGTGCTAGAGAACTCTTGCTTTCAGGATTATATAAGGCACAGTAAGAGCTATTTATTGCAAAACTTTCTACCACTTCCTTCGTCATCCTAGATTTATAACAAAAAACAAAAAAATAAAAAACACTGGTGCATGATAGGTCTGTACAATTTATATGAGCCAATGGAAACCCAACAGTGATAGTTTTACTAAAAATGAATGAATCAACAAAAACTAGGAGTGGCTTGTGTTGCTACTGCATTTGAAATGATGGGCCAGAAGCAGTAGAAGCCTGATTTTTTAAGATAGAAAGGGAATAGCATATCTTCAACCAAACGTTTAATATTAATATATTAGCACTTCTACAATTTAATTTTTCCATAAAGAAAATTAATTTTCTTTTATTGTTGAAATCCTTGGTTATCTGCAACTAAATGAGTTTTAAAGCTGATAACTGCACTTTTGAGTTCTTTCAGCCTAGTTAGAAGGATCAATTTTTCTGTAACTTATGTTTAAGCAAGAGTAAAATGTAATAGACATTTATTCACAATTTTCATTTTGTCATTACAGTTGGAACTGCATTTCTTGCAGCTGATAATTCCTTATTAATTATTGTTGTCAAGCTGCATTTAAGTAGAGCCAAGAATTCAATTAAAATAGTGAAATTATTTTCAGTAATAGTCATACTGTATTAAGCAAGGAGAATAGGAACTAAACAGTTTCTACTGAACGTTAAAAAGGAAGCAATGAAGACAAAACTTAAATATAGAGTTGAATTTGACAAGAATGAAATTTAGAAGCAGTGTGACTTTTCAACCTGCTTGTTGCAGTTCTAACAAGGAAGAAATATTAATTGACATAAGAAATGCAGTCACTTTGTTGGAACAGAGGCAGGTGTGAGTTTGAGAAGCTGAATTTTTTGAGTTCTCTTTGAAGTATCTCTCATTTTTCTTGCAATTTACTCTAAGCCATGGTGGCACAGCGGTCAGAATCAGTGGTGGTTTCCACTTTTTTTACTACCGGTTTGCTCACGCTTGCGCACATGCACAGAAGTGTCCGGGCGTGTGGGTGGCTAGGGGGGTGGGAGGCTCCTCCCACCCACCCACCCACCCCCACTACTACCAGTTCACCAAATCCAGGCCGAAATGGGAGCAACCTACCTCTGGTTCGAATGCAGTATTGCAGGTTAACTTTGCCAACTTCCAGGAGTGTGATCCTCACCAGATCAAGATTGACTCAACTTCCATCCTCCTGAGGTCAATAAAATGAGGACCCAGATTGTTGGGGGCAAATGCTAACTCTCTAAAACCACGTAGAGAGGATGGTAAAGCACTATGAAGTAGTATATAAATCTAAGTGCTATTGCTAAACAAAGCCTGGTACTTTGGGTCATCCCCTAGGAAAGACAGTAAAACTAAAGTTTTGTGGTTTGAACACATTTTATTACTATCAAGAACAGGTGATACAGGTATTACAACACTATGGCATGGGATTAATCTCTCTTTGTTCAAAAGAGACATCTTATGAGGAATCCTTTGCTTTAGTCATCCAGCAGACAGGGTTGTCTTAGATGCATATTAATTTTTAAATCAACTAAACTCTCTGTGTGTGCATAAGAATGCATAATGGCACAAAGAACAAGAAAACAAATATTAACAATTACAAGCATTTGCTTTGGCTAAGTAAAAGCCAATATGCTTGAGACACAAGAGATTCCCTTTGCTTCATATAGACTACCTTTTCTTTTTTTTTTCTTCCTCCCTAAATGGATTTACTGACTCACTCTACAGTCTTCTGAATTCTGCTTTCCAGCTGCTTTGGATCTTTTCTCCTTCATTTGCTTACTGCTTTTAATTTTTTTCCTGCTGTTTGCCAATGCTTCTGGTGGATCCCTCCTTCTCCTCTTCCAAAACCCCTTTGGCTTCAGTCTCTGCCTCACCCCATCTTCCCTTCAGCATTCTTACTCCAATCTATTGGCTCTGATTTCCTTGGATTTGATCCTGTATCTAAGTTGTTTCTCTTGACAGCCAGTTGACAAACCATCTCTGGTTGTGTGTCTCTTCTTCTGTCACTGAGGTGAGGGAACTCCCTTCTGAACAGAACTACTTATTTTGTTTACCCACGAGTTGTCTTTCTGCTGGGAAGGAAACAGGGCAAAGTTCTTAGCGCTGATTGTTCCAAAATGTCCTTCTACCTTTTATATTTACCTGGGCTCATCTGGTTTTTATACCCTGTGTTATACCCTGTGATTGTGCTGTCTTCCTTTTCCTACAGCTAGCCTCTTTCCCCCCTTCTACTTCTCCATCCACAGTTTTATCGTTGCTCCCATTTCTTAACCTTTGAGGGATCTTCTTAAATCCTAATTCATAGAAACTAAGCTATCTTGCAACAAGACAATACATCTCCAGTTTTAATCTATTTCCTGCCCAACAGCTCTCACAAGAGGGGTCCTCACAAGCAAAATTACTTGGCATATTTGGATAAGTTGTCAGGGCATAACCTTTCAATCTTAGTCCTTGAAGATTCAGCTGTAGTGGGAGAAAGTCACTAAAAGCTGACCTTTCTCTGATGCAGTTTTCCATTTTTTACTCTGACTGATGCAAGGTAACCCCTTGTGCAGGTAAGAAAATAAGAAAAAATTGATGGAACAAGATCTACACTGTGTGGTTCAGTAACACCCTCGTCTATTTTATTTTCTAGTTGCTTCTAAAACTTTACCCAATTTTTAATAAAGTATCTAGAAAGTGGTTTGTTGGCACAGATGGAGACTTTGAGGATACAAAATATCAAGTTCCACCACCTATAAGTAGTACTCAGTGAAATCAATACAGATGATCATCAGGGTTTTATTAACAAGTTGAAGATAAGCACAACTTAATATTTTAGTTTATGGAAATGCTTACTTTTTTCAAAAATAATTAAAATGAACATTAATTCTCAGCAACAAGCAAAACGATTTTGAAGGAAATCATAAGTTTCTATAGTTTGTTATACATGAATTCTGTTTAATTATTGCCTTTTTTATTAGTGCTACAATATATGTCATGTAAAGTTCTCCACATTATTTGTAGAAAAATGAATGAGGAAGGGGCAGATGTTTTTACTCCCTTTAAGTGAGTAATTTTTTTTAAAAAAGGTTTCCCCAAAGATAAGTTCCATCAACGCATTAGAAGTCACTCCTGTATCTTCTTAGATAACTCAGATGCTGGCTTTGAAACTTCTTAGTTCCTTTAAGTAGCTGGAAGGAAAGTTATGCTTGAGGAGAATTTAATGGACATTTGCTCCTTCAGAGATTTTCCAAACAGGGATCCACTAGGATTTTATCTCGAAGAAGCCTGCTGTTAAATCCTCCATGTCTCTAAGGAGGTAACATCTGCCACAAATCCAATAAATATGTACTCAAATTCTATTTTTGTACAGATGTGAACATTATCACTTGCATTTTAAAACAGAGCATACAAATATACAGGATATAATATCTATAGAAGGACAACTTCAAAGAACCACATTAACTGTTGAACTCAATGTAATTAATTTCATGTCCTTGTGCAGAGCAAGCAATTTGTACATATCAGACTAAGCAGTCTCTTGAAAAAAATCAATACATTTCATACCCATTTAGATATACATTTCATGTATATTTAAAACAACAGCAACATCCTTCTAGCTTCCATAGCAAAAATTGCAGTCATAGCTAGTAAGGCAAAAATATTGTATCATTTAATCTCATGCGCTTTGTTGACCCGTAAAAGGTACTTCAGCACTGAAACGCCTCCCGTATGGCCCATCTGAATTACACTCTGCTTCTCCTCCATTCAATCCTTCAAACCAACATTCCACGCACCCCACCCCCCTCACACCATTCATGTTCTCTCTGTTGAAACTGCCGGGGTTTCTCTAGTCATATTGGCTTTTGCTAATTGATATTCCTGAATTTTTTGCTGAGTCCTAGATGCTTTTGCTCCCCTGAACTGAATCCCTCTGGGCAAAGATCTGCTGGGACAGATACTTTGCACCTTCTTTTACTTGCTATCTACTTTTCATCCTTAATTTAAAGGTTTTTTTAAAATTATATTTAACTTTTTAGGCTGTTTTTTCCTTCTGTTTTTTGCAACCATCCTCCAGATGAAAGTTTTGCTCTTCTCTTTGTTCCTGTATGCATATGTGTGTATGTCTTACTTTGAACCTCCCCAACTTTTTTATATTTTTCCTGATTCTTTTGAATAGTCTTACTGCGTTTCTAATATTTGAGATAGACAGACTGCATATATTCTATAGGTCCCTAGTTCTGATTTCTTTAGTAAATCCAAGCTGTATGCCAGCAGTCATTTTCTTGCTCATCTTAATTGCTATATCAGTTTATTTTAACATCACCGAGGTCCTAATTCCTCTGCTTCTGATTACTTCCAGTTCCAGATCTATGCATTCAGAAGCCTATTACCCAAGTTAACTTTCTTCTTCTGAGACACGGCAACAACATTAGCCATTTTGTTTATAATCTCATCACCGCTGCATCTGTCTGGGTTGTGTATACCTTTTTTTCCCAGGAAGAACTTTAGTTTCTCTGCCAGTGCAAATGAAAGGAGCAGCTGTTCCAGCAGCCTGCTCATTATTTTGTATCTTTTGAAATATCATGGGCCATTTTCTATATTCTACAATAACCTGAATCTCATCACAATCCAGCACATTATGGTGAAAGGAGAACTGAAATGCCTGTGAACAAAGAAGCAAAATGGAGGAGAGGAAAAATGGAGGAGTCATTAATTAAAACTTTACAGAATAACTTCTCTAATGGGGCAAGTGGGGGGAAAACCCTTGGGCATTAGGGGACATGTAACCTGGGATGTGTGTGTGTGTGTGTGTGTGTGTGTGTGTGTGTGTTAGATTTTTAAGGGATGATTAATAATTAATTAAGAGACCAGGATGGATCCATTTCGGGCTCCTTAGCCCTCGTCAGCTGGCCATACTTCCCTACAGGGATTTGAACTGGTGCTCTCCAGCACTCGAGGCAGGCTTCTCTATGCCTTGAGCTAACCAGCTTCCCTGATTACATCATTCTTTTTACAGGACTTAAAATATCCGCTTCATATATATTGATCAGCTCATAAAACTAACATATATATATAACTAACACACATATCTAAAATATTATACAACGTAAATCTTGGCTTGCTGTCTGGATGGTCTCTACCGATGAGCCGATAGGCAGTAAGGGAAACAGTATGTCTCCTCCCTGAATTGTTGTGAAACAATTACATATATATATATATATATATATATATATATATATATATATATATATATATATATATATATATATATATATGCTGGTATTGCTGGCTTCGGGGATTTTCCCGTGTATAAGGCATAGAAATACACGGGAAAATCGCCGAAGCCAGCAATACCAGCATACCTACACCCGTGAAAATCTACGAAAACATATATATATATATATATATATATATATATATATATATATATATATATATATATATGTATGTATGTATGTAGGTCTTTGGTTGTTCGGGTTTTCTCCCGCGTAGAATTGGAAGTATCTTCACGACGTTTCATTTGGGAGAAAACCCGAACAACCAAAGACCTACAACCAAAGATTTTGGTCTCTCAAATTTAAATTTATTGATCAGCTTATAAAAACTAACACATATCTAAAAAAATATTACACAACGTAACTAAAAAATGGTTCTCTGTCTAGATGGTCTCTGGTGATGAGCCGACAGGCAGAGAGGGAAACAGCATGTTTCCTCCCTTAATTGGGGCCCTTACAGGAAGTTGTGGAAACAATTATATATATGCTAGTTTTTAGCATATATGTGTGTGTGTGTGTGTGTGTGTGTGTGCATAAAATGAAGGCTTTTAATGTATTGACCAATCAATTAAAAATGCCCAAAATGAAGAAAAGTTGGAGGGGAGGCACTCCTTGTAGACAACAGACCCTCCAGATATAGATCCTGACTTAATGATTATACCTGTTAAATATATTTTACCCACTGTGGGGTAAAACCCTCTGGAATGACCTACCCCCTGACCTTAGAACAACCACGGACCTCCACACCTTCCGCCAGAAATTAAAGACACTCTTGTTCCATCAGGCCGGCTTGGCCTAAGCTACTTACCTAGCCTACAGTCTGTACCATAAATTGTTTTAATTGGGTTTTAGACGGGGTCATGTTTTAACCTTTTTAAATTTTAGCACAGGGATAATTGATTTAATTTGGTATTAATTATTTATATTTGTGATATTGTGTGTTTTAATTTCCTGTGCACCGCCCCGGGTCCCTTTGGGGAGAGGGTGCGGTTATATAAATCCAACAAATAAATAAATAAAAATAAATTTACCTAAATCATGACATTCCCTCCCTTTTAAAGGATCATTAGCAAGGTCCTTCTCGAACTGTTTTGCTAGAGCTATTATAGAAAGCACTGGGAATGACACTGAAGGACAGGGGGAAGAATCACTAAGAAGGCAATGATTAAAGAAGAATGACTTGATCCCATTCTAAGAATCTGATTTATTTCACATGAATAAAGTGAGGAAGGAAGAAACACATTGAGTCTTGCAGGATTCTGTTAGTATAGCTTTACAATAAAAGTAGTTCTAGACCCACCTGTCATTGGTATTTTGGTCTGGTCTATCTACTACTGGTAAGGCTGAGATTTATTTCTCTCTGTTTTTTGCTTTGCTTTGTTTTCCTTGGGCTTATTTAACATAGTAGTAGTCCAGAGGGAACATGAGAGTCATTGCAGAGATTGGATTTCCTGCTATTGCTGTGAAAATTGGCAATGATGTACCAAGAAGGAAGAGCAGAGATAGGATTGTGAAAGTCTGAGGATGGCTGTATTTTTGCTGTCTTCCTCCAGTGTCCGAGAGCAACTATCTACACCATTTGTCAAGAACAGAATCAGCTTCAAAAGTGAATAGAGTAGAACTAAAAATTTGTGAGCTAATGTAGCTAATATAGGGTTTCTGAACTCTTTGCCAGTTTCTCTCTATGTTCACCCACCTTTTTCTTTCTGTTGCTATAGTTTTTTTTAACAGTTTTTCTATTGGCAGTAGCATACTATTTGGTAGAAACATTTACATTTTCTTGAAAAGATATTCACTGTTGTTATTCAACCAGACTTTTTCTTCCAAAGGAGCTTATTTCCAAGATTCATTGCTTTCAATGGCAGCTTTTTTAAATCCAACATATTGCCGGTATGCTAGATGAGATTGCTGTTCTGCTTTGGCAACAGAGAGATTCTTTGGGAATTTATTAAACACATTATGTGCATTGTAAATATGAATATCTCACAGAGACAAAAAAAAAGTTTCATTACAAGTCACATACAACCAGAGATGTGGCGCATCTGCACATTCTTGACTTGGAAGCTGTGGAATGTTATTTTCATGTAATACAGCATATATATTTAGTAATTATTCTAGATCTGCAGTCTTTGGAATACACATTAGTAATGGTAATCTTATTTCAGTCATAAATATTGAATATGCATAAATTGATGTACCCTCTGGCAAAATAATATTGACACTACATTTTGAAAAGATTCTGTGAAACATTAAATTGTTTTTAATTTCAGACATTTTTTAAAAAAAATATATAAGGGGGGAAGGATTTAAAAAATGAGAAAGTATCAAAATGGATTTTAAAACATTTATTGTAAGGTAGCCATTTTATAAATGTGAATAGAAGGGCCAACTTAACCAATGTACTTTATAGATATTTATGGAATAAGGTATAAGGAATCAAAAAGGGAAAAAAATGATGACACATAACACAAAATTTGATAAAAATGTGGAATCTTAAAAACATCAGTTTTACCATTAGCTTCATTATCAAATGCCTTTCATTTTCAGAGAAAACTATAGTAAAAAACATTTAATCAAAGATTTAATAGGAGATAGCTAGTAGATGATCCTACCTCCACTATGTGTTTGGATTGGTTCTTTTATTCACTTTGTTATTAACATAATGTTTTAATTTTGCTGCCCAGTGTTTTAACTTTCTGATTTTTTTAATAGTTTTTTTATTTATAGCATTTTAAGCAACCCTGATTTACTTGAAAGTGAGATGGAAAGCATACAAATGTAATAAGTAAGTAATATAAATAAATATAATAAATAAATGATTTTCAAATAAATAAATTAGATATGCTATCTGGGTATTCATATGGTACACCCCCATGCAGGAAACAGACTAAAATGTACAGCAAGAATTGCTCAAAGAAAGTAGGAATTTACCATGTTTTTAATTGATCATTGCTGTAAAAACAAGAAGTAATCTCAAGAAAGGAGGAGACAATTTAGTCCTTAAATTCCAGATTCATTAGTTCTCTGTCCCCTTCTTATGAAGAACTATTCAAAATAGATATCACAAATTCAGGAACAGTTTTTAAACTTGATCAGCTTGAAACTAAACTAAAATGCAGTACAGTGATCCCTCGTTTTCCGCGGCTTCATGTTTCGCGGCTTCAGTGCTTCGTGGGTTTTTCAAAAATACAGAAAAAAAAATGCATCGGTAGGAGGCAAGCACCACCTAGTGCTTGCTTTAAACAATGCCCACCAACTCAAGTTTCCGGTGCGAATCCTACTTCGCGGTTTTTCAGTTTTCGCGGAAGGTTCCGGTCCCCATTAACCGCGAGAAACGAGGGATCACTGTATATTCAAGGTTACATTGTTAAAATGGGTACATGTGGTCATTTGTTTATATTTGATAACAACCAGAATTCTTGGGAGTTCTAACAATTTATATCCAATTTAAAATTGGACTCTCTCTCCTCTGAAAATTGTATCTATTTTTCATTGCAATCATAACTGGAAGGCACAGAACTAGGCCAAATTTAAATGGGCCTCTATCCCATAGACAATGGCCAAAAATGCTCGCAAGCCACAGTAGCCAGCAGTCAAGGATTCTCCCATACATCAAAACTTCTGTCCTTCCTCAGAACCTACCTCTGCTCTGCTCTTTTTTTTAACTTGCTTTCATTGTGTGTGCAATAATACACACACATTTTCTCTAGACTGGAGTTGGAAGAAGTAAGGTCCTTCCATTCTCAAAAAACTGTATCCTGTTATCCATCCTACCACAGCATGTAGAATTGATTTACTTTCCCATCTCAAGGTCACATTTTTATTGAAAAGTGTCCTTGAAGACACTTTTGGTGAGTAGATGGGAGAAAGAATAGGCGCTGTGAGCAATTTCCCAGGTCCATTTTGCTGGTTTGTTTGTAAATGTCTTTAATTGATTTCTGCAGAGAAACATTATTATTTGATTTATTGATTGATACCCTGCCTTTCTGCTCTGGCAAGCACTTAAGGTGGCTAACCAAATATTGAACTCACACAATAATCATTCATTTGTGAAGTGATGAGGCTGCACACATAAAGCATTCTTCAAGAAGGCCAGTATAAAAGGAGGTTGTACTAGTAATTAATATAACATCTTTGTACATATAAAGCTGAATGTCAAAGAGAAAGTATTTTCCTTCTCCTCCTCCTCCTCCATCATACACACATTGCAAGGAATTGTTTTACACAGAGGGACATTCAATCATGAGCACCTCATAGACTATGTTGTACTGTCCAGATACTCACTGCATAGGCCAGAAAGTTGAATCATCCCAAGAAAATAATCATATTTAGTCTGAAATAAGGGTGAGAGGGGAGAGACTAATAATGTCCACTCTGCCCTCGCCAAATGACACTTGTGATTACAGTTGATACATTGGTATTCTGGATGAGTGCACTATTTTCATTTTTCCTACTCTATATTGCCAAAGTGCAGCTGAAAACTAATTTATCCGCAAGCTGAATTAATAAGAAAGAAATGAAAATTTTCTGTTTGAAATGTCTTAACATAAGGCTGGGCACATCATACCATACCTGCCTTCAGTTTTGTCAGGCTGCTAGCAATATCATTAGCTGAAAGGTAATAACATGCATTTTTCAAACATTTACTCTAGCAGGATGATTGCATAACATTTTCTTTTCCCCTAAAGACCATGAGAAAACTCCTTTAAATTCAGGTATAGCAAGTGTTTTTTGAGGTATAGCAAATTGTTTTTGCTAACCTATATTCATTGTCAGAAAATGCCTGGGCAATTTTTGCTTAGATGTTTTTTTAAAAAGGACATGATACCAGAAACAGAAGATTACTTCCTTTTTTTTTTCACTGTAAGGAATTGTTTAAATTGTTAGGGTTGTTCCTAGGAATGATAAAAATACAGATATTCAACTTTTCACTATAGGCAGTCCTCGACTTATGACCACAATCGAGCCCAACATTAACGTCGCTAAGTGAGAAATACTTTAAGTGAGTTTTACCCCATTTTACCAGTTTTCTTGCCACATTTGTTAAGTGAATTACTACAGTCATTAAATTAATAACATGGCTGTTAAGTGAATCTGGCTTTCCCATTGACTTTGCTTGTCAGAAGGTCACAAAAGGTGATCACATAATCCAGGACACTGCAACTGTCATAAATATGAACCAGTCGCCAAGCATCGGAATGTCAGTCACATGACTGAGGATGCTACAATGGTCATAATTGTGAAAAATGGTCATAAGTCACTTTTTCAGTGCCGTAATAACTTTGAATGGTCATTAAATGAACTTTTGTAAAGCAAGGGCTACCTTCATTACCATTTTAATTATAGCAACCAGTCTGATTGTAAAATATACCTGTGCAATCTTGCTTTATTAATGAAAATATAATAATATGTGTCTTAATTGAAATTGGTAATAATATTTTTTCATATAGAAGACTATGCTAGGGATGGATGAAAAGATATAAAGCATCCTCTAAAATTGTAAGTTAAAATATGATGATTTTAAGATTATGAGCCACAGTGGCAGAGTGATTAGAGTGCAGTACTGCAGACTACTTCTGCTGACTGCCAGCTGCCTGCAATTTGGCAGTTCAAATCTCACCAGCCTCATGGTTGACTCAGCCTTTCAGCCTTCTGAGGTGGGTAAAATGAGGACCCAATTGTTGGGGTCAATATCCTGACTCTGTAAACCGCTTAGAGAGGGCTGTAAAGCACTGTAATGCGGTATATGAGTCTAAGTGCTGTTGCTATTATTCTATTCTTAAATTATTCTTAAAATTTATTCTTTTATTTCCATTCATTGTTGTGAAGCCAAATCCTATGGATGGTCATTAAGTTGGAAATAAGGGACTGGAAATGGAGATCAACCATAACAATGCATTGATAGTAATAGCAGTAGCACTTAGACTTATATATCACTTCACAGTGCTTTACAGCTCTCTCTAAGCAGCTCATTGAGTCAGCATTTTGCCTCCAACAATCTGGGTCTTCATAGTAATTAGCTGCTAATAATTTCTTTGTAATTATGTGGACATCAACATTGATGTATAATAATCTATGTGTGGTTATTTTTTGTGTAGTTTTAGGATTGAATTTCCACTAAACAATAAGGGACTGCAATTGTGCTCTAACAAAGTAATATGTTACTGAAGTCTACTTTCAAATAAATTCATCTTGGCTTTCCTCATATTACAGACTTTGATGTTAAGTATTGTGGATAATTGCATTTCTATCTGTGGAAGTAAGATATGATACCCTTTAGCACATTTTTTGAAAAATGTTTTGTCAAACAAGAAACTTTAAATTGTTTCTGCTAGGTAGCCTGATGCAAGTCTACTGTCTGTTTTGAGGATTACAATGAGCTGTAAATAAATGCAAACACAGGCCTTGTTTGCAGATTGCAGTCTTAATCCAAAACTATTAGAGATTTGTGGGGAAAGTGGCTTCCCACAGCCAAACACTCAAATCCACTACTATGTTTAGATATTTGCATAACACCAATGCCTTGATGATAAGTGTTGCTGGAATTTGTATTGGCGGATAAAGCATCCTCATTGATGTGACCCACTGTTGAGCCTTTTTTTTTCTTTCAGCACATGGATTACATTTTGGTTTACACCAAATTCTGTGATCTCTCCTCCTCTGAGAATTTCACTTGAGAGAAAGGTTATAAGGCAGAGTAGCATTTTAATTCATTTTTTAATGTTCAGAGTCCTCTTACCTGTACTGTTCTTCATGGGAGGAAAGATAAATGGTCTTCGTTAATTTGAAAATTGGAGAGAAAGTAACTCTGTCTACTTTCCAAGGGAAGACTTGATTGATTGTGCCATCAAGTTGGTGTTGTCTCTTAATGACCTCCTATGTATGCTTTCTTCATCACAATCTTTCTCTAATCTGATCCTTCAGAACTTCCAATGGTGCACCAATTAGTACAGTAACCGAATTCCATCTACCTTGCTCCTGGGTTGCCCTCTTCTCTTTTCTTCCACCTTTCCTACTGTTAGAAAGGTGTTGTGGCCCACCAGAGTTGGACAGTAAGGAGGTTGGGACGGAGGGCCAGTCCTGAAGGCTGGGGAAGGATCAGACGAGGACTCTGCATCTGAGGCAGAGATGGGGCTGTCTGGCAGTGATCGGGTGCCTATGGAGCTAGACAGCAGTGAGACAGAGGAACAGCTAGCACCTGTTCCCAGTGTGCGCATGCGCATAGCTGCCTGAAGAAAAGAACAACTCAGAAGTCAGGATACATTTGGGAGGAAAGGCACAGTTGGAAGGTGATTGGCCCCTCCCATAGGAAATAAAAGAGGAGTGAAAGGGGAGTGGGCTTTTGCAAGAAATAATCCATTCATTTGGTCATTAGATTTGTTTCAGGAGTGTGAAGATCTCTCCATGAATCTCAGAGGCTGTGCCCAGTCTTTTCTTGCACAGCACCTCATTTGAAAAATATTTACATGGCAACTTTCCAAGATAGTTAAGGTCCATAGTCAGAAATATTCCTTTGGAAGACAGTTTGCCAGGCCTTGCTGAATGTGAATGAGAAGAATTCACATTTGTTTAATAAAAAGGGGTTTGTTGGGCCCAGGATTCTGCCTCGTGCTTTTTGGGGAAGCCTAGATCAGAACAAAAGGAAAGATTCAAGGCCATATAATAGCTGAATGGCTGGAGCTTGATTTTTTTGCAAACAGTATATTGTAAGTGAGCAGCCTATTAGTGAGGGATGTGGAAGTCTCTATCCTTTCATGGTGTTATAGTTTTCTAAAATGCAATTACTGCTCAGTAGGTGCATGACAATCAGTACAGTGCAATATCTTCTGTGTTTATAATGTCAGCATGAGGCATGTGCCTTGTAACTGTCAAAGGAGTAGGAGGTACTAAAAAAAATCCCTGATGTTTTGGAGACTTGCAGGCTTCGGTTGCTGCTGGGCTTGTTACTTATTTTGCATATTTGAGTCTGATTTTCTGTCTACAAACATAACACAGTTAAAACCGCTGTTCTAATATTCCTGCCTGTTTGATGTAAGCCTTTATTGAATGAAATAAATCATTTCCTTCCCACCAATCTCTTGTGGCAAACAGAGATGAGAGATAACCCCCCCCCCCCATTTTGCCCTTCAAACTTGCTAATTCGTGACCTTTTCTTATCAAAGAACCTAATCTCATTAATTGCAGAATTCTGCAAGTTTTACAATGCAGGCATAAAATTCCCTGGTTAATTTCGCCTTCTTATTTTAATGGAACCCTCTAAGTGGGTCATAAACAGGAGAGATATTTCAATTAATTTGAAACTAACTGAAAGTCAGTAATGGACAGGATCCACAACTTCTTCAAAGGCCTAGTTAAGTCATGAAATAAGCAAAAAAAAAAAATCTTCCAGAGAAAATAATATCAGAGATGAGTATATGTTTAAGGAAATGTTCAATGGAAAACAATAGTTTTCAAACAGAGCAAGGTCATGTGGTCCTGCACTCAAGGAGTGGTAAGTGGCCTGTAGTGGCAAAGGGCAAACAGAAGTTGTGAATCTGTCCAGAGGGCAATTTAAGTTTCAGGTAGATACTGATTTGAACCTATAGCCTTCCCAGTAGCAAACTGAAATTGAAGTAAGGTTTTGGAAGTTAAAACTAGTTATTTGAATTGAATGTGGATACAGGTGGGTCTAAGAAATGGTAAGTACACTATTTTCAAACTTCCCATATCCAATTTAAAAGACCTGTAACTTTAAACATAAAGTTTTATTTATTGAATAACAAATAATATAAATGGAACATTATCGTATCTGAACAATTAGGGGGGCATGTAGTTTAGTACAAAAGCTAGATTGGTATAGTGGTTAAGGCATTAGGCTAGAAACCAAGAGATTTGAGTTCTAGTTCCATTCCAGATACAAAGACAGCTGGCCCATCTGAGGCCAGTTACTCTCTCTGCTCTAAGAAGCAGACAATGGCAAATCACTTCTGAAAAACCTTGCCAAAAAAACTGCAGGCATTAACTCCAAGCAGTTATCAAGAGTCAAAAACTGCCCAGGAAGTACACAGAGAGGGAGTGGGAGGAGAGAGAGAGAGAGAGAGCTTAGTACAGTCAGTTTTATAATATGTTTCATTTGATTATTTAATTTTCAATATAAAGCATTTTGAGCTAAATATTATTAAAGGCCTATGTAAATGCAACACAAATACAAATCACGCTGTAACTCTCTAAGGGAGGATTTGATTTCTGTAAAACAATTATTTAATATATTTATTACTTCAAGGTTCCATTGCAAGCTTAACTGATTAAGTCTGCAATTAAGGTTTGTTTGAATAGTCTGCAAAGATAGCAATATAAAATAGTTTTAAAATAAATAAATACTAATAATGCTGATGACACTAAAATTCAATCAGCTCAAGCTGATAGGATTATGATCAATTTTGTCATGTTGCTGGACTGGGCAGAGTGGCTAGAAGTCTGAGGTACTATATTCCCTCAAGGATTGTGTTTCATAGCTCATGAAAATGGCAGATTTAAGAAGCCAGGTTTTCAAGAACTCTTGGTTTGGTAGAAACACGGCCTCTTCCCCATAGACAATAAAGGGTGAATCAGTCATAAATTGAATAGGAAATGACAGGAGCAAGTGCTGAGCTGGTAAAAATGTGTTCCACTTGGCACAGTTTGTGGGCTCAAATTCTTCTTAGAAGTTGAATGGTTTTGTTTCTTCAGCAAGTCTGTTTCATTGAGGGGAAAAAGAAGAAGCTATTTTTGCATACTTCACTGGCAGAGCTAATAAATAAGACAATCAAGCTCTCTTTCCAAATGACCTTCCCCATTGTGTTCAAATACCTCAGGGGTTGCCACAAAGAAGAGGGAGTCAAACTATTCTCCAAGGCACCTGAGGGCAGAACAAGAAGCAATGGGTGGAAACTAATCAAGGAGAGAAGCAACCTAGAACTGAGGAGAAATTTCCTGACAATTAGAACAATTAATCAGTGGAACAGCTTGCCTCCAGAAGTTGTGAATGCCCCAACACTGCAAGTCTTCAAGAAGATGTTGGATAGCCATTTGTCTGAAATGGTATAGGGCTTCCTGCCTAGGCAGGGAGTTGGACTAGATGACCTCCCTTCCAACTCCGCTATTGTATTGTATTATTCTCTGAGCTTGTGGGTTGGTTTTCGAATGTTTCATTACCAGGCTATGTAACATCTTCAGTGGAGTTTAAAGGATTGGTTTAGGAAGAGACATGGCTATTTACTGGTGAATTTTGGACCAAACAGCAATCTGTTGTTGCTCCCTAGGCAGGGAGTTGGACTAGATGACCTCCAAGATCCCTTCCAACTCCACTATTGTATTTGTATTGCAGTCTGAAGTGGTATAATGTCTACAAATATACCTTATGTGTCAATGTAGATTCCCAGAATTTTCAAGATGCTGAAAATTTTCACTGTCTCTAGGATGCTTAAGAACACTGAGCTGGGGCAGTAAGCACTCATGTGGACATGTCACTATTGAATTAGATATATCCTGTGCCGGTAGATAAGTATTTTGCAAATGTTTTCAAATGCTTTTAACATAACCTACATAGTGTTGGGATGTGTTACCATCAGCAGCAGGCCCCCAAAGCCCATCCTTTCTGCCAAACATAGGAAAATATGTGGAAATAACATGCTAGAGTTTCTGGTGCAATTGTCAGCATGGAGCAGCAGTTCCAAACTTCAACGCCCCTTATACATAGCCCTCAAATTTTCTAGCATCAGCGTTATAATGTGGTGGAACATCTTTGGTTATGGATCCCTCAGTGGATGGTAAGGCATAGTGTGATACTCATTTATTCCAACCCCTTGACACTGTTCTTGGATTTATGTTCATAAGTGACCCATCTAAGAGAGCACAGGTGCAGAGGAGAAATTGCATTAAGCAGGAGCATCAGGAAAACTTCCCCTGCTTCACTATGCAGCCAAATGTTAGTGCCTGTCACTTGTTAGTCAGGCAACATGTCAGTTGGCTAAATGCACAGTTCCTACAATCCAATCCAAATCCAAAATATACTAGGAGAGTGATTGGTGGTTGTTTTTCTCATTAACAGATGTCATGTGATGGCACAGAATATGAAGCCAAGAGGAATGCATGAATTGTTTTCTTGAACTTGGCCAGTATTCAATCAGTAAGAACAGCACCATTCTCTAGCCTTGTAATTGTGTCATAAAAGGTCAACCATGGGAGCATTCCAATTTATGACAGCCTACTTTTCTACACGTGTAAGAACAGGTGGATGACTTTAATGCAGCCATCTGGGTGAACCTAAACTGTAAGTAGTGTTGCCCATCCATTTTAACTAAACTATCAATATAACAAATTTGGATGTTCCTGCATCATAAAAATGCCCAAAGAACATCAAGCGAAACAAAAAGAGATTTAGAGAGACTGATATATATTTGATATATGTATATTAAATTTGCTCAAGCCACTCAGAGTCACCTGAAATCTTGAGATGGGCATGAAATAAATTTGATAAATAAATAAATGAATAAAAACAAATAAATTCTATGGGGACCAATACATATTAGAAAAAGTATAAATTGAATCCCAGACTACAATTTGGACCAGAATCTTGCTCATTGAGTCATTAAGCAATGAGATAACAAGATATCCATGTGGCTGTTTTGCAAAGGTGAATGGATGTGAATGTATATATGCTGAAAAATAGAGGGATGTACAACTCCTTACTCTCATCCCACCACTCCTAGTAATATCGGTATAATCTATCAAATAGTATAATTTTTAATACAGAACAAGAGACAACTCTTTTGGGGGGGATGGGGGCAAGAGATTGGCCTCACTTGGAAATAGTGAAAGTGGTCATAGGAAATAATTTGAATTCCATCCCATATACCTTATTTAAAAAATCTTCCTTTTTCATCACAAAGAACAAATGCAAAGTTCTATTCCAAAATTAAACATGGTTAATATGACTTTGTTCCCAGTAATGCACTCAGTACTATATCTCTTTAAACAATGCAATCGGCTAAGAACTGTTAAATAAAAGGCACACAATGTCTAGTTTCTTAAATGGTGTGCTTCCAATCTAAAAATAGGATTTTTGAGAAATTGCACTATTTGCTTTCCACAACACATCCCAGATTTTTTTTCCTTCCCTAAAAAATAGGACAGTTATCAGATTCACTTAATACTTGTCTCTTTACTCTAGATATAAAATATCTAGTCTCTTAATACAACAGCTATTTATTGCACAGGTCTCATAAGTATAAAGAAGGAAAGTCGATACTACACGTCTAAAAGCTGTGCCTGCCAAACACTGAACTGTGCTATTCCACCTGTGGTTTCCTCATTAGTCTTTTCTTTCACAAGATAGGTTCCTGTCCCAATACATGTTTCAATTTATCTATTAGACGAAGGTAATACTTTCTTATAATAATAGCGGGAGAGAATGTTGGTCTTACTTGATCTTCACCAAATGTCATGTTTATGCCCATTTTCCAATGAATAGGTTAAAGCCTGGATAATCAATACAGTGATTTCCTTGGTGCCTGCCAAGCTTCCCCACTGTATCATCTCTCTCTTTCTCTCCCCCTCCCTCCCTCCCACCCATTTCTCTCCCTCCTGCTCCCCCTTCTTTCTCTCTCTCCCATCTATCTACCTGCCTGCCTGCCTGCCTACCTGCCCGCCCGCCTGCCCACCCGCCCGCCCGCCCATCCATCCATCCATCCATCCATCCACCCACCCACCCACCCACCCATCCATTCTGTCTAGATGGTCTCTGGTGATGAGCCGAAAGGCAGAAAAGGAAACAGTATGTCTCCTCCCTTAACTGGGGCCCTAACAC
Source organism: Rhabdophis nuchalis (assembly GCA_039707465.1). Lineage (NCBI taxonomy): Eukaryota > Metazoa > Chordata > Lepidosauria > Squamata > Natricidae > Rhabdophis > Rhabdophis nuchalis. The sequence continues at coordinate 134,774,430 of CM077645.1, read as the reverse complement.
GGTGTTGTGGAATAATTTTATATATATATATATATATATATATATATATATATATATATATATATATATATATATATATATATATATGTGTGTGTGTGTGTGTGTGTGTGTGTGTGTGTGTGTGTGTGTGTGTGTGTGTGTTAGTTTTATGAGCTGATCAATAAATTAAATTAGAGAGAGACCAGGATATATCTATTTCGAGCTTATTAGCTCTCATCAGTTGGCCATACCCCTTACTGGGACTCTAATTTAATTTATTGATCAGCTCATAAAACTAAAACACATATCTAAAATATTATGCAACGTAATTCTTGGCTTGCTGTCTGGATGGTCTCTAGTGATGAGCTGATAGGCAGTAAGGGAAACAGTATGTCTCCTCCCTTAATTGGGGCGTAATAATAACAGGTTGTTGTGAAACAATTACATATATATATATGTGTGTGTGTGTGTGTGTGTGCTATGTTTTTGAGTATATATATATAGTATGTCTCCTCCCTTAATGGGGCCCTAACAGGAAGTTGTGAAAACAATTATCTATACTAAATACTCCTGTATTAGCTGATGCAATGGGTAGAGCCTGGTTAGGCTGTAGTGCTAGGCTTCTGCCTTGGATGCATTGCAGACCTGGTTCGAATCCCAGTGGGGTGTGGCCAACTGATGAGAGCTAATAAGCTCGAAATAGATCTATCTTGGTCTCTCAAAATTTAAATTTATTGATCAGCTCATAAAACTAACATATATAATAATAATAATAATAATAATAATAATAATAATAATAATAATAATAATAATAATAATAATAAATTTTATTTATAACCCGCTCTCTCTCCCCAAAGGTACTCGAGGCGGGGCACAGGAAAATTAAAAGCAATAGACACAAACAGAGTACAAAATTTAAAATCACAATTAAACATATCCTGCGCTAAAAACATCTATAAAAACTAAAAACTGTCCCTAAAACCCCTTAACACTATAAATTAATTAAAATTACCCTAGGCCAGCCAAATGGAAGAAATGAGTTTTTAAAAGCTGTCGGAAGGAGCGAAGGTCTGTGGTTGTTCTGATTTCGGGGGGAAGGTCGTTCCAGAGGGTCGGGCCCGCCACAGAGAAGGCCCTTCCCCTGGACATCGCCCGCTGGCACAGCCTACTGGATGGCACCCGGAGAAGTCCCTTTCTGTGGGAGCGAATCGGTCGCAGGGATGTATGAGGCAGAATGCGATCCCGCAGATAGCTAGGTCCCGTGCCATGGAGCGCTTTAAAGATGGTAACTAGCACCTTGAAGCGCACCCGAAAGACGACAGGCAGCCAGTGCAGCTCGCGCAGGAGCGGTGTTACATGGGAGAACCTAGAGGCTCCCATAACTGCCCGCACGGCTGCATTCTGGACTAGCTGAAGCCTTCGGGTGCACCTCATACACACACACACACACACACACACACACACATATATTTAGATTTTTAAGGGCTGATTTAATAAATAAAGAGACCAGGATGGATCCATTTCAGGCTTATTAGCCTTCTTCAGCTGGCCATATTCCTTCTACTGGGATTTGAACCGGCACTTTCCAGCATATCAGGCCAAGCCTTTCTATGCCTTGAGCTATCCGGTTTCCCTGATTACATCAGCCATTTACAGGACTATTAATGAGAGAATATTTTCACAGCTCCTGTTCAGCGCCCCTTTAAGGGAGGAGACTTAACATCATATGTAATTTCAGTATAAACAATCCATCTTTCATTAAACAGTGTGTCATCTGGGTACAAATATTTTGTGCAATAACAATTAAAGTTTACAATCATATTCATTATTTGATCTATTCCTATCTTAACACCTATGCCTTAAATATATAATATTGTAATAATCATCTCGCCCCTCCTGTTTAACACATATATGAAGCCGCTGGGTGAGATCATCCGTGGTTTTGGGGTGGAGTACCATCTGTACGCTGACGACACCCAGCTGTACATATCCACCCCAGACCACCCCAACGATGCCGCCGAAGTGCTGTCCCGGTGTTTGGAAGCCGTACGGATCTGGATGGGTGGTAACAAACTCAAGCTCAACCCTGCCAAGACTGAGTGGCTGTGGTTTCCGGCACCCCGGTTCAGCCAGATTACTCCAACTCTGGCCATTGGGGGCGAAACACTGGCCCCCGTGGAGAGGGCGCGCAATTTGGGTGTCCTCCTGGATTCCCGGCTGTCCTTGGAGGACCATGTGACGGCCGTGGCCAGGGGGGCGTTTCATCAGGTACGCCTGATGCGCCAATTGCGCCCCTTACTGGACCGGGCTGCCCTTTGCACAGTCACTCAAGCTCTCGTGACGTCCCGTCTCGACTACTGTAATGCTCTCTACATGGGGCTTCCCTTGAGGTGCACTCGAAAGCTACAGCTAGTCCAAAACGCAGCCGCGCGGGTAATTACGGGAGCCACCAGAAGCTCCCATATAACACCAATCCTGCGCGAGCTGCATTGGCTTCCTGTGGTCTTTCGGGTGCGCTTCAAGGTTTTGACGACCATCTTTAAAGCGCTCCATGGCTCGGGGCCTAGTTATATGCGAGACCGTCTCCTGCCCCATACATCCCTTAGACCGATCCGCTCCCACAGAGAGGGCCTTCTCAGGGTGCCGTCGGCCGGACAATGCCGACTGGCGACACCCAGGGGAAGAGCCTTCTCTGTGGCGGGCCCTGCCCTTTGGAACGACCTACCCCCTGAACTCCGGACCATCACCGACCTCCGCCTCTTCCGCAAATGTTTAAAGACATATTTTTTCCATCAAGCCGGCCTAGCCTAACCTCCCATGGGGACTTTTAGAAAAGTTTTAAATTGGGTTTTTAATAATTGGTTTTTAGCACAGGATTGGGGATTATTTAATATATATTTTAAATTATTTGTCTATCTTCTATTGTGTATGTTTTTTAAATTTCCTGTGCGCCGCCCTGGGTCCTCTGTGGAGAAGGGCGGGATATAAATGTAATAAAATGAAATGAAAAAATGAAATCTTCCTGATTTATTTAACTATTAATTATATTAACTCTATTGATACATTTTCTATATTTTACACCAGAACTTTTACTTCTACTTCTTATATTTATTCTCTAACAATTGATAAAATGATTTCTATATAATATAATAATCAGTTTGTTCTTTCTGTTTAATTGCCAGTGTTAATCTGTTCATTTCTGCACTTTCCAATATTTTCCTAATCACATTCTCCTCTTTAGAAATCTTTTCACTTTGCCAATTTTGTGCAAATACAATCCTAGATGCTGTTATAACATAAAATAATCAAATACACATTTTCTTTACTATATGTTTCTGGTAAAATCCCCAACAGGAATATTTCAGGTTTTAAGTCAGTACATTGTTATTACCTATCTCTTTGAGGCTTCACAATTCCTAGATGACTCTGGCCAGTTTATAAATAAAAGAATTCAATACATATATCTATAAAAGTCACAACTATCTGGAAGAAAACTATTCCAGTCATAAAGAATCTGTAACTAACTAAAGGGACTTCACAATTATCTTAATTCCAGGCCCTGGGAAAACAACCAGATTTTTAACAGTTGGATGCTGCTACTACTAATCTCATTTCACTATTACTGAATAAATGCCCAGTGCCATAGGACAGTTCTGTACCTTGTTGCTTTCAGATACTAACCCTATGATAATAATCCATCATTTGATGGTTTTGAAGCAGTGCTGGGCAGCACCAGCAACATTATATGTTGTAACCCTACTAAAACATATTATGTTGCTTGGTGCTGCACAGCACTGCTTTACATCCGCGCAACTTGGGTGTCCTCCTGGATACCCGGCTGTCCATGGAAGATCAAGTGACAGCCGTGGCCAGGAGGGCGTTTTACCAGGTTCGCCTGGTACGCCAGTTGCGCCCCCTATTGGATCAGGACGCCCTTTGCACAGTCACTCATGCTCTCGTGACATCCCAACTGGACTATTGTAACTCTCTCTACATGGGGCTCCCCTTGAGGTGCACCCGGAGACTTCAGCTAGTCCAGAATGCAGCCGCGCGAGCAATAATGGGAACCTCTAGGTTTACCCACGTAACACCGCTCTTGCGCGAGCTGCACTGGCTACCTGTCGTCTTTCGGGTGCGCTTCAAGGTGTTAGTCATCATCTTCAAAGCGCTCCATGGCTCGGGACCTAGCTATCTGCGGGATCGGATCCTGCCCCATACATCCTCACGGCCGATTCGCTCCCACAGAGAGGGACTTCTCCGGGTGCCGTCCACTAGACTTTGTCAGCGGGCGACGCCCAGGGGAAGGGCCTTCTCTGTGGCGGGCCCAGCCCTCTGGAACAACCTTCCCCCGACATTAGGACAACTACGGACCTCCGCTCCTTCCGTTTAAAATTAAAGACACATCTTTTTCGCCTGGCCGGCCTTGGGTAGTCTCTTTTAAGGTTAGGGGTTTTAGGGGTAGTTTTAGTTTATGGGTTTTTAGCGCAGGTTAATTTAATTCATTTTTAATTTTGTATTCTGTCTGTGGTTTTAACTGTATTTTTAATTGCCTGTGCCCCGCCTCGAGTCCCTTCGGGGAGAGAGAGCGGGATATAAAATTAAAATTATTATTATTATTATTATTATCCATCAAATGATGATCTGTAGATCTGTAAAGTAGTCTTAATGAGTATCTAGTTCATCATTTTAGAGTGCGCTGTATTATGAGAGATTTGGTCTGCCATATGCTCCCCTTTACCCTCATTTTATATTTCTTTTAGATTTCTGTTTTTATTTATAATTTTGTTTTATATTTTTTATTTTTTCATTTTTTTCATTTTAGCTTTTGATGTACTTTTATTCTTTTTATTTACCCTTCCTTCCTTATGCTAATTTTTGACCATAATAAAGATTTGATTGTTTGAGTCTGTCAGTGGTTAGAAACACTAGGTAGAAGTTGGAATGTGAAAGAATCAGGTTATATGGACATGGAAAGAGATATTATGCATGCATTATAATGTAGGTATTAGAATGATAGATAAGTTGACATACTAGAATATGATGGTCAGAAACTACTGTACAACACTAGTACTGTTTAAAATCGTATATATGTTATTCTGTTTTTACTTTTGCTTTATGGTAAGTGGAATGCCAGTGGAATGCTTATATGTAAACGATAATAATATATCTTAAAAAAAAAAGATTTGCTTGATTGAAGTTGCTCTTGTTCCCAAAGGTAAAAATGTCCCTTCAGCAGAGCAGCTTTCTGATAAAACCATACTTTGCTATGACTATACATAAAATACAAGGCAAATCATTGAAAATGTTCTGATTTATCTGGAGAAATCATTAGTTATCTAGTAAAAATTGGCAAACCATTCAGAATGTGCTGATTTATCTGGAAAAATCCAGAGAAATGGTCAACTCTATGTCATTTTAACCTGGGGATAAAAATAAGAACAGTAGGGTGGCAGATCAACATTCAGAAATGTTGGCATCAGAAGTATCCTTTATTAATCAAGGAGGAGTTGTGTTTCTCTTGCTACACCTCTTTCTTCTTTAATAAACTACTGTTATTTTCTTTAATTTTGAAAATGATAGGAATGCCATTCAGGAAAGTTTAATGTTCATTCTGGTCACATCAGACTGTGCTACCTTTTTCTCAAAGGATGACCCAATGGATCACAGGGTTGTCTAGTTTGTTATAACAAGGTAGTATTACAGTACTATAGAATGTCTTGATTGGTCATATGAGACTCAATTAAAACACAAATCGGTTTTGTTTAATATTTAAGCACTTTTGGGACACCTTAAGACTATGGTGGGAATCCAAAAACATGATGAGACACAGACAATCACATTCATTTAAACCAGCACAGGGATTTCTGTGTGATCAGAGGTTCTTCTTTCATTATCCTGTCAGAAATATTGTTCTATACACAGTAGGGGACTGCATTAAAATGAATATTGATATAGACTTCCATGTGTGCATTGCAACCTCTCACTATATACTGGATTGCTATTCTGGAAATTCAAATTTACTATATTCTATCACCATATTTGTCTCAGCCAGATAGAGATGCTTTGATCATAAGATATTCTTAATGGACTGTCCCTTGCAAGTTCTCCTTATTCCTGTGTCTCTTTGTCTGCATGCATGAATGTCTGTCAATGTTAATATTTTGCAAATTTATTTTAAATTGAATTCAATAGAAGAGTAAAAAGGCCTCATGTAAAAAACCAGCAACACTGAAATAAAAGCACACCTTTAAGCCTGTACCTACAACAGAACTGGAAATTAATCTGATAGTTGTTACATTAAGCTCCTATGGATATGTAGATTTTTTTCTAGCAGCAAACAACTTTAAATTAGATTGAGCAAAAAACAAAGCATAAACTAATGTTTTCACTTTCCAATACATGTGGAAAAACTTGTTAACTTTTTTATTTTACACAGATAGAATAAAAGGAAAAAATATTCTACCAAAACCTTTTCCAGTATCAGACCAGGTTAAAAAAAAGATAACTTTAAGAATTGTGTACAGCTAATATGATTATCCCCCATGTATTTAGCCCTTTCTTCTTTTTTGTTCGATGAGAACTTATAATTTCCAGGAAACATTGGGAAGAATTTAGGGATGAACCCTGTTTTCATAATCTGTAGGTGGCCCTCAGCTTCCAATTTTGAAAGTATCTGGTTTGCTCATCTGTTTTTACTTGACCTTTTTAAAAAATAGGATAAAGATGCATTTTCTCCTCCATAGGTATTAAATTGGATGAGCTGGATCTTCTGCCAGTGAAGTGATTCCATCATCAAAAACAGGAGGTTTTCCATTAGAGGAACAGGGCTAGGAGTGAGCATCATTTATTCTCTTTCTCCCTATACACCTCTCTTTTAAAGTGGGTTTTATGAGACACTGGAGATGCAGGAGTGGAAGGATTAACTGATCGCTTTCACATCCTTTCCCCCCCTTTTAAGACTAAAATCAAGGAGTGGGAGTGGAAGAGATATGTGCACTTGACTAGTACTTTTTTTCCCCTCCCAGTCATATGACGAGGTAACCACTTTGAATGCACTGGGTCCATGGGGTCATTGAAGGATGTTGTGCTCAGGGTTAAAAGGGAAATTTGTTATGCATGCCTGTCTATCTGTCCTTCGTGCTAAGGGATTCCCGAAATAGCACAACTTGTGCATCACCTCTGATGGTGGGCAACAACAGGAGAAAAAAACAATCTCTGCTGGAGATTGAGTCCAAATGGTTGCAGAATAGTTTTTTTAAAAAAATACATCAGTGAAATAACCCATTTAAAAGAGACTGAACTCTAAGTACTCTATTTTTTTTGTCTAATCTAACTGTAATACAACTGCAAAACAATAAATTGCCACATAGTATGCTTGAGGAAGGTGGGATCTGACTCATCCAGAATGGAACTGTTGTTGCAATACAAAGCACACCTGTTTTCACAGCTAGCCAGAATGAAATAGAGGCAGTAGCATTGCTTGGTCAGTCTCAGCATTTTTATCACTCTGGTTGTTTCCAAGCTCATTTTCCAGCTGTCACCAGTTGTCAGTGGCCATGGACTCCAACAAAAAATACTTATAAAATGGCACATTTAGTATGGCAGGTGAAAGCTGCTGAGATGTGACCATGGAGGATAAATTAAAGCAGTGGCACATGCAGCATAATGCTTGTCCAGGTTCAATATGAAAATTCACTTCAGTGGATATAATATCAAACATAAAGGGTAGCATTTTTGTTGTTGTTAAATGTATACAATTAAGGTGCTTTTTCCCTTGGAACTCAAGGCAGTTATCTGAGGATCTTCCTTGATTTTATTCCCCAACAACAGATTGTTGTTTGGTCCAAAATTCACCAGTAAATACCCATGTCTCTTTCCAAACCAATCCTTTAAACTCCGCTGAAGATGTTACTTAGCCTGGTAATGAAACATTCGAAAACCAACCCACAAGCTCAGAGAATAATACAATACAATAGCGGAGTTGGAAGGGACCTTGGAGGTCATCTAGTCTAACTCCCTGCCATGCAGGAAGCCCTATACCATTTCAGGCAAATGGCTATCCAACATCTTCTTGAAGACTTGCAGTGTTGGGGCATTCACAACTTCTGGAGGCAAGCTGTTCCACTGATTAATTGTTCTGTCAGGAAATTTCTCCTCAGTTCTAAGTTGCTTCTCTCCTTGATTAGTTTCCACCCATTGCTTCTTGTTCTGCCCTCAGGTGCCTTAGAGAATAGTTTGACTCCCTCTTCTTTGTGGCAACCCCTGAGGTATTGGAACACTGCTATCATGTCTTCCCTAGTCCTTCTTTTTATTAAACTAGACATACCCAGTTCCTGCAACCGTTCTTCATATGTTTTAGTCTCCAATCCCCTAATCATCTTTGTTGATCTTCTCTGCACTCTTTCTAGAGTCTCCACATCTTGTCTACATCGTGGTTACCAAAACTGAATGCAGTATTCCAAGTGTGGCCTTACCAAGGCATTATAAAGTGGTATTAACACTTCACGTGATCTTGATTCTATCCCTCTGTTTATGCAGCCTAGAACTGTGTTGGCTTTTTTGGCAGCTGCTGCATACTGCTGGCTCATATTTAAATGGTTGTCTACTAGGACTAGGAAGAGTAATTAGTGGCTATTTCATTTGAACTTTTCCTGTGGCTGGAGCTGATTGGAGGTGCTGCTGGAGGGGAGATTTAAAGACACAAAATAATCCGTCACCCTTAAACTTATCTACCCCCTAATTCAGTGACTTTCATATACAGTACATAGATGCCTTAAAAATGTATTTTTTAAAAAAAAGGCATTTTCTAATTTATACATTTTTGTACAGTCTACCCTTGTGCTGCCTTTCTTTTTTCTCCATGATGAAAACAAATGCATTCTTCATCTCTTCAGTTCATACTGACCCGTGAGTTTCCATCTCAAGGTTAGAATATTTCATTTTTAATTCTGAAACCAGCAAGTTTGTTACAGATTCTTCATCCCAATGGTACACAAAGCATGAAGCATTATTGTAGACAATAATTAATAGACTTTGAACTGTTAAACGCTCTTGAGAGAGAAGAAAGCAGTTCTTGGATGCTGTAGGGGAGAAAACAAAAGAATAATGATTGTTACATGATTATCCCAAAAGGCTCATTTTGAACATTAACCTCACTATCAGAATCAAGTGACAACAGGTAGGAAGCAATAAATTACTGCTACATTATATACCATCAGTTGGGATCTTGTGAATATTGCTGAATTACCTATTCTAAAATTCTTAATATTACCTTGCCATTTAAGGCTACTTAGATTTTATAGTTCAACAGAGAACCATATCCCTAAGAGGCCTACTTCTGAAAAGACATGAACAATGATCTGTCCTGGCATTCAGTTTACATTTCAACAGAATTAGCACCATTTTTTAAAACTCATCTTTCAATCTGGTCATTTAACAGAAACAGTAAATAGAAATACCACTTAAACCTATATACCACTTCACAGTGCTCTCTAAGTGATTTACAGATATCAGCATGTTGCCCCCAACAATCTGGATCCTCGTTTTACTGACCTCAGAAGGATGGAGGTGATTCAAACTTGAGCCAGTCAGATTTGAACTCCTGCCAGTGTTACCATATTTTTCGGAGTATAAGGCGCACCCATGTTTTGAAGAGGCAAATTTTTAAAAAGTAGGTAGATAGATAGAAGGATAGAGAGGGAGAGAAAGAAAGAGAAATACAGTAGGTAGATAGGTAGGGAGAGTAGGTAGGTAGGTAGAGTAGGTAGGTAGGTAAAGGGATAGAGAGAGAGAAATAGAGAGAGAGAAATACAGTAGTAGGTAGGGAGAGAGAGTGGGTCCTTTTTAGGAGAAGGTGCGGGGTATAAATTTGAATAAATTAAATAGGCAGGTAGGTAGAGGGATAGAGAGAGAGAAATAAAAAGAGATATATGTAGAGAGAAATACAGCAGATAGGTAGGGAGAGAGAGAGTGTGTGTGTAGGTAGGTAAGTAAGTAGGTAGGTAGAGGGATAGAGGGAGAGAAATAGAAAGAGAGAGAGAGAAATACAGTAGGTAGGTAGGTAGATGTTTCCAGGTGTATTTATCCATGTCCTGGAGAAGGAAATCGCTGACAAACCTTAAGACTTTGTTTCTGCTGGAACAGCACTTGATCAATGTAATTCTCATCAGTTAAAGAGCTTTCCAAAAGAAAAAAAAAGTTTTTACACTCTGTAAATCTCCCCAAAATGGCCCATTTTTCGTGAAAACTGACCCATTTTTTTCAAATAAAAAGCATGAATAGCCTTGAGGGGGCTTGCAAAGTGCTCCTGGTTGGGGGGGGGCAAGAAAGAGCAAAAAATGGCCTGTTTTTTGTCAAAAAAACCTGCATGCATAGCCTTATGGAGGCTTATAGAGTGCTGCTGGGGGCTGGGGGGGGGGGCAAAAATGGCCCATTTGTTGCTCATTTCTGCCCTCCTCAGCCCCCAGGAACTCTTTGAAAGCCTTCATAAGGCTATGCACAGCCATTTTGGTGAAAGGGGTAGGGCTTCAGGTGGCAAAAAATGCTGTATTGGATGTATAAGACTTTTTTGAAGGAAAAAGGTGCATCTTATTTTCTGAAAAAATATGGTAGCTTGCAGTAATGCGTTCTAACCACTTTGCCACCACGGCTGCTAAATGTTAGCAATTGAATCTACTTCATTGATTATTTTTAATCTATTACGTTTTTCTAGAAATCAATAAGATGTTAACTGAAGTAGAATCTCATAGCCCCCTTTCTTCATCCTTTCTTGCCAATGGTGTACCTGCACAGCTAAGTTGTCTCTTTCTGGACCAAATCCAACCTATGTTTAGAATATTACAAAGAAGTTGTACTATTGTGAAGTAATGAGATGGTTTTGAAGGTGAGATTATTTATTGGGTCATATCAACAACAGTATTAAAGTTCCTTCCATTACCAAGCAGTAGTGTAATATTGTGATTAAGTCCATCAATCATAATAATGTATAAAATATGCAATAAGTCACACTTAATGTGCTTTATAGAAGGCTGAAGGTCAATCGCTGCAAGAATATTTAGATATAAATTGTGACTTCATTCTATTTATCTATCTGTTCATTCACCTATCCATCCCTCTCAGGAAAGTTTAACAAGTCCTATAAACTTTGATTAGCTAAACAGTCATCACAAAGTTGTAATTGCTGGAGTTCAATCCTCAGTAAATAAGTTTAACAAAAACATGTAAAAGATCAACATCCTCCTTTGGTACCTTAAGGATGTGCAAGATCTTGCAATTATAATTCATGTTGGGTTGTAATAAGTCAAACTATTTAACTAGAAAAAAAAGTAAACTAGTTAACTAAAAATTAACTGAAAAAAGTCAATTTCAAACAAATCTAGAACCTATTACAACAATGTATTATAGTACAATCACAACCCTGTGATTTCCCAAACATTGCCTTCTACCTTCAATCTGCCACCCCAGTCTACTCCATCCTCACCATCTAGATTCAATAACAATAGTAACAACTGGTGGTGGAATCAAGATTTACTACTGCTAAGGAAAGCTACATAAATTACTCTTGACATGTTGAGTAGCAAAATATTAAGTCTGAACTAGCCCCAAACTTTAGAGAATCGTTTGCAATCCAAAACAGCTTTTTTGCATTCCCCCTTAAACTTTTACTAAAAGTGATGAGTTAGATATAATTTACTTAGCTGTTTGGCAGAAACTTTGGCTGCCAGTAGTATGTAAACGTTAACAGAAAGTACAGAAATAATTTAACAGAATTTTACAAAAGAAAAAGAAAGATGTTTTTATGTGCTCAATATTTTATGACAAATTCATACTTCCTGGACTGACATGTTAATTCAAATAATACAGTGCAGTTATTTGCATAAAAGAAAAATATTTTACTATCAGCATATACACATTTGTACATGATACCTTTCTACATTTTGAGCTAAGGCAGGATCTAAGAGCATTGTTGGAACCGAGTGCCATGGAAATTGTAAAAATAAACAGATAAATGTGACATTAAGTAAGTATGAAGCACTCCACAGTATTGCTTCGAAGAGTATTTATATGAAACTGCATCTATTCATGAAAAATATGTAACAACTAACTTTCGTGTTTGTGTATCTGTTTTACAGATATTTCAGGGCTTGCAAAGAATTATGATAATTACATGACAAACTTAAATGAACTTGAACTGGGAAGCTTTATCCATTCCTAGTTTGATGTAGGCACACGGACACGATTTATATACCAGTTTCATATATCTATTCACAATTAAGCCTATGTAGCAGAATACATGTGAACACATGGATGAATTCGATCTTATAAAGCAACCTAGTAAATCATCCATTCCGACATTGTGGGTCAGGTACAGTATGTTCAATATAATATTATAAACATTAAAAATGTCATATTGGAACATGCTGAAATGAACAAGGTATAAATTGCTTTTTCTATTCTGTCAAACTCCATTACAAAAAGTTTGGGAGTACTGATAAAAATAATCTCAGTTATAATGTCTTACTCTCCCTTAAGGAAAAAGCCTATAATAAATGCCAATTTTCTTTTTGCTTTCTATCCAAGTGGGTATATTGCTACAATCTCATGGCAGTGCTAGAATCAACACCATCTATATTTTGCAACACAACTACTCAGAGACCCAAAATACCTGCCCCAGATATATGTTGCCTGAGATTAACAAATTACCTTCTATGGAGAATTCCCCAAATGCCCCTCATCACCCCCCAACATAATAAAAATATAAAATGATACACTAAATATTTTGTTAACAATTCATATTACCATAACTGAAATTTCTAAAACTGCAGTCTTACTCTACTCTAAAATGGTATAGGTATTCCTCAATTCATGATCACAATGTAATCCAAAATTTCTATTCGTAAGCACAACCTAGTCCTGTTAGACTTCTCAGCGGCTTTTGACACCATCGACCATGGTATCCTATTGCACCGACTGGGGGGGGTTGGGGCTGGGAGGCACCGTTGTACGGTGGTTCTCGTCCTACCTCTCTGGTCAGTCGCAATATGTGTCAGGCCTGCTTCTTCGTTGACTCAGGAAAGACCACACTTAGACATTGTTTTGAAATGAATAAGGCTCCTTTTACTAAGTAACAATAGCGTACAGACCAAGTAAAGCTGAGAGTGAATAGTTTAGGCGCGAACAGAAAGTATTAAGCTTAAGCCCATCCCAATCCCCAAACCCCCCCCCTTTGCATTGTCCAATATGCTTCCATCTCCAACATCAGGTGGGCAGGTCTTCACTATCCTGGAATGCATGGCCGTTAACCAAGAGATAACACCAACGATCAACATTATCCACCAGCAGAGCACACTCATCCCAACGCCCCCCACCCTCCCCGTTTCCATGGCAGCGAAGCAGGAACTAGCGAGACTGACATCCGGACCTCCTCCAGGAACAGCGGGAAATTCGGGACAGCAAGTGGAACACGAAAGGCTACACCTGTAAAACAAGGAAGGACAGACAAAACAACAGATAGGAGAAGGGGAAAAAAAATCAAGGTTTGTGCGGATATTTGGCATAAAACTGGCGTACCAGTTTAGGAGCTTTGAGGTGCTCTTTATCCACCCATTCGTTGTGAGAAGGGGGAAAATCTTTCCACATGACCAGGAACTGAGTCTTATTTCTGCGGATTCTGGAGTCCAAAATATCACGGACTTCATAATGCTGGTGACCATTCACCATGGTAGGCGCAGGTGTATCAGGCAACGGTTTGCGGAGATGCGAGGTACGAGCAGGTTTCAGCAAGTGAACATGGAATACAGGATATAATCGCCGGTAGGTCTTTGGGAGATCCAAACGGACCGACACAGAGCTGATAATCTTGGTTATTGTGAAAGGACCAACAAACTTGGGACCCAGCTTCCTGCACTTCTGGGGGCTATCTAAATTTTTGGTAGACACATAAACTTGATCACCAACTTTGTAGGAGGGGGGGACTGCCCGTTTCCTGTCAGCGTACAATTTGTGCGAATCATGGGCATCGTTCAAAGTTTCCCGGAGAACTGGCCAGACAGAAGATAGTCTAGAGGACCATTCAGCTAACGAGGGGACCGTCGGTGAGTCATGAGGCAGTTCGGGGATTGGTACAAAGTCCTGCCCGTAGATGATTTTAAAGGGGGTCATATTTGTACTGGAGTGAACAGAGTTATTATACGCCACCTCGGCATGTATGAGAAGATCAGCCCAATCATCTTGTTGAAAATTAATAAAGCAACGTAAGTACTGTTCTAGAACGGAATTAACCCTTTCACAGGAGCCATTCGTTTGAGGGTGGTAGGCGGAGCTTAAGCTCTGGGCGGAGCCAATCAGTCTCAAAAACTCTTTCCAAAACAGAGAAGTAAATTGGGATCCCCTATCAGAGATGATGCGTTGCGGGACGCCATGAAAGCGATAGATATGAGAAACGAACAATCGAGCCAGAGATTTGGAAGAAGGAATCTTTGTACAGGGAACAAAATGAACTTGTTTGGAAAAAAGATCGGTAACGACCCAGATAACGGTATAGCCCTGACTGGGGGGAAGGTCAACTATAAAGTCCATTGAAATTTCCTTCCAAGGTCTCTCCGGCGTAGCTACGGACTGGAGAAGACCTTGTGGCTTCCCCGGCGCACGTTTGGAAGCCGCACATATGGGGCAACTGGCAATATATGATTCAACATCTTTCTTCAATGAGGGCCACCAGAACTGTCTTTTGACAAGATGTACAGTCTTAACGAAACCGAAATGCCCAGCTAAACGTGAGTCGTGTGCGCGTTGCAAGACAAAAGGACGCAATGTAGCAGGTACATAGATCTTTGAGCCAATCCAGGGAAGATCGTCTCTAATAGTACAATCACCAGAATGTGCTGAATACCAGTCATCAGTAAGTAGTTCGTCCTTAATACGAGCAATCAGATCTGTCGGTGGAGTAGTTTGGACTGCAGCAAGACCCTTTGTAGATACTGGTGAAGCTGGTAAAGTGAGTGGCATGATGGGTTGTACTATAGTGAGCTTGGAAACATCATATTGTGGCAATCTGGAAAGCGCATCAGCCATGAAATTTTTGCCCCCTGGAATATATTTAAGGTTGAAATTGAAACGATGGAAATAGTGAGCCCAGCGAAGTTGCCTTGGGGACAATTTCCGAGAGGAGGTAAGAGCTTCCAAGTTTTTATGGTCCGTCCACACTTCGAAAGGATGGGGAGCACCCTCAAGAAAATGACGCCAAGTCATGAGAGCCCACCGAACAGCAAAAGCCTCCTTTTCCCAAATCGCCCAACCACGTTCGGACGTAGTGAGTTTCCGAGAGGTGTAGGCACAGGGTTGCAATTGCCCATGTTGGTTGAGTTGTAATAGGACCGCTCCCACAGCGACATCACTGGCATCCGCTTGAATTACAAACGGGGAATTTACATCGGGGTGTTTAAGAATAGGTTCAGCCGCAAACAAACGTTTAAGCTTCTCGAAAGCGGCTTGACATTCCATGGTCCATTTAAGTGGGGATCCTGGACGAGGCTTGCCTTCTCCTTTCGTTTTTAGAAGGTTTGTAATGGGTAAGGCAATGTCAGCGAATGACGGAATAAATTGGCGGTAAAAGTTTGCAAATCCCAAAAAACTCTGTAGTTGTTTACGAGTACGGGGAGGGGCCCACTCCGTCACCGCCCTGACTTTAGCAGGATCCATTTCAATTCCCTCAGAAGAGATACGGTAGCCCAAATAGTCAATTTTTTCCTGGTGAAATTCACACTTAGAGAGCTTGGCATAAAGTTCAGCGGAACGCAGTTTGTTTAATACGGAGCGCACCAGTTTAATGTGCTCGTCATGTGTTTGTGAGTAAACCATTATGTCATCAATATAAACAATAACTCCCTTGTAAAGGTGCTCGTGGAGAACCTCATTTATCAGTTGCATAAATACCGAAGGTGCACCTTGAAGACCGAAAGGGAGGACTTTAAATTGAAAACATCCTAGCGGGCAGTTAAAAGCTGTTTTCCATTCGTCCCCCTCTTTGATTCTGACCCTGTAATAGGCCTCACGTAAGTCCAGTTTAGTAAAAATCTTACCGGTAGCCAGGTGAGCAAGCATGTCCTTCATGAGCGGAAGGGGGTAGATATTGTGTTCACAAATGGTGTTTAGATAGGAGTAGTCTTGTATTAATCTTAGGGTACCATCTTTTTTCTCCCTAAACATAACTGGTGCAGCTACACGCGGCCTAGCTGGTTCAATGAAACCCCTTTGAAGGTTTTTATCGATGAATTTACGTAATTCCTCCATCTCCCGTGGGGTCATGGAGTACATGCGAGTTTTGGGTAATTGAACCCCCGGGAGGAAATCAATTGAACAATCAGTAGCTCTATGAGGAGGGAGGGAATCACAAGATCTTTCACTGAAAGCATCCTTTAGGTCCCAATATTCTTTGGGAATTTTCTCTTCGCCTGGTATGACTTCAGGTGATGGAAAATCCAACAAAGGCGCAGCAGATTCAATTAGGGGAGGTGGGTGATTTGGAGGGGGGTGATCAGTGTCTGATGGTAGAGAGGTATGTTCAGGTAAGGATAAAGGTATGCGTACCCATCCTTCCTTCCAGTTTATCAGAGGATTCCATTTACGAAGCCAATTGACCCCCAAAATTACAGCATTATCGGCAATGGCAGTTACAATAAAGTTGATGGTCTCAGTATGGCCCGTGCCTATAGAAACGTGAATTGGTTCGGTGATAAAAGATGCTGGGGTTCCCCCAGCTACAGAACCATCCATTTGGCAAAAGGCTATGGGAGTTTTCAGGGTCTTAAGGTGAAAACCCATCGAAGACACGATGTCTTGGCTTATGAGACATTTTGAGCAGCCAGAATCAATGAGAGCCTGCACATTGCATGTACGTCCAGTAGATGGCGCTAAAAGCTTTAAATTAATATAAAGGGGCCCGGAGCGATGACTCACCAGATTGTCGTCAGAAGAGTTCGAAGACGCCTCCCAGTCATCAGGGTGAGCGGTGGGCTGGTCAGCAGAGAGGTTGATGGGCTCCACCCCACTCATGGCCGGTTTAGTGCGCGCGGCTGGCGTCTTAGGATGCTTCCGGTCCGAAAAGGAAGGTGGGCGTGGAGGTGGTCTTGATCTGCATTTGTCGGCCCAGTGCCCCTCCTTTCCACAGCGATAACAGCTGCCTGAGCGAGGCTGGGTTGTTCTCCCCTCCCCCCTTTGCAAGCGCACATCCTTCGCAGGGGGGTGAGATTTGGGGCCATCTTCCTGTGGTTTTTTATCCACACGGACTGGATCCTGCAAGTGGGCTTGATCCAATTCAACATCTGAAGCTAGATCTATCCATTCATTTAAAGTCTCGGGGCGAAATCTGTTCACACATGTTTGATAAATGTCTTTATTTAGCCCTTCAACATAAATGTCCATTAGAGCTTGTTCACTGTACCCAACCATAAACACTGATAATTCCTGAAAAATCTGCGTGTAAGCCTGAACAGACATGCCCCCCTGCTGTAAGGTTTTCAGTTTCATCTTTGCTTTCCTTTCAACACGGGGGTCTTCAAAACGCCTTCTAAGAGCATTCATGAAACGATCGAAATCCCTCAGTGCGGGTGAACGGCAATTATGCAATGAAACCAGCCACTTAGAAGCTTGATCTTCTAAGGTCATAGAAACAATTCTGATTTTGATTTCATCGTCCAAATCAGCTGCATAAAACTGCATGAAATTATCGACGTGAATTAGAAAAAACGCCAGTTTGTCGGCACTTCCGTCGTATTTTACACCCAAGGGAGGCAGTTTTGCAAGTCGGCGGGGGTTATTTCGCAAATCCCTGCTGGCCTGGGGAGGGGGGGATGGTGTTGAAGCCCTGCTTTGCCTGGCAGGAGCTGCCTGTGAACCTTTTGGCTGTTTGCGTTCCGCCTCCCTCCCCCAGATTTTTTCCAGGGCCTCTCGTTTCTCATCTGCCTGGCGTAGTAAATCCTGAGCCATTTCTTTCAACTCCCTTTCTTCTCTTAAGAGCTCCGGTATGACCCTCTTTGGGGAAAGTCGACGCCTGGAGACGTTTACCCCAGTCATTCCTACCCCTTCGGACCAACGTTTTGGTTTGACTGAATCTTCAGCTGGCAGATTTAGATCTAGGCCAACCAAGCAGTCCATCACTGACCTGGTCTCTTCAGATTGAACAGGAGGATGCGATGCTTCAGCTCCCATAATTGATTCAGGCAGGACCTCCACCAACGGAGGCTCCTCTTGTGAAGGGTCCGACATCAGGTCAGGGTTTTTTTTAGACTCTCAGCTTAATGTCAGGCCTGCTTCTTCGTTGACTCAGGAAAGACCACACTTAGACATTGTTTTGAAATGAATAAGGCTCCTTTTACTAAGTAACAATAGCGTACAGACCAAGTAAAGCTGAGAGTGAATAGTTTAGGCGCGAACAGAAAGTATTAAGCTTAAGCCCATCCCAATCCCCAAACCCCCCCCTTTGCATTGTCCAATATGCTTCCATCTCCAACATCAGGTGGGCAGGTCTTCACCATCCTGGAATGCATGGCCGTTAACCAAGAGATAACACCAACGATCAACATTATCCACCAGCAGAGCACACTCATCCCAACGCCCCCCACCCTCCCCGTTTCCATGGCAGCGAAGCAGGAACTAGCGAGACTGACAGACAGGGGGGCAGAGGTCGGCCTCGAGACCCCTCTTATGTGGGGCTCCTCAGGGGTCAGTCCTCTTGCCCCTACTATTCAACACATATATGAAACCGCTGGGTGAGATCATCTGTGGTTTTGGGGTGGGATATCATCTGTACGCTGATGATACTCAGCTGTACATATCCACCCCAGACCACCCCAACGATGCCGCCGAGGTGATGTCCCGGTGTTTGGAAGCCATACGGATCTGGATGGGTAGTAACAAACTCAAGCTCAACCCATCCAAGACTGAGTGGCTGTGGCTCCCTGCACCCCGGTTCAGCCAGATTACTCCAACTCTGGCCATTGGGGGTGAAACACCGGCCCCCGTCGAGAGGGCGCGCAATTTGGGTGTCCTCCTGGATTCCCGGCTGTCCATGGAGGACCATGTGGTGGCTGTGGCCAGGGCGGCGTTTCATCAGGTACGCCTGATGCGCCAATTGCGCCCCTTACTGGACCGGGCTGCCCTGCGCACAGTCACTCAAGCACTCGTGACATCCCGACTCGACTACTGTAATGCTCTCTACATGGGGCTTCCCTTGAGGTGCACTTGAAAGCTACAGTTAGTGCAGAATGCAGCCGCGCGGGTGATTACGGGAGCGCCTAGACACTCCCATATAACACCTATCCTGCGTGAGCTGCACTGGCTTCCTGTGGTCTTTCGGGTACACTTCAAGGTTTTGACGACCATCTTTAAAGCGCTCCATGGCTCGGGACCTAATTATATGCGAGACCGCCTCCTGCCCCATACATCCTTTAGACCGATACGCTCCCACAGAGAGGGCCTTCTCAGGGTACCATCGGCCGGACATTGCCGACTGGCGACACCCAGGGGAAGAGCCTTCTCTGTGGCGGGCCCTGCTCTTTGGATCTCCCAGAGACAGTATGACTGTCGTAAATACATACCTGTTGTCAAATTCACAAATTTTAATCATGTGACTATGGAGATGCTGCAAAGGTCGTAAGTGTGGCCATGAGTCATTTTTTTCCATACTGTTGTAACTTCAAATGGTCCCTAAATGAATGGTTGTTAATCAAGGGCTATCTGTATGTCCCTATTATCAGTCCCAGTAGCTAAACTGGAACAAGAAATCAACTACAAGAAATCAACTACTAATTGAGACTGGTTAGAATAATTGCAAGTCTGATTGTGCTGTACCTCTTCTTTCTTCTTATAGTTTGGTGAATTGGGTAGGTGTCTGCCTGAATCACTTCGGAATATTATCTGTCTGTTGTAGACCTACAATGTGTTTCATTTCCCATTCTCCTAGCAATAGATCTTGCATGATATGTACATTAAGGTCATCTTTCTTACTTTCTGTTCTTATAATGATGTACTTTCATCCAGCCACACAAGTGACTAGATATACAAAATATTGTGAATGAGCCTTAGGCACATTAGTTCAGCTCTACATCATAGTGCTTACAGAGAACATAGTGTTTTTAATGGGGAACAGAAGGTTCAGTTAAGTTAAGTGGGTGTTAACAAGTTACCTAATCTACTATATTATAGGTCTGCCTTGTGAATATTGCACATCTGCTTCAGCGGAGAAACAATTTGAATGAAGAATGTTGATGTGGGTATCTCTACTCCCATGCTTTCAGATTGCTCCTAAACTGGATGACCTACTGCCCAGTCATATTTGGAAATGAACATGTGGCTTTCCAAACTGATGCAATCTTTTGAAATACCAGATGTCGCCTTCCTTTTCTTTTAGCTATGTCCCTAGTCCAAAGAACTAGTTGCACTAAAGACCAACAAAAATTAATGGAAGGGGGCAAACATATCAAACACATCTTCCTCCTCCTATTTTCTCCACAACAACCCTGTGAGATACGTTGGGTTGTGAGGTAGGTTGGACTGACCCAAAGTCAGTCACTCTCAATTAATGTTATTATTTAATATTGTTAAATATTATTAATATTATTACATATAATACTTAATATTTACATATTTCCACTGTAGTAAGATTTTTATTAGAGCCAATGATTTAATAAACAGTTGCAGAAGACCTTAATCTCTCTTATAAATGTTGTATAGGAAGAATGAGGACTTTGATAATGTGCAACTCAAGCAGCTCAAAATTTTTATTTTTTTGACATCTCATTAGTTATAGTTTCACATCAGTAGTGAGAAGAGTTCATGATACATCAATTGCTGCCTATTTCATTGTGAATGAGAATAGCATTTAATGGCCCTTGCTCAGTTACCTGAATTCATGGATTCTTTTTTAACCTGGCCTATTGATGTCATCATCTTCAAAAATTTGGAAAGACATAAGAATTGTGCATGTTGTTCAAAGAGCCAATGCCACAGTTCATATCCAAGTAACTAGCACACATTTTGCCAAAACAATTTTCGGAGTTGATATATACTTCCAACAGAGGCAATACTGGGGATAAAAAAATAAGGAAGCAAAATAGCAAAATCCATCAAATGGATTCCTGGCATGGGTAAACATATAATTCACAGTTTGCTGGAGTTCATGAAATATTTCTTGATTTTTTAAAACAATTATATAAAGAGAGATATACATCAAATAGTACATTCTTGGGAAAGTAGCATGTAAATGAAAAGTTATATCTAGGATAGTTGCTGGCAAAAAGCATTTATTATGATAGTTATACTCAAAAATATGCATGTTACTAAAAAGTATAATAATATAATACATTAGAAAAAGAATACATAATGCATATGAATAATTATACTATGTGTGATACAATGCACCTTCCCATATTTTATTAGGTAAAATATTGTTCCTCACAAACTGTGGATTTCTTATTAATTGCATTTTAAAATGACTTCCATAAAATCAATTAATGGAATTTACTGAAATCTGATGAATAGTTAGGTATTGTTGTATAGGAGTTGTGGTGGCACTGTGGTTGGAATGCAGTATTGCAGGCTGATTCTGTTCACATCCAGGAGTTCGATTCTGACCAACTAAAGGTTAATTCAGCCTTCCATTCTTCCAAAGTCAGTCAAATGAGGATCCGGATTGTTGGGGGCAATATTCTGACTCTATAAACCACTCAGAGAGTATTAAAATGCACTGTAAAGCTGCATGTAAGTGCTGTTGCTATTTCTGCAAACTTAAGACATTATTGGTGAACACTTGATAGGTTTGGATCTTCTTTGTCATCTCATTCATTTGTAATGTGATGTAGTGGATTTCACATCTGGGAATTTCCCTTAGTAACAAGTGTCCCTCAGAGATCACTCTTAGATGCCACTTTGTGTGCCCCTCCTTCAAAAGCTTTGAATCATATTTAGGGCTTCCATTGCCATTGATATAGTAACTATAACCTATTAATTTTTAATAGCCTTTAATGATAGTGCATTTGTCATTTTAAGAAATACTTGATTCCCTTCATTTTATGCAAAATTGTAAAGTTCTTATTCAGGATGATGTTCCAATTGGAATGGTACAATGTTGGCACCTATAAATTTGCAGCTGTATGTTTTTTTAAAAAATACTAGCGAATCGCCTCTACCATTTTATGTTTTGTACTATGTTAAATATGAAAAAAACACAATTTGAAGGCATAACTTAATTTAACCTGTTCTACAAATTGTAGATGCGGTGGATCAGTGACTAAGACGCTGAGCTTGTCGATCAAAATGGTTTGAATCCGTAGCACTGTGTAATGGAGTGAGCTCCCATTACTTGTCACAGTTTCTGCCAACCTAGTAGTTCAAAAGCAAGTGAAAATGCAGGTAGAAAAATAGGAACCAACTTTGGTGGGAAGGTAACAGCGTTCCTTCAGCATTTAGTCATTCCGGCACATGACCACGGAGACGTCTTTGGACAGTGCTGGCTTCGAAACTGAAATGACCACCACCCCTAGAGTTAGGAACAACTAGTATGTATATGTGAGGGGAACTTTTACCTTTACAAATTGTAATGCAAGATGGATTCTAAATATATACAGGCTTTTGGTCAAAATGTAGCTTGTGAAAGAGGAAGGGATAATGTTCTTGTCCTTTTCTCAAACTGACCACATGACATTAAAGCACTTGGGTAACATGCTTTAAAGCAAGAAGTGTATTCTAGTACAACATTGTTCTATTGTCCCTGAGAGACTGATGATTACTAGCAAGATCTATGACAAATAAGAACATGATTTAAATTTTGAATTCTGCACATGTATACTAAGCAACATTATTCTGAACCTGATCATAAAACCATAGAAAACTATAGATCACATACGGTTCAGGTTGTAATGCAAATGACAAAATATTTCTTCATCCAGCTATTTATCCTAAAGGAACAGAAGGGCCTCCATACATTATCAGAATTTTA
This sequence comes from Rhabdophis nuchalis, assembly GCA_039707465.1. Lineage (NCBI taxonomy): Eukaryota > Metazoa > Chordata > Lepidosauria > Squamata > Natricidae > Rhabdophis > Rhabdophis nuchalis. The sequence goes on along the minus strand of CM077645.1, from coordinate 134,751,458 downwards.
AATACGAAAGAGGGTAAGATATCAGACAGAGATAGGAGGAGAAGTAGGTATAGTTACACTAACATATAATGGTGGGTTTATGATTAAACTCAATGTAATTAAAACCTTAAGGGGTTTTTTATTTGAAAAGTATAGGCTTTATGTAGTATACATTAGTACATAAAAGTATGCATAGTGTATTTAAATAATGTATAATGTATTATAAATATAAATAATGTATTTAAATAATGCAGGTAATTCTCAACTTATGACCACAATGGAGCCCAAAATTTATGTTGCGAAATGTTTGCCACATTTGTTAATCACTGCCATGGTTAAATTAGTAGCACAGTTGCTAAGTGAATCTGGCTTCCCCATTGGCTGTGCTTGTCAGAAGATCACAAAAGGTGATCATAAGATCCCTGGACACTGAAACCAGTTGTCAAGCATCCAAATCTAAATCACATTACCATAAAAATGCTGCAACAATCGTTAAGTGTGTAAATGGTCTTAAGTAATTTTTTCAGTGCTGTTGTAACTTTGAACAATCATTAAACAAACTGTTGTAAGTGGAGGACTACCTGTAAATCAAAACATATTCTAAAGGTGTTTGAAGATAAAGATCCCATTTGGAATAATTTACCAACACATTTTTACTACAAAAATGGCAAAAGTTCTGGAAACTCCCAGTCTTTGTGTAGCTAGACTTTTTCCTGTTTCAGTTTAGGCAGTAAACTATGAAAATAAACATGATGGCCTGTTAAGAACTTTCTCCACTTTAACTAGAAACATTTTTTTAAAAAAAAACTGGGTAGAGCCAGGCTTGATAAGCATCTAACAAGGTGGTGAGCTCCAAGCAGATTCTGTGTCATGCATGATAATCACCACATCTGTGCCTCTTTCTTACACAGCATTTCCCCCCAATCGGTGTTACTATATTGTCGCTTTGGACTAAAGAAAATAGAAACTTGTTGCAGTGTGACAGTACAATCTTCTCTATGATTATGTTCTTGGTTTCAGTATGTCTACATAGCCTCATAAATTTTAAAAAAGAGTACTTTGACTTTACCAGGTGTATAAAAATATTTCACCAAAAAGCAAAGCCACTGTGCTTCAGGGATAGAAAACTGTAAGAACAATGAACGAGGAAGATAAAACTAAACTGTAGAACTTTCAAAAGAGGAGACCAGGGAAATCTGTCTATGGAAGTATTTGGATGAGAGAAAGAAGGCACAAAATTTTATAGGCATGATAAAAAGGATTTTACAGTTGCATTGGAGTTCTTAAATAAAATAAGAACTTTTTTCTACGTAATTTAATTAACGTTATTAGGAAAGGGTTGTTTCCATCAGATGACACTCAATGGGAATTATATTATTGCGGTACCCCTGCTCTGTTTAATACTATGTATACGTCTGCCTGTCTTCTTCCTTTCTCATAAAATGAGAATCCATGACAAGGAAATCTTTATTACATACTTAGCATTCATATGTTACATAGGACACCCATGACTGTCTGAGGTTTTGCACTATTATATATTCCTTCTTGTTATTATTGCATAATTCAATTGTTATACAAATATCAAGATTTCACTTTAATTAATGTTTAGGAGTCCTATTCCTATATGCTTCATTTTTTTTTCCTGCTAAGCACATGCCTTAAATGTAATCCATTTTGAGAACGCATCATGAGAATGCAAATACAATCTGAAGGCATCATTGTTATGCAAGATGGACTCTTAGTAGACCAAGTGGACATAGTTGTTCAGATTACCCAAGTTCTGGGAGCTTTGATCTTTATTCCTAGATTGTGAAGCTCTTCCATAGTCATGTGTGATAAACAATCTGTGAGTTCTCCTGGACTCACACTCCTGGTGGAAGAGCACGTAATATCTGTGGCCAACAGTGATTTTGCACCGACTTGTCTGGTATGCCAGTTGTATGCCTAATTGGATTAGGCAGCTCTCTAGATACTGACTCGTGCCTTTGTTACCATGGCTATTGGAATATACTTTACGCAGGAAAGCTTCAACAGATCCAAAATACAATGGTGCAGTCAGTGTTAAGTCTGCCTAAGCATGCCCACATGATTTTGCATTATGAGTTACAATGTTGCCAGTATGCTTTCAATCCAAGTCTTGGTTATCACCTATAAATTCTTCCATTGCCTGGGACCAGTTTATATGCCAGTACTTCAAGGTAGACGAGACTAGGAATGCAAAACAATGCAGCTAATAATAGTGAGTCTCTGTGGCACAGTGATTAGAGTGCAGGACTGCAGGTTACTTTTACTGACTGCCGGTTGCCTGCAATTTGGCAGTTCAAATCCCACCAGGCTCAAGGTTGACTCAGCTTTCCATCCTTCTGAGGTGGGTAAAATAAAACCCAAATTGTTGGGGGCAATATGTAAACTGCTTAGAGAGGGCTGTAAAGCGGTATATAAGTGCTATTGCTATTATAAAGTTATAACTACACTAAGTATACCCGGCCACGCGTTGCTGTGGCCCAGTCTGGTTAAATGGCCAACCAATCTGTGTGTAGATCTACACCTGCACACATACACACAACCACCGTATAACCCCCAACATACCTACCTACCTACCTACCGTATTTCTCCCTCTCTATCTATCCCTCTACCTACCTACACACTGTATTTCTCCCTCTCTATCTATCCCTCTACTTACCTACCTACCTACTGTATTTCTTCCTTTCTCCCTCTATCTACCTACTTACCTACTGTATTTCTCCCTCTTTGTCTACCCCCTTGCCTACCTACCTACTGTATTTCTCCCAATCTATCTACCTACCTACCTACCTACCTACCTACCTACCTACCTACCTACCTATAGTTTTTGAGATTAGCTGTTTGGTACAAACTATTTTACATTTTTATTTATATAGATATAGCAACTTGCAAAATCATGCAAGTCTAAATGAGCTTCCTGCCTCTATGTCATTATTTGGTTAAGTGATTTGACAAGATGTATATTCAGGTATAATGCTAACAGTGCCCTTGTTAATTACAATCAGTGCCCATGTTGACTATAAACATGGGATTTGAAGTCTACAAAAATTAATCGGGTCCATCTAGCTCCTCATTGTTGTTCCTGCCAGGAGAGGATTTTTTCCAGCACTATCATGGATTGAAGCTAAATCCTAATCGCTTGACAAATATTTCTGAAAAGCACCTCTCTAAACATACTATGCATATACTATACTCCCTCTTCTAATGACATGACCCTCTTTGAGTCTCTCATCTAGCAGCTCCATTAACGTGAAGAGACCAGTGCACATGTGCTATTCATGTCACAGAAGCTTTTTTTTTAGTCTCCTAGCTAGCTAATGGAAATCTAGGAGAGGACTATTGGAGGGCTCTTAAAATTGCTGGAGAAGGCCTCAATGAGGCAAACCATTTTTTTTCTGCTCCTCAGTGATGTGAACTGCATTATCCCATGAAAAAAAAGAGCCTGACAGAGGTAAATCACAATGGTTTCACTCATCCCTAGTTCCTATCTTATCACAAGAACCACTAAAATAATAAAGCAATTTTCAGGCTTTTAGCTAAGCGCAGCAGAAAAATCTCAGCTCTCCAGACACTTAATCTCTTATTCAGAAACTGCTTATTCAGCAGAAAGTGGTGTTATTTTCTTTACTGAAGACAAAAATGAAGCCACATACAACAGACAATCTGCCAATTGCAATCTACAGGAATCACTACTTGTGTATAGAGCTCTGTTCTGGGATTTAAATTTCAGATCTTTTATTCTTGTTTTTTTTAAAAAAATCAACAGGTATTTATTCTATTCTCCTTGAGAAACATTTTATCTGTGTTGACATAACACCTTCCTAGCCTGGGAACCACTATTTTCTGCCTCACTAACTTAATTTCTTTAAAACAACAATAGTAATGATACCATTAAGATCAAAGTAAAGTGCAGAGGGTTACAAAATGCATAAGGACCTTAAACATATCATACTTCCCCCCTCAAAAAAAAGAAAAGAAAAGAATAAAGGGCATTTATCTTTTGCTCTGTAAAGTTCCCTTTCCATTTTTTGTAACAAAGCATAATAACAGAGTTGGAAGGGACCTTGGAGGTCTTCTAGTTCAACCCCCTACTTAGGCAGGAAACCCTATACCACTTCAGACAAATTGTTATCCAGTATCTTCTTAAAAACTTCCAGTATTGGAGCATTCACAACATCTGGAGGCAAGTTGTTCCACTGATTAATTGTTCTAACTAAAAAGAAATGTCTTCTTAGTTCTAAGTTGCTTCTCTCCTTGATTAGTTTCCACCCATTGCTGCTTGTCCTGCCCTCAGGTGCTTTGGAGAATAGCTTGACTCCCTCTTCTTTGTGACAACCCTGAGATATTGGAAAACTGCTATCATGTCACCCCTAGTCCTTCTTTCAGCAACTGTTCTTTATATGTTCCCCTAATCATTTTTGGTGCTCTTCTCTGTACTCTTTCTAGAGTCTCCTCATCTTTTTTACATCATATCAGTGAGATGTGTCTGATGTATTCTGTTAGGAGTATTATATACCATGATGACAAATGATCTTTGTTGCTTTAAATGTTTGAATGTAATCAGCAGCTGTAATTACCTCCACAATAAGAGGAAGTCAGGAGAGCTCATTCTCTCTCTTTCTGCTGACTGACATTGACTGACTGATTGATTGAAGAAGGAAGAAGGAAGAATTGTGAATTGCGACTGTAAGCAATTGTTTGTTTGTTAAGGACTTTGTTTGATTCAATATCTACTATCTCTGCTTGTGAAGCAGTAAGTTAGTTTTACACACCAGTAAAGCTACTTGTTTTTACTAACAGTGTCTGAGACTCTGTTCGTGTGTATACTAGCAACAGGTTTTCTCTAGCTGCACATTCCGTTGCACAACTTTCTGTCTCCCAAAGGAGATATCCCTAACATATCCCATGGGATTTAACTCCTGAGGCAAACAGCAATTTAAGGGATCTCAAACTTGATCAGGTATGATGGCAATAAGTGTTAAGAATATGGTCTCAGTCTCAATTGGTAGCTCTGTAGTTGCTATATGTAGTTCTGTATATATTTATTTATAAGTCAGTCCTATATAACTGAGCTAGGTTTACAGTATTTAAGCAGCCTTGACTGTTCTTGAAAAACTTGATTCTACTGAGTCAAGATTAGTTAGTAACTCTAACCAATCTCTAGAGCACAGGGGTCAAACTCACAGGGTCACAATGCCGTCATGTGACATTTTGTGATGTTTCTCCCTTTCGTGGAGCTGGGATGGGTGTGGCCTGCGCATGATGCAATCAGCCCTTAGGCTGCCAGTTTGACACCCCTGATCTAGAGCAGGGCTGGTTGAGGAATTCTGGGAGTTGAACTCCAGCATAGGTTGAGAAATAAATTGAGAACATTCTAATAGAAGGGAGGTGGGATAATGTTTCTGATAAGAAAGTACATAGATGTGCATCTAAAATCACCAGGAATCAAGACTGGCAGTTTACTGTAGAAGGAATCAAATGATATGTTATGATAGATAGGACCAAGGCACAGTGATAAATGGCTTTGTGAGCAAAAGCATACACTTTGTAGGCAAAAGCAAAGGCTCACAGGTTTTGTAGGCAAAACGTTGGCAATTTCACACAGAAATGCTTCTTAGGGCTATGTGCAATTCAGACATCATCTTGATTTCTTCAGTCCAATACAGGGGTGGGTTCCTGCCAGTTCTAACCTCTTCTATAGAAGAGGTTCCACAAATCTACAGTGCCGGTTCCAGTTCCAGTTCCCTCCCTCCACCCGTCTGCACATCATCAAGATGAAGAGCGAGAGGAGGAATTCTGGGAGTTGAAGTCCACAAGTGTTAAAGCTGTCAAGTTTGAACATCCCTGGGTTTTTTTTCTAAAGGGTTAGGAGTGCAAGGGTCTTGTAACTTGACTGCTTTAAGACTTGCGTGCTTCAAATGCCAGAGTTTCTGAGCCAACATTTTGGTTGCTAAGCAAGAGTGTTGTTAAGTGAGTTTCACCACATTTTACAAGTTGGCCATGCCCACCTAGTCACATGACTGCCAAGCCACTCCCACTTGGCCACATGGCTGGCAAGCCACTCCCACAGAAGAGGTTCTAAAAAAATTTGAAACCCACCACTGGTGCAGTACCAATAGCCATAATACTAACAGTCAATATCAAGTAAAAATATCTTTTTTAAAAAAAAAAAAAACTAATGATTATCTGTTTCCATAGATGAATTCCCAGATGAATATTGATCTGCTGAAATTAAAAATGAAACTCCAAAAATGATTATGTGTATGCCTGTATGGTGGGGGTGGGGGAATTTCACTGTTGCTCTTAGGAAGTAAATCTTAAACATACTGCACAAATATGATTAGTATTCATGGCACTTTCAGTGAATATCCTGTTTCCAAGGAAAGCTGATTAAAATAGTACTTGCATTTGAATTATTCAGTTAATCAAAGCAATTCATTAATTCATGTTTTCTGGACTCGTTTCAAGAACATTTTCTGCATTTCTTGCCATTCTCTCTGTCTTTGATAATTCATGTGATGAATAGGAAGAAATGGCCAAACATTAAATGCACAACTACTTGAACTCAGTCTGTAATTCTAAGTAGCTAATTTTATCCTTTAAAAAAACTGTTGAAATCAGATAATAAGTGCTTAGAAATTCATTGCTCAAGTAAATAGGATTTTCTTAATTATGCCATATAGAATACACCTATTCCTTAGTTTTAGCTCATACTCAACTACCTTAAATAAATAATAATAATAATAATACGGTCAATTAACATTAGCTGTAGTTGGTTCTGCCTCAAGAGAATTTAATTATTAGTTTGCACATGTAATGAAAAATGCCAGTACAATTCTACAAGGTTGTAATGAAATTCAATTGCATTTTTACAACCACTGGTTTACACAAGTCTGCACATAATTCAGATTTGTTTTGCATATTTTATGTTATTAATTCCTTTTGCAAAACCATTAATCAAGTTTTCCAAAATTGTGATACCAGATATTTCCTTTTAACTGAATGTGTTTGAATATTTAAATTATTGTAAATAATGAATACTATAGTACATTCAACTCGTCATGCATGAAAAGGAATAAAAAAGTAAGTAGGAACAAATATCAAAATATATAGGGCAGAATACATAGGACACTCCATGAATGAAGCTGTAGACATTCAGAACTGCCTAAAGAAATCCTATATATCTTGCTGAAAGATTTTTTCTCTCTCTTCCATATGCAATTCTTGCTGCCTTCAGAGTTGTGACTATACCTTTGAATTTTATTTTATGCAAAATTCAGCAGCAAATCTAGCTTCAAATCTTATCTATACAAGGAAAATTTCTTTAACAACCTAATTCCCGATAGGTTAACTAATACTGATATTAGCATAGATTTATTTATTAACTTCCATTTCATTAGGGAAAACTTACATATTTTAAATTCATATGAGTTTTCCTCTGACAAAAGTTTGGTGAAACACAGACTTTATTTTCTGTTTGTAAACAAGACTATCACTAGAGATTTCTCAGGTTTTCTTACATTTTCACTTACTATTTACTCAGTCATTTTTGAAGGAAATTGAAATCACAGTTTCTTATTTCCTATTATCTACAAACTGCAGCTTATGAATGCTAACTTTATTATTCTATTATTCTTAATAGCATTCTATTAACTAATAACTTTATTACTTGTGTATCTTTGCATGTGAAGAGTTCTCCTGCAGAATTATAAAAGATATAGTACTACAACTAAAAATTCTTCATGTGAAAAAAAAATAATAATAAGCAAATTAACTTGATATAGCAATAACAATATCACTTAGACTTGTATTCCGCTTCACGGTGCTTTCCAGCTCTTTTTAAGCGGTTTTACAGCATATTGCTCCCAACAATCTGGGTCCTCATTTTACCCACCTCGGAAGGATGGAAGGCTGAGTCAACTTGAGCCTGGTGAGATTTGATCTGCCAAACTGCTGGCAGCCTGTGATTAGCAGAAGTAGCCTGCAGTACTGTATTCTAACCACTGCACCACCTTGGGTCTTTTTGTAACTTGTCAAGCTGAAGCAGAGTGGATAAAACATGAGTCTACAGAGAAAATAGCTAAGGAGTTATAGAACCAGTATGTAGGGGCAAGGAAGTGGAGTCTTGCAGCATAGGGAAATAGTGAAAATCTATTATCTTTTTGTAAACAAAAAAAACCATGATTAGCTAAAATGGATTTTGCTACAGCAGAAAAATAATCAACATATACAGTATAGTTGCAAAATCTACACTCAGAATCATATATTTCAAAAAGCTACACAAACTTAGGGAAATGTTTAGAAATGTTACATAAAGAATACTATATGTAGGGAAATTTGAATTTGCCTGATATATATACGGCTTCGTTCCTGTTGCTCACACAAGCACGAAGCCAAAGGCACCAGTGGGACCTCTTCCAAACATTGCCAAGACACTCTCAATCTTACATGGGAAAAGACCTGAATACGCCAAGACCTGCATACCTGTACCTGTAAAAATCTACAAATATATATATGTGTGTGTGTGTGTGTACAAAATGGCAGATTTTTTTCAAAGTGATTTTCTTAGCAATAATTCATTGTAAAATTAAACATAATAGAATAATACGTTATTAGTACATACCACTGCAGAGGCTTATCCTTGTCTCCTACTCTGCTCTCTTTGGACAGAGAATTTCTAAGACAATAGATATGGACCAGAGGTGAGTCCCTATCGATTTGAACCAGTTCAGACAAACCGGTAGTAACTTGGTGGCCTGGGTCACTGGAACTGGCAGCAACCAAGGCCTGCCATGCCCCCGAACTGGGGATCTCCTACAGCACCACCATCTTGATTTTCAGTTCTGCACATGCACAGAACAATTTTCACTGCAGAAATGTATTTTTCCCCTTTTCTAATGTTTTGCACATGTGCAGATCTTTTTAGTTGCAAATGCATACATGCGCAGAGCGGCAGTAATGCCAGCAGCAACCCACCCCTGATATGGACTGACCAAACCTGATTGAAATAATATTAGGATGCAGATTATGGAAGATCTCCTAGAGAGAACTCTCACAAACTTTAACCTTCTTCACCTTTATTTAGATAGCAACTGTGAATTAGTATATTTACTTTTAATCCAGCAAACTATTGTACAGGAAATTTGCCGGGCCAAAGTTTGTTTATTATTACTCTAATTCTCTAGGAAGTTTGAAAATAGAATTGCTGCAGCTGGAAACTCTTTGCAAATCAGTTCCCATTCCAGAATGTATTAATCCTGGCCTTCGTGTTTGATAAATAGACTAGAGGCAGTCATTGATTAATTTTCTGCTGCTACATCTCCTGAACTAACTGGGGTGAAATTGAAATTCAGATGCTTTTCCAGTATGCTGTCAGATAAAGAAATTGGGTTTCAGCAGGTTACCAGCATAAACACAATTTTTAAAATCAACACAGAGTAGCCTAATGAAACTACCTATTCAAAAGACAACTACACTAAAGACTGCACTCTCTTTAACAAACTCTTTCACCCTTCCTGTGGAATTAACTCACCATTTTGCACTAGTAACCAAATTTCAATGCATGATTTACTTTAGTTTGTCCCACTTTCCCTTTCCAAAACTGAGCAACTAAAAAAACCCAATAAATCTGTAATAATTTTCCTATTCAGGAGGTCAATATCACACTGAATCTTTGAAGGGGCTATCCGGAATGCATGGAACTAGTCTTTCCTCTCAACAAATTATTGACTACGTTATTTGAGAACAATGGCAGTTGAAGTCCCATATATTTTAGGGAAGGAGTTGAGAGAAGCTAGTCAAGTCCACAATTCTATCTTCCTCTTTTCTCCCCTCCAAGAAATTCTTAAGTGACATAAATGACTTTAATGCTAACTTCCAGTTTTAAATTTGCAGTCATTTACTGATTTATATGGGTATGACATTATTTATCACATAACATTATCTAAATTTGCTATAACTCCTAAATGTTAACTAAAGTTATTTCCATTCCCAAACAATGTATGGTAATGAAGAATGTCTAATTTATTTTCTACAAATAAATAAATAAATAAAGCAAGTGATAGTAATTAGAATATTGTCACTAGTTTTTGTTGCTATTAATCCTCTTTTCCATTTTGAGTGACTGCTGAAAAATGAATTTAAAAGATGATACATCTATCACTTTGTCAACACTGAATTGCAATGACTTACATCTTATCACCTATCATCAAATTACTAAAAAATAGAAATTTGCCTTTTGATTTCTTTTCCTTGAGGGAAAAACAATATAGCATTTCTTTTATAGAATATCAGTTCAAAAGGTTAGAAATTAATCATAAATCCAGCACTGACAACTAAAATATATTTAGATGAATACTAAAAATTAAATGCTGCATTGTTGAGAAAGCAGTGTTTTAGGTTTATAATATAATTGGGGGGAGGGGTAACATCACCCAAGAATAAACTTCTTCAAAATGGACACTACACTGCTTGTTACAGAAATGAATGTTGAAATCCATCTGAGAAAGGCAGATTTAAGATTATAATGACTGTTATTCCAAAGGAAAATGAAGAAAAGGCATACACAAGGGGACACAAAATCCAATTTTTGTTTTGCTTGACTGTCTTTCTGCAGGAATTTTAAAAATAATTTCATGATGATTGTTAGCATATGCTGCAGCTGAACTATTTATCCAGCCTTCAAAAGGATGGACTAAATAGTAGCAAAGAAATACAGAAAACTGTCATGTCTTTTCTGCCAAATAAAGTTCATTTTAGTTTTTGCAGCCCAGCCCTAATTATTAAATTCTATGCTTCAACTTCCCACTCATATTTCATGCAAGGTGTCTTGAATCCAAATTCTTTCTTTAAGCAGAGAAAAAGAATTTGGCCCCTTTAGATTTCAAAAGACAGAGAGAGAGAGAGAGAGATATCCTGAGTGACTGCCCTGTTTAGTGACTTTTAACTCTTTATTGACTTCTCTGTTTAATGACTGTTAAAAGATATGACTGTGCTTAAAAACCTTTACAACCAATCTTCACACTTAATATGTATGTATGTGTTTTTGTGTATCTCTCTATCTGGAAAGAGGTGATGTGGTTCCCATCTTCAAAACAAGAGGGTGGGGGGAAATAGACCCAGGAAACCACAAACCAATCAGCCTAACATTAATACCTGGAAAGATACTGGAAAAGATAATAAAAAATAGATCTTTCAACATCTAAAAACAAGTAAAGTAATAAATAGAAGTCAGTATGGGTTTGTTAAAAACAAATCATGCCAAACTAATCCTATTTCATTCTTCAACATAGTCACTAAATTAGTAGAGCAGCAAAATATTGTGGAAATACCGGTAGTACACTTAGACTTCAGCAAAGCATTTGACAAAGTAGACCACAACCTACTTCTTGGTAAGCTAGAAAAAGTGGGATAGATAGCAGATAGATAGATTTGTAACTGGCTGACAAACCATACTTAACGAGTAGTTCTTAACCTACTATAGTTAAATGGAGGGAATTAAGCATTGGGGTATGACAAGGTTCTGTCTTAGACCCATGAGTTGCTTAGACTCTTCAATATCTTCATAAACAACTTAGATTGGGGAATAGAAGGGGAACTTACCACATTTGTAGATGATACTAAGATGACAGGAATAGCCAACACCCTAGATGATAGGCTCAAGATCCAGATAGATCTTAACAGACTTGAACACTGGGCTCTATCTAACAAAATGAAATTCAATGTAGAGAAATGTAAAGTCTTTCGTTTAGTCAAGAAAAACAAAAAATACACATATAAACTTGGTGAAATCTGGCTTAATAGCAATAACTGTGAGAGGGATATTGCAGTCTTAGAGGACAACCAATTAAATCTGAGCCAACAGTGTGTGGCGGCAGCCAAAAAAGCCAATGTAATCCTAAATTGCATTAACAGAAGGATTCAATTAAGGTCAAGTGAGGTACTAATACCACTCTATAAAGTTTTTATAAAACCACACCTAGAATACTGCATCCAGTTTTGGTCACCACACTATAAAAAGGATGTTGAGACTCTAGAAAGACTGCAGAGAAGACCAATAAAGATGATTAGAGGATTGGAGGCTAAAACATATGAAGAACAGTTATAGGAACTGAGCATGGTTAGTCTAGTGAAGAGAAGGTTCAGAGGAGACATAATAGCAGTGTTCCAACACTTGAGGGCCTGTCACAGAGAGGAGGTCAACCTGTTTCCCAAAGCACCAGAAGGCCAAACAAGGAATAATGGATGGAAAGTGATCAAGGAGAGATTCAACCTAGAAATAATTTGATAAACCCTACCCAAAGAACTGCAAGGACTTGTCCAGGCAGTCTCCAAGAATTGGTCATGATTGAACAAATGATAAACAGTAAAAAATACTATAAAATACAGCAGATTTACCAACTTAACAAACCCAAAGAGCACTTAGTGAGACAAGCCAATTACCTAGTGTTATGTCTACATTGAAAATTAGCATTAAGAAAAACTTTGAATCACCTTGTCTTTCCTTGCTTGTGTTTGCTATTACATTTTTGAATGTAAGTCGACTGGAGTGTTTTGATTTTGATTTTTTTAAATGCTTCTTATCACAGGTAGTATTCAGCAGGTTCTGACCAGTTCTGGAGAACCAGTAGTGGAAATTTTGAGTAGTTCAGAGAACTGGCAAATATCACCTCTGACTGGCCCCACCTTCATCTTTTCTCTGCCTCCTGAGTCCCAGCTGATCAGGAGGAAATGGGGATTTTGCAGTAACCTTCCTCTGGAGTGGGGAGGGAATGGAGATTTTACAGTTTCCTTCCCCTGCCATGCCCACCAAGCCATGCCCACAGAACCAGTAGCAAAAAACTTTGAGCTCACCACTACTTCTCATGTATATTAACAGTAAGTGAAATCACATTATGAAAACCACGAGGATACCTTGTTTTCCTGTAGATGTGGTTAATGCAGCATGATTTGCAAGATTATAAAGGAAATAACATCGATGGTCAAAGCATTTGCATGAAAAGAATGTTGGTAAAAATAAAATAAAACTTTTCTCTGTTCTTCAGAGAATGGAAGAGGTCTGTGCAATGGATAGCTTGCAAATGGTTTTCTCAATGACCTGTTGATCAATTTAAGGAAGACATAGCAAACAATGTCTCCCTCTTGCTGGTGATATCACAAAAGAGCAAATTATCAGTTCTCATAGAAAACTGAATTCATATGAAATCATCAAGATTCTGATATTTATGAGTAACATGATTCCAAGCCCATAGAATCTAAGCAACAATTATTTGTCAAGAAAGTTTTTGACATTGTTTCATGGCACTTTTGAAATGGTTGCTGATTTAACATGGTTTCTTCCTCAACATTCCTTAGTCTAGAATAATTTATTTTATTTAATAATAATAATAATAATAATAATAATAATAATAATAATAATAATAATAATAATAATAATAATAATAATAATAATAATAATAATAATAATAATAATAATAATAATAATTTTAATTTTATATCCCGCTCTCTCTCCCCAAAGGGACTCGAGGCGGATCCACAGATCTGGCGTAATTGTCAATGTTGTGTCATCTCATCAATTAAAGTAATGCTGTATTAATAGAAATAGCAATAGCACTTAGACATATGCTGCTCATTGTGCTTTAAATCACTCTCTAGCTTGTTTACAATGTCAGTATATTGCCCCCAACAATCTGGGCCATCAATTTACAGACTTCAGAAGGATGGTAGCCTGAGTCAAACTTTTGCCGGTCAGAACTGAACTGCTGCCAGTGGACAGAATTAGTCTGCAATACTGCATTCTAACCACCATGCCACCATGGCTCCGTGATATCTTATTTTTCCTTTTCTTTTTAATTTGGTTGTGGTGTTAGAAATGATAAAGGAGACAGAAGACAAACATTTGTTATGTGTCCATGATATTTTATGTTTTATAGATCAGTCCTAAACATAGTTCTAAATCTAATTTAACTAATATATGAGTTTGGTATTGTGTCAAGTTATGCTATAAGTTTGAGTAAATCAGACTTTATTTCAATGATAATTTTGATGCATATAGCAACTGGGAGTTGGGGTTGTATTGATTTATTTTACCTTGGTATAAGAATTTAGAGGAAAGTTTTTGAACTCGTAATTTTAAATGTAATCTTGATATTTATCCAAATGAAAGTCCTAGATAAATAGTCTACTATACCTTTAAGTATTTGGATAAATACATAGAATTAAGATGAACAACTCCAGGTTAATCTTCACTCTTCCTATTTGTATTGCTTCATGTTATTTCATCAGGATCAATAGGATATTAAACATCTTTCTCTGGCTTGAGCGTTCCTTAAAGATTTTTGCTGTGCAGATTACAGTGATAATCCTGAAAGCATAGAAAATTAAATCCATCTATTGGGAAAGGTGGATTTAATTTTCCACACTTTCAAGCTAATCACTAGGCTTTTATTTTAGCTTTGATGATTGATTGGATGTGGGAAACTTCAGAATTCAGTCCGTCTTTGCGCTGTACTTGAAAACTCTTATATGAGCTCACTCAAATCCTGGGAAACTGATATCCTCGCTCACTTGGAGATCAATTTCAATTCCTGTTGAAACTGGGAAAATATTGGGTTATAGGCATAACATTTACTAATTTAAATAATGCATCATCAATTTAATAAATAGTTGTCATCGTCCTCAAAGCTTACATTATGGATTGTCCTATTTGAAATTAGCTAGTAAATCAGAGTGTTTTGTTTTTGCTTTTTATGAATTGAATCTTCCACAACACATTATTTTGGAACAATTTAAAACTAATAAAACTTTTAAAAAATTCTATAGAACCTAAAGTATAATTTAATTTACCCAAGAATGCTTTCGAGAAATTTATTTTGCATTGACTTTTGTCAGAACTAGGTACGTTTCTCTTACAGTCTTCTCTTACAGGAGGAAGCATTTGAAATCTTTAAATTAGTTATCTACTTTTATAAGTTGGAGAACATTCATGAAATTGACATTAAATATTTTAAATTTAGAGTAACAATTTTAAATGCTCCTGTTTGTAAGGATTCCTTAAAGAATGGAGTTAATTTTTTTAAGATTAAATTGAGATTAGTAAAACACAAAAAAATATTTTATGTTTATTAAACAGCTCAGATAATGTTTAAGAAGGGTTGGGTACAATTATCTTATTTTTGAAATGTAATTCAGACATTGGAATGTTAAATTCTATTATTGCCACATTTGCAGCTGACATTAGATACTTTATTGTTGGTTAAATATAATCCTGTTATGTTTGGTGGTATCCCCACCATTCCTATCTATTTTTAGGAATTGTACACTTTTTGTGCATTAGGTAGAGCAAGAAGAAATGTTCTTCAAGTGAGGAATAAGTCTACATCTGATCTGCAATGTATAGCAGAGTGAGAGTAAGAGTGGAAGACCGAAAGAGTGAGAGAGGGAGGGAGGGAGGGAGGGAGAGAGAGAGAGAGAGAGAGAGAGAGAGAGAGAGAGAGAGAGAGAGAGAGAGAGAGAGAGAGAGAGAGAGAGAGAGAGAGAAGAGAGAGAGAGAGAGAGAGAGGGAGAGAGAGAGAGAGAGAGAGAAGCTACAGTGAGAATTTTTGAGCAACCTGGTTAAAGTTATAATAGTATAATCATTCTCTAGCTGCCATTCTTATTAATCCAGTGTCTGGATTAGGCTCACTGTTCAAATCAACCACAAATTAAAATTATAAACACAATTATAATGTATAAGCTTTAGTGGTATAAATTGTAGTATTATGTATCAACTATTTTGTAGTTGAAAACCAAATAATAAATGTTTTGACTCCCAAAATATTTGGCTGGCAGCAATACACTCTTCATTTTCAGATGAGTATTAAAAGTTTGCTTTCCATGTGTTCTTAGATGGGAAAGAAATTCAGAGGTATTTCTATGATCTATTGAACCTGGTTTTCTAAAAAAAAGACTACAACTTTTATTTAATGATAATTGTAAGAAGTTCTGCTTTGCAAGGGTAGTTCAACTCTGTCCTAATCAACTGAGGCTATAGAAAGTACACCTTACTGTTTCATTTATTGTTACCATCAAACTTGACTTATTACATGTCTTATTTTCAGTACTATGTATAGATCTCAATCCCAGCTTTCAGAAGGTTATGTTCCTTGGAAAGGGCCTTTATCATTCTCTATCATCCTTGGCAGCTTTCCAATGAAAATAAAAATTACATATGTTTATGTTCATGATGTTTAGAAGGTAGAGAGGTTGTGAATGTAAGGAAATATACAAACAAGGAACCTCATCCTGAAGAATTCCATCAAAATTGGCAAATAGAAAGTGAACAATATCAGCCAAAGAAGGTTACTTTTTAACATATGTCTCAATATTTCATTGGTAGAACTACAAGATTCTACCCTTAAAATACTTTACTAATTAATTTGTAATCTAGACCAGTGTTTCTCAATCTTAGCGAGTTTTACATGTGTGAACTTCAAGTCTGAGAATTTCCCAGCCAGCTGTAAAGAATGAGGAATTCTGGAAATTGAAGCCTACAAATCTAAAAGTTGGCCAGGTTGAAAAACACTAATGTAGACTATATTCCCATACTGTCCTCACTGCATTGTAGTATATTGCTATATGCACTTTAATCTATGTTGTAGAATTTATCAATTTGTGGCATTGTATTGTTTTTCCCCAACTAATCTTTAACCTCCCTCATCTAACATCAAGACTTTTTATGTTTTTATTCTTTATAAGAATCCAACTATTTAATTTGTTCATCACTAACCATAATAAAACTTATCTATATATTGTCTGTGCGTCTATCATCTATCATCTTTTGTATAAATGTCAATATAAAATTGAATGAGGGTATTTTCAAAACCCAAAGGGAACAGGCAAACTACAGTATCATACAGCTACTGAAAGAGGCTTTCCAGACATTGCACTTCACAAGTATTGAATAATATACTAGAAAAATACACCATCCCCAAAGCAACCGTTGCCTAGGAAATCCAATATTGTATGCTTATTTGGTCCCATTGTTTTTTAAATGTAAAGTATTATTTTGTTTTTATTATTAAGAGAAATGGAATGACAGGAGGTACTTCCTATAAAAAGGCAGTGAATTTCAATGCCTGTATGAACCAACAAATCTATTTCCATTTCCATTCCTGACTTTGTCAATTTAGCTTAAAGAATATTTGTAGCTTGGGTTTAATCTGAGAATTCTTGTGTTCTCTGAGCTTGGTTATTGTCTAATGTTAATCTTGATATTAATCTCTACTCATCTGTGATCAGACATATCAGCCATCAAGAAATATATAGACATAAACAACATCTACATACCATAAGAGCCATGGTGGTGTGGTGGTTAGAGTGCAGTACTGCAGGCTACTTCTGCTGACTGCCTGCAATTTGGCAGTTCAAATTTCACCAGGCTCAAGGTTGACTCAGCCATCCATCCTGTGGACCTAAATTGTTGGGGGCAATATGCTGACATTATAAACCACTTAGAGAAGGCTATAAAGCACTGTAAAGTGGTGTAAAGGTCTAAAATGCTATTGCTATCCCCAAAGGGATGATCAAAGCCAAAAAGGAAACAAAAAGACAAAAACACCGACACCACACCACAATCAACAGCCTGATCAGCAAAGATTAACATTAGACCAACAATCAAGAAGCAAACAACATGCCAAAAAGAAATTGCCAAACAAGGAGAAGAGGAGCCAGCATCGCATCATTACAATGTGAGGTCTCAATGATCCGAGACTTCCGTTGATACTTTTGCCACTGTTCGGTCCATTTGGACCTAAACCATCCTGGAGGGATGGTAATTAGGAAGACGAAGCCTTGCTGGTCATAGGGACACCACAAAGTCCCTGTTTGACCCAAGGGGTGCACTTTATTCAGTGGCAAACCAGCAGCCCCATGCTGACAAAGACGGGACGGCTCCAGGGAGGAAGTTGAAAGAGAAAGTGAGTACATCTGGAAAGGTTTTCTTTTTCTTTTTGAGATACACTGCCCAAAGGAACTTTTTGTAAAAGTTAAACTAAATCCTCTAAGCGAAAGAAATAAGCAGTGGAATTAACTTACTTTGGGCTGATCTGGAAAGTTTTTTTTTCTTTTCCCTTTGTAATTGTGGATTGAACCACCTGCAACAGGTTATTCTTTCTCTTCTTAAGTGAACGGATTATTTTTTCTTCTTCTGTTTTTTGTTATTCTATTTTTCGATTCTTGGACTAAAGTCCTATTTTCATTTTTACAATTCTTCTCATGATTTGCTACTAAATTACAATAAGAACTTTATAAAGGAGATAAAAAGAAGACTGAAACCACAATTGGTAAGAGAGATAAGATTGCTTCGTTATTGGAAAGATATTGGTTGATAATGAAAGCTGATAATAAAAGATCAGCCAATTTTTGGTGATTAATAAGTAGAAATTTAGTAACTTTTAGATTGTTTTCGATTGTTATTGAATTTTTATTTGTTAACAAATAATTAGTTATAATAAGAATAATGAAATTATAATGGATATAGCTTAATGATATATAATGTATGTATGTATGTATATGTGTGTGTGTGTGTGTAACTAGTAAAAGAAATTGGAGATAAACTAGGCACAATACAAATTAAAGTGAAATGAGGTTGGATATAAATAGTAAAAGATATTTAGTTAACTATTAAGGAAATGTTAATGGATATTGTTTAATAATGCTTAAAAAAGGAGGGGTTTAGAAATATTATTAATTGACTTATGTAGAACATGTTCTTAAGGCGCAATGTTATTGGAGGCTTTTTGAAATAGTCAATGAATACCATTATGTGGTTATGTCTATAAGTGAGAATTATTGGAAGAAAAAGCACATTTAAATAATTGTGATCAAAGGAGAATTTTGGTATAATGATACTAAGATATACAATGAATTTTTGATTTAAAGTGTGTAATTTAATAGGATTTATGAGTAATGATGGTGGAAGAAATGCACAAGAGCTATTTGTAACCAATCGACACATTTTCTACAGGATGTAATGAAGGATGATTTTTTTTCTTGTATTTTTGTTTAATTAAAATAAAAAAAAACTTTTGATAAAAAAGTGATTGCCAAACAAGCTAACAGTAAGCAATAGACGAATCAAAGAATCACCAAGACCACTCCCAAGACCAACACTGACAGAACAAGTCAATAGTATATAAAATAAGAATAAACCTCACTCCTTATTAGCACTGATGATGCTACCTAGTTAAGTTATGAAACATCTGCAAGAAAAAAACCAAGCACAGAGTACACCAAGGACCCAACAGTTACCTTAAAGATATGCTACCCTAAAAAAATTTCATGTATACAGAAAATGAATCTTAATTAGTAATTTAAATATCTGCCAAGCTGGATTGTTTTGCATCCAATTAAAATTAACAGCAGCAATTAATTCAGATGTATCAGTCACCAGCTTGTTCTCAAATTCCAGCTGCTGACATTTTCAAGGGATAGAAAACAAAAACAAAACAGATAAATGTATGTTGAATAGATAGCATCAGAAATAATCACTGGGGAATGTCATGTTAGTTTGACACTTGATTGGAAAAGGTTAGGTCCTATCTGTCTATCTTGTCACTGCAATACAATGTCACTGCAAATTATTTGGGTCCTCAAATCATAAGTGGAACAAAGGCTATTGTGAATTAATTTTCATCATTAACAAGTTGAAAAAGGTAGTCTTGGTTAAGATCACATTTGGAATGTGCATTGGCATTCTCTAGAATGCCTTTCAATATTTTAATCTTGATAACTGTTTATTTACTACTTTAATTGCTACTAATGGAGTAGAAAGATGTGGTTACTTTGCGCTTTGATTATTGGAGATGATTATTTATCTCCAACAATATTTATCTCACTCAAAAATTTCCAGCACCATTTGATCCCACACAGTTGACTATTTCAATAACTAGTGAGAAAGATGTGATGACTATTCTGCAGATGAGAGATAAATCCTGCTAGAGACATATTTAACACAATAAATATTCTTACTGGATATGAATGGGAATAGGACATCAATGAATACATTTATAAGGAGTCAGTGAATGCATCTATACAGTAATCCCTCGTTTTCCGTGTCTTCGTTTTTCGCGGCTTCAGTGCTTCGCGGATTTGTAAAAAATACAGAAAAAAATGCATTGGTAGGAGGCAAGCGCCCCCTAGTGGTTGCTTTAAACATGTCCACCAATTCAAGTTTCCTAGCAAATCCTACCTCGCGGATTTCCGGTTTTCGCGGACGGGTGCGGTCCCGATTAGCCGCGAAAACCGAGGGATTACTGTAATTCATTTACTAAAGGCTACTAAGATTCTTTAAGACAAAGCAACGTCCTTCGTAGCTCTCATTTTTCCAATGGCAGTTTACACATAAAGGGATGAATCTTTATAGAAGCTCTAAGAAAGCATTAGACTTTCTTGAAGATTGTCAATTAAATATTGAAGTCTTGCGACGTTCATTGCTAATTTTTTTTTAAATATTTGCTATGAGGAATGAAATTATACATAAGTGAATTCAAGTAATCAAACTGCAGATTAAAAAAAAGTTTCATATTTTTCCAGATCGCAATAAAAATATTGTACAATAGAGAAAGATAATAAACACAGGAAGAAAAAACATTGCTCAAGAGTAGTGTGTTATGTTTCCAGCTGTCTTTCTTCTGAAATTATCAACTGGTACTCAGAAATCATTTCATAACCACATGGAAGATTAAAACAAAACTGTATGTCTTAAGCTCCTGTTGAATGATTAAGTTTTGTCTCATGTTTTGGTATTATATTTCCTTCTATCCAAAATATTACAATTCTAGAAGTCTGGGTCTTAATTATTATTAAAGCTATATTTACAGGAGTAGTGGTTTTATTTATATCTGTGATCTATTTTTATTTTCTTCCTCCTCCTACCTGAATTTCCATTTTTCAGTTTGGCGCAATTTTTTTACATGTGTGTGTGTGTGTGTGTGTGTGTGTATCAAGTGCTGTGCCAGCAGAAACAAAGTTTAAGGTGCTACAGCGATTTCCTTCTCTAGCACATGGGGAAATACACCTGGAAACATCTACCTACCTACCTACCTACCTATCTACCTGCCTACCGTATTTCTCTCTCTCCCCCTACCTATCTACTGTATTTCTCTCTATTTTTCTCTCTCTATCCCTCTACCTACCTACCTATCTACACACACTCTCTCTCTCCCTACCTATCTACCTACTGTATTTCTCTCTCTTTCTCTCTCTCTCTCTATCCCTTTATCTACCTACCTACCTACTTACCTACTTACTTTCTCTCTCTCTCTCCTTCCCTACATACTGTATTTCTCTCTCTTTCTCTCCCTATCACTCTATCTACGTACCACCTTTTTAAAAAAAAAATGGCCTCT
The DNA here is from genome assembly GCA_039707465.1 of Rhabdophis nuchalis. Lineage (NCBI taxonomy): Eukaryota > Metazoa > Chordata > Lepidosauria > Squamata > Natricidae > Rhabdophis > Rhabdophis nuchalis. Next base: position 134,730,069 of record CM077645.1, on the reverse strand, counting down.
TCAAAATCTGGGTACGTCTTATACTCTGGTCCGTCTTATACTCCGAAAAATACGGTATGTTAATAATATATTAATGAATGAACTAATTCATTAAAATGAATACATTGTAATACATTAATCAATACAATTTGCTTTCTTTTTTCCTCCTCCTTGATTTGTGTGATATTAGTAACTAAATTCATTTGTTTTGCTTTTTCACTTGAGTAGGGAGAGATGTGTTAGATCAGGGGTAGTCAACCTTTTTATACCTACCTCCCACTTTTGCATATTTGTTAGCAGTAAAATTTTCTAACTACCCATTGGTTTCACAGTAATGGTGAATAATGCTATGAAAAAAAAATTTAAAGTCAATTTTTTTTAAAAAAGGACAGTGCTTCAATATCGGACAAAACTCCTACCGCCCATCATGAAAGATGGAACTCCCACTAGTGGGCAATAGGGACTGTGTTAGATGAATATTAATTAATACATTAGAGAGGATCCAGAGGTATTTTACAAGAAGAATACTTAACCTCTCTGCTTACAATAAAATTCCTTATACCACCAGGCTTGAAATTTTAGGCCTGGATAATCTTAAACTACACTGTCTACATTCCGACCTAAGCTTAGTACACAAGATTATCTGCCATAACATCCTATCTGTTAGCAACTACTTTACCTTCAATCTCAATAACACAAGGGCTATCAATAGATATACATTAAATGTAACCCTTTCTAATCTTGATAGCAGAAAATATGACTTCAGCAATAGAGTAGTAAATGTCTGGAACCTCTACCTGATCCTGTTGTTAGTTCCACTAATCCAGAGGTGGGTTCCTTCTGGTTTGACCCAGGTCGGCCAAACCAGTAGTGGTATGCCAGCCTGGGTCGCAGAACTGGCAGTTACCCAGGCTAGACATGCCTCCGACTGGTCCCTGGTTGCCACCATCACCACTGCCATTTTGTTTTTGAGTTCTGCATGTGCACAGAACAATTTCCATTGAACTGTGCACATGTGTAAAGTACACGCATGAGGGAACCAGCAGTAACACCAGCAAGAACCCACCCCTGTTCTAACCCCCATACCTTTTACCTTAAGCTGTCTACCATGGACCTTACATATTTCTTAAGAGGTCCCTAAGTGGGCTTGCATAAGTGTACCAGCATGCCTGCCATCCCTGTCCTACTGTCCCCATTTATATGTACTCATTTTATGTGTTTATGGTTATGTTTTGCTTACTTATATTCATTTATTTGTGCCTTTTTTCATGTGTCCATGTCTATGTCTATACTGATACTTGTACTTGTTGATGAATAAAATAAATAAATATAATTGCACCAACTAAGAATTTAAAAATAAAACATGGGAATAGAAATAGCTTTTTTGCAGGAGTCTCATATGACCCCTAAAGAAAAATAAAGTTTACAGAATGTTGAGATGGGGGTGGGGGAATAGGATATTTATATTATTGGTAGAGGTATTGTGAGTTTAATAGATTTGTTAAGTTGAATGTTGAAAATGAAATAGCAGATGGAAAAGATTGATTTTTAATACTTCTTGTCAAATTGAATGATCTGCACTCCTGAATTACATGGTCCAACCACAATTTCAATCCTCATCTAAACTACATCCACAAATTACAATAATTTACAAGATTGCACACATAAAATTTAACTTCATTGATATGTTGACACCTCCTCAATAGAAATATACTTTGCCAGGCCACAGTGACCATAATATAGTTGCCAACAAGTTCATAAGGCTTGATTTTCAGATGGATTTTGATTCATTTTTTGCTTTCTCCAAGTTTCATACTTTGCATTGATATTATTTACACACTTCTCAGTCTCTATATCATAGGATTTTATGAATTTACTTTCCCTTGGTTAAATATATGTTGAAATTGAAGCCATGATGCTTGCTCTCTGTTTCATTTTAATTTTGCTTTATAATCTCTTCCCAATACAACTAGAAAAATATTTAAAATGCATTAAGAAGATTAAAAGGGGCTTTGGGTGGATGGGATGTAACAGGTAGTCCTCAGCATATGACTGGCCACTTAACAATTCAAAGTTACAATGTGCCCCCCAAAACCACATATGGCCCAGTTCTGAAATTCCAATGATTCTCCCCTGCAATCACATGACTTTATTTTGGGAATTCAGCCACCAGCCTGCATTTATGGCAGGTTGCAGAATCCCATAATAACCTAATTTCAATTTATGAATTTATGACAGAAATCATCATATACTTCCAGTTTCCAGCAAAAAAAATGCCCATCTTGAACAATGGGTTCAGTTAATTACTGTGGCATTTGTTTAATGCCTACTATAGAAATAGTTGATAAAATTGGATCAGTCATGTGATCCACTTTATGACTGCCACAACTTACGACCATAATTGTCAAGCTCAATTACAGTTCTAAATTGAGAACTACCTATGTAATATGCAGATGATATATTTTATAAATATGGCAGAAGTTTCTGTTTCAGATTTCATTTCATTAATATACGAGTTTGGTACCCTGTCTGGATATCCTAATAATAATTGAGCAAATATTGGTACTGAAATTTTAAATTGTATTCCAATTCCTTTGTTTATCTGAATATAAAAATTCCTAGAAAAAAAATCTTAATTGGAAAATTTCAATTTATCTTCTCTTTAGAGAAGGTAACTACTTCAGCTTCAACTACAATAATACATGAGCAAACAATTGATACAAATTCAAGGTAAACTACTCCAGCTCAATTACAGAAAATACAACTTCAGCAACAGAGTCTCCATTGTTACCTCCTCAAATCCTCAGAGCTTCATCCTTAAACTGTCTACCATGGACCTCACCCCATTCCTAAGAGGTCCGTAAAGGGGTATGCCTAAGCGCACCAGCATGCCTACTATCCCTGTCTACTGTCCCCATTTACTTATATTCATTTCCTTTGTTCATGTCCATGTTCATAATTATACCTGCTATCCTGTACATGTTTGACAAACTAATAAATAAATAAAATAGAGGAAAATAGAAGAGATTTAAGACAAACTATGAAGTTTTTTAAAATATTTGGAATAACACGAATGTGATTAAGACAAGTTTGACACAAAGGTCAACTTGCAGTTTGAGAAATCCACCTGTGTATATTTCATCATATTAGTTTAAACAAATATGCAAGGTACTGAATTTCTTGGCAGATGTAGGGGAAGGAGTATCAGAGCCTAGGGATGGACTTAAAAGAGAAATCAGCCTAGAAGGTCTATGTAGCCACAAGTGGACTAAATCCAATCCTCCTTAAATTATGTTGACCCTTATTAACTCCTAATAGGTGCTAACATTAGTTGAAGATATTCCTGTGCATAAACACGAGTAATTACCAGTTTAAGTGGACCTTCACATATGGACCTGATCTTTCATGGCCGTCAGCAGCAAATGAGTCTAGGAAAAATAATTTTACTTTCCACACTTTCAGGTTTATTACTGGACATTTAGCCTTCTTTATCCTAATACTGGAAAATATTTTGCAATTTCAAGTGGTAATCAGATTATACAAAACAACCTATGAAATTAACAGAATACCAAAAGTATTCAGGTATTTTTTCTTCTCAAATTAATTATTCAAATGTGCTGAAATATTTACTCAGCTTCCAAATTTAGCGAATGAGTTTCTCGGGTGTCAAACTCGATTGCATTACGGGCCGGATCATGATCTATCTTGGCTTTTTTGCCTTTGCAGAGCTGAGGTGGGTGTGGCCTGCATGTGACGTATCTGGCCCGCAGACCACCAGTTTGACAGAATTGCTGTATATTATCATCTTTTTCTCTCAGATGTAATGGAGAAGCAATTAATTGGATAAAGTTGGAATCACTCTGTAGCAGACCAATTGACATCAATAGGGTAAAAATATTTGTCCCACTGATTTCAAACAGGAAGTTTTATTTCCTTATGCCGTTGTTATCTTATGCAACATTATGGAAACAACCTATAGGAATAGTGTATACTTCACCCTTACTATGCTTTCATCACCAACTGCATATTTTGATAGTTAATGTAATGAGATGTGTCACTATTCAGAAAGTTCCATAACCTTCAATGCAGGATTAAAATCTTTATTGAATATTCCTGACTTATCATTATTTAAAATCAGTTGTTATTGTCAGCTTCATTGTGCCTAAGGCCATATGTCATCATCTAAAATGGATCATTCTGTTCATGGATAATTTATTACAACCTGCAGTATGCCAAAATTCTTCACTATTAAAGAATTACTGTAATCTTTGCAATGAGAATAAGAACTAGAAATAGGTTCCATTTTTCATTTGTGATTTTGTGAGCATGAAGAAGTAGGACAGTGGAAAATATACTGCAAAGAGTTACCAAATGGTTGGTTTTTTAAAAAGCTTTTGAAATAGTCATTATAACCAGTGCAAAACTCAGAGCTGATATTTCTAGTTTGCCATCTGGAGTAGTGATTGCAAGAACAATAAATCTGCTTGGAATAACCACCAAAAATCACATCCAAGCATTATCCACTGATAGAGCAAAAGCAATCTCATTCACTTTAAATTGTTTTAGTATCTTCTGTTATCAACAGCAGCTTTTCCCTAAAAGTTGGCTCGAGTTAAAAATGACCAACCATTTGGCATGAAAACTCAAGCTACAAACAATTCCATCTTTGAGGTTTTGTTGATTTGAAAAAAAAAAGAAGAAAAATGATGGGTAGTACCAAGTTTATATATTCCCTGAATAACAACTTAATAACACACAACTATATCAGTGGCAATCTAAGTATTTTGAGCAGATTGTCTTTTTCCTTGGTGAATTTCCAAGGAACACAATGCAGACAAAGCAAAGTGGGTATCAGACCCTCATACCAAAGCAGACTACATTTCCATAAGTGCACCAGTACCCAAAGGGACATAGACTTTGACTACAAGGCAAAATAAACTCATTTTTATGTGAATTGCACTGGGAAACAGCTGGCAACCATGCTATCAATTCAAAATAATGTCGGACTATACTACCATTTAATGGTAGACAAACAGATTTTGTTGCTCATAATATGTCCAGAAATTAATGCAATTTTAATATCTTGCCAATGCTGCCAGCAAAATCTATATCAAAAGATGACTTTCATTCTTGCAATAAAATGGCATCATCAAATACAATACAATACAATACAATACAATACAATAGCAGAGTTGGAAGGGACCTTGTAGGTCTTCTAGTCCAACCCCCTGCGTGGGCAGGAACCTTATACCATTTCAGACAAATGGCTATCTAACATCTTTTTAAAGACTTCCAGGGTTGGGGCATGCACAACTTCTGGAGGCAAGCTGTTCCAGAGGTTAATTGTTCTGACTGTCAGGAAATTTCTCCTTAGTTCTAAGTTGCTTCTCTCCTTGATTAATTTCCACCCATTGCTTCTTGTCCTGCCTTGGTGAATAGTTTGACTCCTTCTTCTTTGTGGCGCCCTCTGAGATATCGGAACACTGCTATCATGTCTCCCCTGGTCCTTCTCTTCATCAAACTAGACATACCCAGCTCCTGCAACCGTTCTTCATATGTTTTAGTCTCCAGTCCCCTAATCATCTTGGTTGCTCTTCTCTGCACTCTTTCCAGAGTCTCCACGTCTTTTCTACATCGTGGCGACCAAAACTGTATGCATTATTCCAAGTGTGGCCTTACCAAGGCCACACTTGGTAACTATACAGTGGCATTAACACTTCACGTGATCTAGATTCTATTCCTCTGTTTATGCAGCCTAGAACTGTGTTGGCTTTTTTGGCAGCTGCTGCACACTGCTGGCTCATATTTAAATGGTTGTCCACTAGGATTCCAAGATCCCTCTAACAATTGCTACTATTGAGCAAAGTACCACCTATACTGTACCTGTGCATTTTGGTTTTTTTTGCCTAAATGTGGAACCTTACTTTTTTCACAATTGAATTTCATTTTATTAGATAGTGCCCAATGTTCAAGTTTGTCAAGATCCTTCTGTATCTTAAGCCTATCTTCTGGAGTGTTGGCTATTCCTGCCAGCTTGGTGTCGTCTGCAAATTTGATGAGTTCCCCATTTATCCCCTCATCCAAATCATTGATGAAGATGTAGAAGAGTACTGGGCCTAAAACAGAGCCTTGGGGGACTCCACTGCATACTTCCTTCCATGTCAGCCATTGACATACTTCCTTCCATGTCAGCCATTGACATGGTTTTGAATATGCAACACATAGGCATTCTACTTCAATGGCTAAAGGCTCATTAGCCAGGGAGGGGTAGGGGGACAACCTATGTTTTTTCGTAGGCAGAAGTAAAACCTATAAAAGGACAGTTATAAAAGTTTACGTTTATGTTTATTTAAATTTATGTACCGCCCTATCTCCCTTGCGGGACTCAGGGCAGTGAACAGGCAATTATAGAACATAAAACATCAGGTACAATAAATGTAATAAAACAGATTAAACAAAAACCTGCTCTAAGAAGTCCCTAATAAAACCCAATTGATAAAACAAATTTAAAAGCTATGCCAGGCCGGCCGCACAAAATAGATGAGTTTTAAGGGCCCAGCGGAAGAGGCGCAGGTCCGTGGTTGTGCGCAGGTTGGGGGGAAGGTCATTCCAGAGGGCCAGAGCTGCCACAGAGAAGGCTCTCCCCCTAGGGGTTGCCAGCCGGCATTGGCTAGCTGATGGGACCCTGAGGAGACCCTCTCTGTGTGAGCGGACTGGTCGGTGGGAGGTATGCAGTAGGAGATGGTCTTGCAAATATTCAGGTCCCTTGCCATGGAGTGCTTTAAAGGTTGTAACTAACACCTTGAAGCGCACCTGGAAAACCACAGACAGCCAGTGCAGCTCGCGCAGGAGAGGTGTTACATGGGAGCATCTAGAGGCCCCCAAGATCCCCCGCGTGGCCACATTCTGTACTAGCTGGAGTCTCTGGGCGCACCTCAAGGGAAGCCCCATGTAGAGAGCATTGCAATAGTCCAGGTGGGAAATGACGAGGGCTTGAGTGACCGTGCGTAAAGCGTCATGATCCAGAAAGCGGCGCAGCTGGCTTATCAGGCATACCTGCTAAAAAGCCCCCCTGGTCAAATGATCGTCTAAAGACAGCCGAGTGTCCAGGAGGACACCTAAGTTGCAAGCCCTCTCTGCGGGGGCTAATGATTCACCCCCGATAGCCAGCGATGGAATCAGCTGGCTATGTCATGACGCCGGAAACTACAGCCACTCGGTCTTGGATGGGTTGAGTTGAAGCCTATTTCTCCCCATCCAGACTCGCATGGCCTCCAGGCACCGGGACATCACTTCCGCGGCATCATTGGGGTGGCCCGGGGTGGAGATGTACAGCTGGGTGTCATCTGCGTACTGATGGAACTCCACCCCGAAACCACAGATGATCTCACCCAGTGGCTTCATATAGATGTTGAACAGGAGAGGCGAGAGGACTGACCCCTGTGGTACCCCACATGTGAGGCACCTCGATGTCGACCTCTGCCCTCCTGCCAACACAAATTGCGACCGGTCAGAGAGGTAGGAGGAGAACCACCATAAAACGGTGCCCCCCAGCCCCAACCCCTCCAGCTGGCGCAACAGGATACCATGTTCGATGGTATCGAAAGCCGCTGAGAGATCTAATAGGACCAGGATAGAGGAGCAACCTCTATCCTGAGCCCTCCAGAGATCATCCACCAAAGCGACCATTGCCGTTTCTGTGCTGTGCCCGGGTCGGAAGCCAGACTGGCGTGAGTCCAGATAGACAGTTTCCTCCAGGTGCTGAGGGAACTGTTGCGCCACCACACTCTCAACAACCTTTGCAAGAAAGCGAAGGTTGGAGACGGGATGGTAGTTGGCTAATACAGCTGGGTCCAGGGAGGGCTTCTTGAGGAGGGGTCTCTTTCAAGGCGGTCGGTAAGAACCCCTCACTCAAGGAAGCATTGACAATTCCCTGGAGTCAGCCTCATGTAACCTCCCGGGAGGCCAGTATCAACCAGGAGGGACACGAGTCCAATAAACATGTGGTGGAGTTCAATCGCCCCAGCATCCTGTCCATGTCCTCGGGAGTCACAGGATCGAACTCTTCCCAGATAGAGGACTCAAGACCTGCCTCCGTCGACCTGCCTGAACTAGTCCAATCGGAGGCTAACCCGTTCCGGATCTGGTCAATTTTATCATGCAGATAACACCCAAATTCCTCTGCACGGCCCTGCAAGGGCACATCCCGAGCCCTCTGATGAAGGAGGGAGTGAGATATCCTGAACAAGGCAGCAGATCAGTTAACTGCAGACGCGATAAGAGTGGAGAAATAGTTCCATTTCGCCGCTTTTATCGCCACTAGGTAGGTCCTCAAATGAGACCTTACCAGTGTCCGGTCAGATTTGGAACGTGTGGTCCTCCAAATGCCCTCTAGGCATCTCTTCCGATGCTTCATCACCCTCAGCTCCTCAGAGAATCAAGGAGCCAGGGTAGATCGGCATCAGGTGAGAGGCCGCAAAGGCACGACCCGGTCCAAGGCTCTCGCTGCCGCAATATTCCAGGCCACTAAGTCCTCAGTCGAGTCGCGGGTCATGGACTCAGGTAATGGCCCAAGCTCCATCTGGAACCTCTCAGGGTCCATCAGGCACCTGGGGTGGAACCATCTTATCACTTCTGGTTCCGCCTCCCCACGGTGGGGTGTAGCGATTGTAAAGCTCAACCGAAGGAGAGAGTGATCAGACCATGACAGGGGCTCCACGACTATTTCCCCTAAACCGAGAGTACTGTATGCCTGGCATACAAAGTGATCACCTTTCTCTCTTTAAAAAGTTATCTATTTAAAGGTTTATTCATTGTAAATATTTACCCATTTATGGTATTCTGTAACTTGTTTTAAGTGTATAATGAAGACTGTGGGGCCAAATTTTCCCCATTCCTACTTTGGCACCCAAGACATTTTGATGCCTAAAATGAAGTGTCAGATGGCATCACTCACCCACCAACATATTGGAAGTTTGGGGCACTCTCTTATTCTTATTCTTCCTTTTCCTTTTCCTGACGATATAATTATAGTTACAATGAATTCAGGATCTTTTGAGTAAATAGCATTCAAGTTCATATATCTGGGGTGGCTGCCAATTTGCCTCATGGTTGCATGGACTCTGGCTATAAATTGGAAACATGTTCCAGATTGACAAAGAGGACCCTTTTTAATTGAATATATATTTAATTAGTCATTTATATTGTTGTTTTTTATTATAGATAATTTGTAAAGAGGATGATGCTAAATAGGATGTCCACCAGCTGTATTATTAAGGATGTGCCACTTTTTTTTTTAAGATAAAGGGATGCATAATTATTTTGATTAGGTGCCTTTCAGTTGGGTTTCATTTCCAATAATTGAATGAACAAACGGTTGATTTGTTGCCATCTCATACTTTGCACCTGATCCAGACATTCAAATCATTTCTTTAACCTCATCCACTCGCCATATGCATGGTGGTACTTCTCTTTATTTCCCTCAAGCATAGTACATATTTTCTAAGTTCCATTCAAAATACATGAGATCCTGCTTGATGACAATCATCTCAAGAGAATGTCATGTCTTCATTTGGCCCAGAATGGAGTGATTGCATTATTCTGTCCACTGTACTCTACTATGACTTTGAAATCAATAATTTAAAATGTCTGTTTTCACTTTCTCATGCTCTAGCTGTTCCACTACACATTACTTCTAGTAACATCATTCCTTTAAGTCTTCAGATATTTGTTATCAGTGAAATTTTCTTATCATTTATGATCTAAGTTTATCATTGTCCCTTCTGTAAAATTAATAGCCTTTTCGTATCTCCAGCACATTATCTATTCTTGAACCCAAAATAAAAAGCTACCATATTCATGTTTAATATTCCTCGCAAATACTTTAAGTGTATATGTTGGAATTATCTTCTTAATATTTCATATTTATCCATATTTTTCAAGTTCCATGTTTACTTTCATAATTAGTTATTCCAAATTGTCTTTATGTTCAGTGAATAAAATAATGTTGCTTAAAGATGTGGGCTTCCACAATTGGTAAGTCTTTGTTTTTGAAATCCTAGCCTTTTGACAAATGTGAATATAAAAAAGGAACAGTGCTTCAGCCATGATACCATGCCTGCACTCATTCAATTTGATACACACACACACACACACACACACACACACACACAGAGTATGCATATCAAAAGTAACGTTTTGCAATCCATCCTTAATTCTTGTTGATATCTCTTCCATTCCTGCCATTCTAATAATATATTTGCTGCAAGACAGAAAGATATTAGAACAATGTCTCATTCCCTTTCCTATTCTTAACTACTCTGTTGCTTCAAATCCAGTTATTACAGAAGCTACTAATTCATTGCAAAGGTTTCTCAGAAGAATAAGTATTCCTCCACATTCATTCTTCTAAATATATTATACACTCTGGTATGATAGCTAAATTTGTCTAGCACAGGTCTCGGCAACCCATGGCTCTAGAGCTGCATGCAGCTCCTTAGGCCCTCTGCTGTGGCTCACTGTCCCACCACTGGTTGGCCATGCCCCTCACCCTACTCTCCCTGTCACTCCTCACCTGGCCTGATGGGGGATGGAGAAGCAGCCTGGGCTGATTCTCCAGTGCCTCACTCTTGCTGGAGCTTCTTCCAGCCCTTGTTGGTGCTGGTTATACCTTGGTCACTTGGGGAGATGTGCAACCTGCTCTCCAACCTGAGACACTGGCCTGACCTGGCAACGATCGACACCGGCCTCCCTAACATGACGGCTGGTGGGGTGAGAATGAGATATGGGAGGAGGGGGTAATGGAAAGAGGGATGGGCCCGCAGCATCCAGCTGCAGCTTTAAGAAGCTCAGGGCAGTGGGAAAAGGAGGCTCGTCCCACTGAACTTCACATGCTCACCTTGGGGGTCAGGCTCAGAGCAAGCCAGAGGGCCCTCGCCAAAGACACTTAGATACTTGGAGGCTTCCCTCCTCCTCCTCCTTCTCCCACTCCTCCTCTAGCTACCCCCTCACCAGCTGTGGCAGGGCTGGGAGGGTGCACATGAGAGGAGGAGAAGTTGGAGGAGGAGGAAGCCTTCACCATGACTTGTGCTCATTCCTCAGCCAGCCCAGATTTCCAAAAAGAAGAAAGAAAAGGAGTAGCGAAGAGCCCTAAGGAGAGCTAGGTGGGCTTTCTGAGAGAGTGAGAAGCTCTTTTTCTTTCTTCTTGGCAACTTTTGGGAAATCCAGGCTGACTGAGGAACGAGCAGAAGCTGTGGCGGAAGCTTCCCCCCTGCTCTTCCTCCTCTCATTTGCACCCTCCAGGCCAAGCCATGGGGCTGCGAGAGGAGAAGGAGGGGGAGGAGGGTCATCGGAGCCTTAGTGCAGAAGCAAAGTGGCTCTGTACTTGATTTCACACCACATTTGTGCTCAAGGCAGCCCTTGCTTCCAGCTGCTTCAGGCTCAGAGCTGTAAATCATGTCTTGTTGCTAGGAGTGAGTGGGGCAGGATCACATTGTGGCTCTGTGTCATAATGGGCTCCAGGAGAAGGAGGATTCCAAATAGCATCCTCAATAAAATAAGAATCTGAGGTGAGAGATTCCTCAAAACCCCAATTTATTAGAAGAGCCATGTTGGCACATCTGGAAAAACTCAAATCTGAAAGCTTCCAGGTTTCCTCCCCCAGTTAAAAGTTCAAGACCCTGCCCCAACACCCACAAGTCTATCACATGGCCCAATCAGCCTTGCCATGAAGAAAGATTTTTCCCATCCACATCCATCCAGGTGCAGGGACAAGGCGATCTTGACTTTCCGAGAAAGAATGTTATTGTGGCTATATATCTCCCATGTTTTATACAATCCCTCCCAGTTTGCCACAATATAATATGTTTGAATATTTAGCATGCTTGAGACCCTATACAACAATGATTTCCAAGCCTGACAGAGGGGAGGAGGGAGGGAAGTGCACTAAAGTTCACTGCGCTGCACAGTGGTATGTATGGAATAGGTAAAGCTTTTCCTATAAAAGGAATTATTGTAACAGTTCAGCAATTTACAAATGTTCTTGCATCTCCCTACTTCGTTCCAGTATGTAAGTATGTAAATGAATTCCTTCCAGTTGCTAGATGGCACAGTCTTTTTCTGCATTTCTTGATGTTAAGTTTTTGTAACTATAACCGTTTCTCTTTCTGCAGCTCAAAATAATTCAATGGGTATTTCATCAATGCCAGAGTCTTATTTGGCAGCTGATCAATTATATGTTATGCCTTACTTTTGATTTCATTGTTTCCTGGGTACATGCTTCCTCTACAAGTATTTTTGTTACTCTATGATCTTCCCTTAATGTCACTTGTTTCTGTCAGATCTCTTCCAAGACCAAAAAAAACACACCTTTAATTGGAAACTTCCTTATGATTTCTCATATCTTAAAAAGGTAGTTCACTTTCCTTTTCTTCCAATATTCCTTTGTTGCCATATTTGACTGATATGGCTTTCCTGGTCCTTTCTTGTTTGATATTGAAAGTCTGCTTTTGGTCGTCTAGTGTTTTTTCTGTTATCGAAGACTTTCATCTCCCATTTTTTTTCCTTGGCTATCATGTTAACTTTTTTCTAAGGTGCACTTTAAACTTTTCTCCTTTGAAAGTTTAGGCTTTTCTTTTCCTTTCTTTCGTCCATGTCTTTTCAAAGCACATATGTTCATTTTCACATAAAGTAATCAATATATTTAACAAGAATTCATGGTATATTCCAGTCCTGGCTTACTGGATAATGTATCTACACTTTTTGTTCCATATTATGTAGTCTACTGATTCCACTGTTGTCAATCTCGAAATGACCATCAGTACAGTCTATTCCCTGAAATAGATGTTAAGTAAATTTCTTTTTGCAAAACCTTACTAATGTGTTTCCTGAGCTGTATTTATTATACAACAAATTTATTTATTGTTTATTTGTATCCACCTTTATTAGGGTATCAAGGTGCTGAACATATCCATGGTTTAGTGGGACTTTAACTCATGGCCTCCCATTGTCTAGTCTAGTGCCTTAACCAATAAACCAATCTGGCTCTCAAATCATCCTATGATTCCAGATGTATTTGTTCAGCTTTGGCATTACAATCACCTATTAGTAGTACCATGTCCTAACCTTATGTTGCATTTATTACTTGCAATTTGCCTTTGAAATACTCAGTATCTTATACTGAATCTATAGACCAGTGGTGGCTAACATTTTTGGCATGGAGTGCTGAAACAGGAGCATGTGTGCGTGCCTGCATGTTAGCATGCATGCGTGCCCAAAACCTGGAAGAAAGCAGCTGAGCAGTGCACTTGAGCACGGTGGCCCACTGCACTTTTCGGTTCTGTCACGCACATGCATGCCAGCCAGCTGGCCATGCACACATGTACATTATCACTAGCTGCACTTCTGAGTTCTGTCATGTGCATGCACAAATACCAGCTGGCTGGCATGCATGTGCACGATGGTACCCAGAAGAGAGCATCTGGCCATGCATGCATGTGCACCAGACCAGCTTCAAGTGTGCATGTACATGACAGAATCCAGAAGTGCATCTGGCAATAGTGCACATGCACAGAGAGGACACAGAGAGGGAACCATAGGTTTGCCATCATGGCTATAGACACTACATGGTCTCTGTCTCTTGTCTCTGTTGTTCTGTCTGTCTATCTCTCTCTCTCTATCACACACACACATACAGAGAGAGAGTCTGTTTATGCTTTCAAATCAGTCTTGAATCTTGGTAACTGCCTAAATTAATTCCTGCACCTTTCTTGGCAAGATTTTTCAGAAATGGTTTGCTATTACCTTCTTCCCAGGTCTGACATAGAATGAGTGGTCTGAAATCACTCTGTAGCTTCGTGTCTAAAGTAGAACACATGATTTCCTGGTTTGTAACCTTGTGCCTTAACTACTCTTATGTTTGTGTGTGTGTGCACACACAGGGACACAAATTAGGACAATGGTATTGAATATATGGCCACTAAATCTAATTAATATAGCTGGTCCTGCTCTTCTTTGGATTATAGATGAAACACACACTTGGTAATGTTCTTATTACGTATATATCTTTGCATACTCCATTCTTTGACACAGTCTTATGCCCTGAATAATTATCACATTTTTTTTTATTCCTAAGGTATCCAGTTTAGTATTTGTGCTCTCTCCTTTGACAATTTCAATGTTGTTGGGTTTTTTTTTGGGGGGGGGGAAGTGTTCCATGCTCCTCAGATTCCACATTCTGATTGTGTTGTCTTATAAGGGTTGTGTTGACTGTTCATTCAATCCAAGCAGGAATGTGGGAGGGGAGAGGAGCATATGGTAGTGTCATTTCAGTAGATTTGTTGCTTGAATAAAAATGGTAATTATTGAAGTAACATTGGAGAGGCCTATTAAGCATATTGTTTTAATGCGTTTTTAACTAATTTCTAAGGAAGTTTTACTCGCTGTCTTGCGCCCTCACTGTCTTCTAGGTCTAGGACATCTAGCCAAATTACATTGACCTAATTTAAGGAACAGACAGTTAATTCACTTAAGCCCTTAATGATTTCTTACTTGAGACTATAAATTAGGACTAGTACAAGATGGTACCCTCAAGCTACCAAAAATTAAAGCTTTTTGGTAAGAATACCGAAAATTAACTAGTCTGCACCTATTGATGGAATACACTCATGTTAGCAAAAACCTTAAAAAAAATTCTTCGCCTTCAAATACATAGCAGAGATTCTCTGCTGAAGCAGATTCAGTGAGTTATAAAATAACTGGGAAAGATTAACTCCTTTGCATACCTCATTAAAACACAAGCTCTGTAAACCATATGGGGAAATTAGAAGTCAATTTGGCCCTTTAACCTTAAGGTCACCATTCTAGGATATGATCCAAATGCTGTAATAGCAACATGTTGCTTATGACATTATTATTCCTTGTTTAAGCCATAGGAATAATTAGAGCTGAGCAACACATGGTCTTCCATACGTTGTTGAACCCTAGCTCCCAGCATCTGAGGACTGCCTGGAACAAAATAAGTCCTATGTCTCTGATGGATAGATTCTGAGAAAAAGAGAAGACTACAAGGAACTCTGGAAGAGGGAGCACTCAAATGTAATCTTAACAAGACAGGCCCAGAGTTTAATGGAATTTGGCTCAGCTCACAAAGTGAGTTCTAGGATAGCTGACAATTAAAACTCCTTCATTTCAGGACTGTTGTAGCATAACATATACTTTTTCTATGCCATTCCTATAGACAAAATGTCACGTGTAGTGTGGGGCTAGGATTGATGAGGTTGTTATTGCGAAGATAAAATGCAGGCAGATTACCACATAAATTGATTTGAGCCTCCAGAAGACAAGCAGGATATAAATCAAATAAATGTTACAAAGGAAGAAAAAAGACATAAAGGATAAGGGACAGAATGAATATCAGTTGCAATCACTGAATATGTAGGTAGTTGGAAAACTACCTACATTCCTTTTTTAAAGAAAAATAATATTTTTACCAAAAGAAAAATTTACAAAGATTTTTAAAAAACAAGAATATAGCAGAAGAAATAGAACAAGAATATTGTATTGTATGTGTATGTATGTATGTATATGTATACTGTGTATACGTACATACATACATGTATGTATGTATGTATGTATGTATGTATGTACGTATGTATGACAATATTATGTCCATCCTCCCATACTGCATAGCATACTTCCATTCTTCCTATAAATATTTTGAATCAATAAATCTCCAAACCAGCACCTCATTTTCATCCATTTTCAATGAAAATTCTATAAAATATCCAGTCTTTTATAAAAAGTAGTTGTAGTTCCCTCCTTAATCAAACAAGTCAATTTCTGCAAACTCAGCCATCTTCACATTGCATTCTTTAATTGCTGGTGTTTATGCAGTCTTTCAGCTTTGCCCATGTAATGGCTTTACTGCAGTTACCATATGTAACACCAATTGTACACGAATCCTTTCCACTTGGGCATCCATAAGTCCTAATAAGAAAAATCACAGTTTAACCTACCGTAAATGTTATTTTTTTAAACTCTCCGCATCACCATATGCATTTGTATTCAATATCTTTTTGCTTCGTCACAAATCCATCATTCATGATAAAATGTCCCTTCATGTTTTCACATTTTCAACAGTGATTAGGAGTACCTACATTGTATGTGGTAGGATGGTAGCAAACCATCTACCTACTTTCTTGAAGACAGTTTCAGAATACTTCTCAGGGAATTGACAACTGTCATTCATCTAATTTCACCCAAAAACTGAGAAAAATTCCTATCATTTGTGGCCAGGAGCTTTAAAGCAAACCACACAAATGACAAGAATGTTGTATTTTTGGGGAAATAAGCTGTTTTAACCAAATTCACCAATGTAAACTAGCCCCATCGTTGCAACTCAGGCTTACTGAATCTTTCCAATTCACAAGCTGGAGATAGACAGACAGACAGACAGACACAGTCAAATGGGGAATTCTATGTAAAATGCATGTGCTTCACCACTGACTTATTTATCTTTCTTACTCAGTTTCCTCCAGATAACAATGAAAATAAATAAACAGATGCAAAATAATGGGAGAAGGGAAACTTTGAATGAATATGTTTTTAATGAAGGCTAGGACTGTTTCCTGCAAAAGCTCTGCACACTTTGCTTTTTAGCTCACTGTTCCAATAAATGCTAATACATTATTTGTTCTGTATTCCTTGGCAAAATATATGTCAACTTTAAATCACAAAGTAATATATTAACATTTTATTCCTCAATTTATTTTGAAATAACATTAGGATTTTTCATTTTGCCAGTAAGAACTCCACTATTGTTGTCTTTCTTTTATCTGTCTAGTCTTATTTTATTCAAGTATTCATTCATTTATACTTTCTAACTTTTCAGATGCCAAGGAATGAAATTAAAACATGTACAACACAGCATGCTTTCCTTTGTTTGACATAAAATGTTGTGTCTGACATAGAATGCCAGACCCATGTAACAATACCACAGCTGAGGGATGAGAAACATTTTTGCAAATCAAATTAGCACCAAGAAAATTCAACAAGATAAGATTCTAATATGTTTTCTCAACACTCTCAAAATCATTAGTTAGTGTGAATAAACATCACTGTTCATTCTCATGAAATAATAATAAGAATGATGCAAACAATACAACTGCCTATCCTAGGTCCTTTGTAAGGATTCGATAGGTGGATAAAAATGCCAAATCCAGTCTAAACAACACTCTGTGTGACCGACCATCATAAATTAAATGTGTATGCCAAACACGTCTGTGTAGTTCACAATAATCAAACAAAAACTATTATAAGATTGATACAAGTTAATAGATGGCAAGTATGACAGATCAGACAGGATAAAATGAGAAGTTCTCATTTTCCGTCATCAAAGGCCTGAGGGAAGAGCCAGTTCTTCACCACTCTTCTGAATAGCAGAGTGAGGGCCATCTGGATTTCAGGAAGTAACCACCTATTGTGTCTGGGTTGTTTTTTTTTTTCTTCCATTCAGTCATGCCCAATTTGCAGAAGTCTGCTTCTGCAAGTCACTGCAGTTTTCCTGGCAACATTTTTCAGAAGTGGTTGGCCATTGCCTCCAATCTAGGGCTGAGAAAAAAGTGACTGGTCCAGGTCACCCAGTTGGCATTATGTTTAAGATGGGACTAGAAGTCATGATCTCCCAGTTTTTAGCATGATGCCTTAAACACTACACCAAACTGGCTGTCGTATTACTTAATAATGCCCTACAAAAAATTGAGATAAAAATAGGGAGGCACATTTGTATTTTCAAGTGTAAATGTGAAAAAACTGAACTGCTATTGTTACATTTCCCTGCATTACAGGTTAGGTTAATTCATCTTAAATGAACCATTGTTCAGCATCTCTCTATTTTCAGCTTAGGGTACAAGATATACTGTTGACCTCTTAGGTCAAGTGCTATGCTATACATAAAGAGAACCACGAGCACTTCTGAAGACTCAGCCTTCTGGAAAACAAAAGAACTGGTGAAGCTGTACATCGCAATTCTTATATAATGAGAGAGTTAAAACTGGGGCTAGGAAAGCACAAACAAGAAAGAGTTTGAACCATTGTATTCTCAGTCCTCTTCAGTGTTCTTTAGCTAGGGTTATGAAACCTCTGGTTCACTTCATTCTCTTAACAACCAACTGAGATGGATTGGCTGAAAGAAAGCAGTTGCCCCTTTATACTTGAATAAGAAATGTGGTTTGAAGTTATTTTACTAAGCAGCAGCTGTAATGGATTTTTGGTTTGGCTCAGAGAAGTGGGAGGATATTGCTAAGCTATTACAGAAAAAAAGTATATGAATTCCAAGAAAGTAGAAAATATGGGAAAGAAATTCAAGACAACTCAAACATGGTTGCAGGTGGTTTAATCAGTGTATAAAAGTATAGAGAGGTTCTGAAAGGTTTTCATGGTTCTGTAATACTATAATTACATTAATGTATATTAAAGTCCATTCCAAGTTATATAGTGACTCCTGCTTTGTGATCTTGTTACCTTGATGAGCTGTCCTCAGGGTAGGATATTGCCTGCAGAGTTTCCACATAACTTTATGAACAAAGAAGTTAGATCCATGCCATTAATTTATAGAAGTGAATCACACAAACATATTTTAAATAATCTGCTTTCTTATTCCATGATTATGGCTGGGTGAAGAGTCAGGTCTTCATGGCTATTCTAAACAACAGCACCTGGGCCAATTGGAACTTGGGGAAAACTTTCTTCCAGAGAGCAGACACTGGTAAGGAAAAGACACACTTCCAGGGTCCCACTAGATCAGGGTGTCAAACTGGAGGCCCATGGGCCAGATTCATCGCACATAGGCCATGCCCACCTCAGCTCCGCGAAGGGGGGAAATGTCATGATATATCACATGATGGCAATGTGACATTGCACATTTGACCCCTGGGCACTAGATGTTACTGTTCAATCAAAGGAATTTTATATGAAATAGCAGTAAGGCTTCTCTACCTGCAGAGATTGGAAGACTCATAAGTTTCCACAATGGAAGAATGGATGGTGAAGTTAGTGGAAACTTCGTTTAATTTTACTTCTACATGAAAATTATTCTTGAATTTTTTTTGCTTGAAATGGAAAGAAATGAAACTTTAACCTTGGCATCTTATGACTACAATTGTCTATAAGTATAAAAGTACTGTGTGCTACTCCAGCTCAAAGGATTATTATATTTCCATGCTTCCTCCCTTTTTCCCTTTAAACCTGTTTTTTTATTATTTGAATTTTATTTTATTTATTTATTTATTTATTTATTGGATTTCTAGACCGCCCCCTCTCCCCGAAGGGACTCGGGGCGGTGTACAGGTAAAATTAAAAACTACTAAAAACATGACAATACATACAAAGTTAAAATCAAATTAAATAACCCTGTACAAATTTATAAAAATTAAAACTGAACCCATAAAACCGAATAAAATAATTTAAATTGCAGACTTTTATACATTTCTGACAGTCAATAAAGTTGTAAAAAAAAAAGGAGGAATCTAGAGCACACCAACTCTGCAGGATTGAATCAGCTAGGCAGATGTTATGGGAGACAGGAAGTCTTGCAGGAGCAAGGAAAAGAGTTTGAAAAAAGAAAAAGAAATGGTAGCCAATTGTTTTTGATATTTTGAATGGAGATACAAAAACCTAGTAAATACTATTCCGAAGGTGCTTTTCCAAAAGGCAACTCGACTTTCTTGGATTTTTTTCTTGAAAATGTTTTGATTCTCATACAAGTAGTTTCTTGGTATTTCTAATAACTGCTATATTTTAATCCAATAAAGACATTAACCTAACTTTGGTCCTAACATAGAAACACAAAATTCATACACTTCTTTCAGAAATGTTTTACATTTTGAATGAAACCACATATTTCCTTCAGTCAGTAGAATGTAAATTCAGCAGAAAGAACTGTTGAATCATTAAAGTCAGAGGTGAATAATTCTTAAAGAAATATTGCTGTGATCTTTTTACAGGGTCATTTAACAAGGTTTCTTAAAAATGGATTAACATGAAAAATAAAGCTGGGAAAATTTGTGTTTCAAGTGCACCGACTTTAATGAACCAATTGAGGTCCCACTGAGAACAAATCTCTGTTATTGTAGTCTTCTTATAAATGGGCTCCTGTGCTCCTTTTACATGGAGCAATTAGTGATAGCCTACACTGAAATAATTTTGAGTGCACAAATGGTTCTTACAGCCTCAAAAATAATGTTAGTGCACTTATTCTTGGAAGATCTTTGGAACCAATTATATCCATGATGGCAAACCTATGGTATGCGTGCCCAAAGAAGCCATGTTGCCTGGCACACATGCAATCAACTATTCCTCTTCTGGTTTTCCGGCGTGCATGTGCATGTGATGATCAGCTGGCCTTTATGTGTGCAGCAATGCCGGAAACCAGAAGAGCTGGTCTTCCATTTTCCAGCGTGAGCATGCATGTTGTCCAGCTGTTCGGCACATGCACATGCATGGCAGTAACCAGAAGACTTGCTGGCCAACACATGCCAGAAACCAGAAGTTCATTTTCTGGCACAGTCATGGCCCCTGGGCAGCTTCTCTTCCTGGTTGCAGCCCAGATGAGAGTGTGTACGAAGTGCTCCTTTTTCGGCACTCGGTGCTGCACATGCATGTGCTCACTCTCTTTTCGGCACTCAGTGCTGAAAAGATACACCATCACTGAACTGAATTCTCCCTTTCCATCTTGAATTCCAATCCCAAATTTTACGGATAAAACTGATCTTCAAATTCTTTTATCAAAAACAAGCAACTTTTTAAAGCATTGCAACAAAATAGCCTCAGACATGGAATCAAAAGATATGTTAATTCTGTAAACACTATGAAAAGCAATATAGCCTCTCCTTAACAAACGATTCAAAAAACTATCTGCAAAGTAAGAGGAAGAGTTAGGCAGATATTATGTAAACCTGCATTGCATATATCTTTTGTGAATTGGTTGTTGTTGTTGTTATGATTTTGTTTTGGTTTTTTCTTCCTCCTGTTCTTTCTGGGATCCATCTTGAAATAACCAAGCTTTTATTAATCACAAAAGAGCTTTCGGTCTCCTTATAGTTAAGTGTGAGACCAGAGGGCAGAATACATACTATAGGCAGTCATTTGTGGTTGGGATGTATGTAGGGGAGAAAATAGGAAATAGCTTGGTTCTGTTTAATGAATTTTCTATGTGCCCTTTGATAAAGATTATAGTGCTACTGGGAAAAAGCAGAGGGAATATAGTAAGCTAAACTGGAACCTATTCAAGCAGGTAAACCCCAAATATAGTTATCATCACTGCTCATAGCTCTGTTATTCCAACAGTCCAATGAATTAGACCCTATAATTATCCCTCTATAGTTAATTGCAGGGAGTGAGTTAGGTGTAAGAATTCTCCCTTTCCATCTTGAATTCCAACCCCAAATTTTACCGATAAAACTGTGATCTTCAAATTCTTTTATCAAATACAAGCAGCGTTTTAAAGCATTGCAACAAAATAACCTCAGACATGGAATCGAAAGGTATGTTAATTACTTGCTGGACTTCTGTAAATACTACGAAAAGCAATATAGCCTCTCCTTAACAAACAGTTCAAAAAACAAAGTGAGAGGAAGAGTTAGGCAGATATTATGTAAATCTGCATTGCATATATCTTGTATTCTTTTGTATAATTCTACATTCCTTAGAAAATAACCACCACTGAAATGTAATTGCAGAAAAGATGGGGTTTTGTAAGATATGAGGCATAAAATATACAAGCAAAGTCACCCTTGACCTTAGCCTGCATCTAAAGGTATCAATTTCAGCATGCCTTTGTGCTTATTTTGTTGCTTTGCTTTAAAAAAATCCTGCTTGCTTTTAGAAGAGGGATTTGAAGATTACAGCTCTATCCAAAAAATTTGGAGGTGGAATTAAAGATGGAAAGAACAAACTTCAGCACTCTCACACATTTCTGATAATTGTACCAGGTAAAGAAATCTATTTTTCAGTAGATATGGGGCATAGAATAGACCTATATTTTTACTCTGGTGCTTCAGCTCTTGAATGGATACTGGGAATACTTGGGTACTAGATACTTGGGTACCCCAAGGCTCTGTTTCAGGCCCAGTACTCTTAAACATCTTAATCAATAATTTGGATGAGGGGATAGATGGGGAACTCATCAAATTTGCAGATGACACCAAGCTAGCAGGAATAGTCAACACCAGAGAAGATAGGCTTAAGATACAGAAGGATCTTGACACACTTGAACATTGGGTGCTATCTAACAAAATGAAATTCAATGGTGAAAACAGTAAGGTTCTACTTTTAGGCAAGATAAACAAAATGCACAGGTACAGTATATGTGGTACTTTGCTCAATAGTAGTAACTGTGAGAAGGATCTTGATGTCCTAGTGGACAATCATATAAATATGAGCCAGCAGTGTGCTGCAACTGCCAAAAAAGCCAACAAAGTTATAAGCTGCATAAACAGAGGGATACAGTCAAGATCACATGAAGTGTTAATACCACTTTATAATGTTTTGGTAAGACCACACTTGGAACACTACATCCAGTTTTGGTTGCCACAATGTAAAAAATATGTTGAGGCTCTAGAAAAAGTGCAGAGAAGAACAACAAAGATGATTAGGGGACTGGGGGCCAAAACATATAAAGAACGGTTGCTGGAATTGTCTAGTTTGATGAAAAGAAGGGCTAGGGGCGACATGATAGCAGTTTTCCTATATCTCAGGGGCTGCCACAAAGAAGAGGGAGCCAAGCTATTCTCCAAAAGACCTGAGGGCAGAACAAGAAACAATGGGTGGAAACTAATCAAGGAGAGAAGCAACTTAGAACCGAGGAGAAATTTCCTGACAGTTAGAACAATTAATCAGTGGAACAGTTTGCCTTCAGAAGCTGTGAATGCTCCAACACTGGAAGTCTTTAAGAAGATATTGGGTAACCATTTGTCTGAAGTGCTGTAAGGTTTCCTGCCTAAGCAGGGGGTTGGACTAGAAGACCTCCAAGGTCCCTTCCAACTCTGTTATTCTATTCAGATCTCTCTCTCTCTCTCAGAAAAGCAAGAATGATTCAATAAGTTTTTAATGATTTTCCCCAGGAAGCTCCACAGGTGGTAACAGTTGGAGAAATGTGCTATGTTTGGCAATCTCTTCTACTACAGAAGATGCTGAAGTGGAGCATGGAATAGAAAATAAACAAACCAATCCAGAACAAAGCATACAACAATCAATGGCAATTGAAATGTGAACTAATCTAAAGAAACACAAACATCAACTGGAAGAGGGAGAGAAGGCTACTGTAATATGGCACTCAAAGCACCTTAGTCAACCTTTTCTTGATTCCAGAAAAAAGAGGAAATGAAAAAAGCAATCAAAACAGATTTTTCAGGAACAATGTACATCACATATACAAGCTAGGCAACATCCCTTCCAAATTGAAATTAAGGTTATGCCCAGATGACCCCTGAAGAATGAGTGAGGGAAAGCCATAGAAGATTGTTTTTATGTATGATTGCTGCTGCAGGACTAAATGCACAAAACAAAAATACTAGAGGCAAGAAATCAAAAAAGAACATCACACAAATGGTCCATCACCTGCCCTAACTCAGGGCCTGGGAATAGAGCCAGATGCCAGTGCTTTATTTAAAGGTGCTTCTAACCATAATAAATGCAACTATATCACTCCTAACTATATTAAATAACATCAGGTTCAAAATAGTAACCAATTAATTAGCTAGGGAAAAATATCCAGATCAGCACAATGTTATGTAATTCCAAAGCAATATTTTTATGAGAAGACCTGAAAGCATAGTGATGCTAAGAAATGGCATATCAAATCCATTCCTTCCCTATGCTATTTTTGCTGTACATTCCATAGGTTTACACTCCATAGTGTACAGGGGGGGAAATCCTGGATTTTAATGCATTTCCTGGAATTTGAATTGCTGGGTCACTCTGATGCTGGTTTGCCAATTAAAATGTTTAATTAAATAAGCTATTACGTTATTAAATTTAGGACTGACTCTGCACTAAGGGCAGTTCACAATATATTTTTCCATAAAAATCTGGTAGAAACCAAAACAAAAAAGATCAAATCCCTGTAAAGAGACAAGAACAAAGTTAAATACACATTAAAAAAACACATTTGCCATCTAAGGCATGGAAGATTAAAGATTAACCAGATTAAACTCAAATTCAGAGAAGAGCTGGAAGGGACCTTGGAGGTCGTCTAGTCCTACCTGCTGCTCAAGCAGGAGGCAAGTTTCAGACAACTGGCTGTCCAGTCTCCTCTTCTTCTCAAGGCAAGCTGTTCCAATGGTTAATTGTTCTCACTTCTCCAAGGCTTTATCAGCATGGTTAGAAATGCATACCAGTATATTTCAGGAGAATTCACATTCCAGAGGCCAGCCACTATGTGAAAAATGGCGTGCTTCCTAGGTCTCATTAAATGGCAAAGTTTAGATAAAAGAACCTGGAGTTCACTACCTCTGCCAGCTCCCCCAGAACAGCAGAACAGAAAACAAGGGATATAGGCAATCCTCCAAATAACCTGGTCCCACACCCTGTAGGGTTTTATGGGTTTACGGCTTTAGGTTAATACTTCAAATCACATCTGGAAGCATTCTGGCAACCAGTGTAGCCCTGTGGAACAGAGCTATCATGTGGGCATATCAAGGCATGCCCACACTGCTCTTTCTGTACCAGTTCAAGCTTTTAAGTGGCTTTGAAAAGTCACACCCTATAGAACCATTGCATGAGTTGTGTCTTTTTCAGGAACAATGTACATCACATATACAAGCTAGGCAACATCCCTTCCAAATTGAAATTAAGGTTATGCCCAGATGACCCCTGAAGAATGAGTGAGGGAAAGCCATAGAAGATTGTTTTTATGTATGATTGCTGCTGCAGGACTAAATGCACAAAACAAAAATACTAGAGGCAAGAAATCAAAAAAGAACATCACACAAATGGTCCATCACCTGCCCTAACTCAGGGCCTGGGAATAGAGCCAGATGCCAGTGCTTTATTTAAAGGTGCTTCTAACCATAATAAATGCAACTATATCACTCCTAACTATATTAAATAACATCAGGTTCAAAATAGTAACCAATTAATTAGCTAGGGAAAAATATCCAGATCAGCACAATGTTATGTAATTCCAAAGCAATATTTTTATGAGAAGACCTGAAAGCATAGTGATGCTAAGAAATGGCATATCAAATCCATTCCTTCCCTATGCTATTTTTGCTGTACATTCCATAGGTTTACACTCCATAGTGTACAGGGGGGGAAATCCTGGATTTTAATGCATTTCCTGGAATTTGAATTGCTGGGTCACTCTGATGCTGGTTTGCCAATTAAAATGTTTAATTAAATAAGCTATTACGTTATTAAATTTAGGACTGACTCTGCACTAAGGGCAGTTCACAATATATTTTTCCATAAAAATCTGGTAGAAACCAAAACAAAAAAGATCAAATCCCTGTAAAGAGACAAGAACAAAGTTAAATACACATTAAAAAAACACATTTGCCATCTAAGGCATGGAAGATTAAAGATTAACCAGATTAAACTCAAATTCAGAGAAGAGCTGGAAGGGACCTTGGAGGTCGTCTAGTCCTACCTGCTGCTCAAGCAGGAGGCAAGTTTCAGACAACTGGCTGTCCAGTCTCCTCTTCTTCTCAAGGCAAGCTGTTCCAATGGTTAATTGTTCTCACTTCTCCAAGGCTTTATCAGCATGGTTAGAAATGCATACCAGTATATTTCAGGAGAATTCACATTCCAGAGGCCAGCCACTATGTGAAAAATGGCGTGCTTCCTAGGTCTCATTAAATGGCAAAGTTTAGATAAAAGAACCTGGAGTTCACTACCTCTGCCAGCTCCCCCAGAACAGCAGAACAGAAAACAAGGGATATAGGCAATCCTCCAAATAACCTGGTCCCACACCCTGTAGGGTTTTATGGGTTTACGGCTTTAGGTTAATACTTCAAATCACATCTGGAAGCATTCTGGCAACCAGTGTAGCCCTGTGGAACAGAGCTATCATGTGGGCATATCAAGGCATGCCCACACTGCTCTTTCTGTACCAGTTCAAGCTTTTAAGTGGCTTTGAAAAGTCACACCCTATAGAACCATTGCATGAGTTGTGTCTTCAGGTCATTAGAATATGTGTGACTGTCTGAAGGGCTTCCCAATGCAAGAAGAGGTGCAGCTAGTGCACCAGAAGGAGCTGTGCAAAGGGACATGCTCCCTTGACCATACCTACCATTTGCTTTTCAATGTCGTATATGTAATTTTATTGTAGTTTAATTATGGTTTTGAACAGATGCTTCTGAATGAAGAATATAACAAATGAGACATAGTATAAATGTATCATTGTTATGCTGTCCCATTAGTTCTTTCAAATGCATTGTCAATTAAACATTGACAATGCATCGTCAATATATCAACCTAAAAACATAACAATTATTTTATTATAATTTATTTAATTATTGTGAGGTATCCAGAGTCAGTTGGCATAAAAAGTTTAATAAAGTATTAATAATTGTTATCAATTAATATTGATTTTATATTGTATGCACTGAATACAACGTATAATATACTGCAAGAAACCCATAAGAATTTCACTACTTTCTCAAATTATTTTTAACATAAACTTCAATGTTGACATTAGGTTATTGAAATCCTATTAGTATGGAGGTTCATGCATTACCTAATTGGGGATTTTGCATATTTTCTATCTAAATATTATTTCTTCCAAATATAATTATCTTTTTAAGAGGAAAAAAGAAAGCCAAGGAAAATATTTATAGTAGTATTACAATTACTATATATGCTGCCTTTCTCATCACCGCTACTCCATTAGCAATTATTTTTTTTAAATTTTCCTTTCGTCTGACCATTTAACTTTCTTTTTATTACACCTTAATTAATTTTTCTTCATCCATTTCACAACTGGAGATTTATACTGCATCCTTGGATCCTCGCCCTTGAAGATTTTATTTTGCATTTTTTCTTTTGTATAGGAGTCCAAAGGGGTGGGTTCCTATGTGAACCAGTACTGGTTTGGTCTCACATGCATTTTGCATGCGTGCTGCTCATTTTGCTTATTCATGCGCCAGCTGCGCATTGCTTGTACATGCGCAGTTCACTGAAAATGGTTGTGCGCTTAACTGTTCTAGAATGTTCTCAGTGGAAACCTCCTGGCAATCAGTAATGAGTAGCTTTGTAGGGTTATCAGCTGGACTGCTTGTGGAGGAGGGAGATCTCTATCTGGTAAGCATAAGTCTTGGCAGCTGGCCCAGTTTTCCCCCCTCAAATAGCAGCTTCGGGCCTCTGGACTCAGCAGAGCTGACACTCTACTGTTGACTGAGAGTAATTCTGAGTGTTATCATTAAAGAAATAATTTTAATATTCACTTGAAGGTAATTTAGCAAGAAGACACTTAAGAAGAAGATTCTCACAATGTATCAGTGATATTTGAATTAATTGAAAGAATTTGAACAGATGCTTCCCTGCTTACTGATGTTTATCTTACACCGCACTGAGTCCATCTTGATGGAGATAGGAGCGGTATATAAATCAAATAATAAATAAATAAATAAATAAATACATAAATAAATCCTGAATTTAAATTAATATGTTACATAAGCTCCATATCCCTCATTTCCTCTCTTTGCAGGACAGGGACCCTGTGGAAATTGTCCCTTGACATTTGCCATGTGAAGAATTGTTTTTAAACAATATTTTCCATAACTCTAAATGCTGCAAGGGAAAGAAGTCAACTGTGAAGATAAATTGTAGCATTGTTCAATATCCATCATCAAGTAATATCTGTTTATAAAAGTGCTTTAAACACTTGTCATTTATCTTTAACAGATATAAGACTATATCTGCAAAATCCTTAAACAATGCACACAGCAATCTAGGCCTAATGCAAAGTGCCATGAGAAAATCAGGAAAGAAAATTCTGCCTGACAAGTAATATTTAGAGGTAGACTGTGTAATGGAAGCCTTCAGCCATCCAGATTGCAAAATCTGCAGCTAGGTTTGATTAAGGTCCAACAGTAAGATGGCTTTAAAGTGTCAATAAATCAAACTAAAATTTCACATGAGACAGTGACA
This sequence comes from Rhabdophis nuchalis, assembly GCA_039707465.1. Classification (NCBI taxonomy): domain Eukaryota; kingdom Metazoa; phylum Chordata; class Lepidosauria; order Squamata; family Natricidae; genus Rhabdophis; species Rhabdophis nuchalis. The sequence continues at coordinate 134,701,947 of CM077645.1, read as the reverse complement.
AACAATTCTGTGTTGCTATGTTAAAGGGCAAAGATGCCTAGAGCATAGCCAAAAGATCCTAATTTTAATTAGTTATCAGGGTGCTCAAATTAAAGTTAATCATGTTCACCCTTTCCAGCTAAACAATTAGGTTTGGCAAGAACATTAGCATTTTGATTAAAAAAAAAGTTGAACAAACAACAATCTCCTCTGGAGTTGTTGTTTTTTTCGCCCACAAAACCTGAGCCGAAATCAGACAACATATTTTCAATGGTTAAGTAGAATCAGAAAGTTAGGAATAGAAAAAATATATATGAGAGCTTAAGGCTACTTATCATTCATATGTTCTTACAAGCCAAAATGCCTCTCTACCACTTGTGCTTTTGAACAAAATGAGAAAGATTTCTCAACGTTTTTGGAAATGGAATGAAGTAATAGGTTCAGCTCAGCTCCAGTACTAACTTGCAAACTAGTTTGAGGAAAAATGCAGAAAAATTAAAGGAAATAGCCTCTTTTACATGACATTTCTCAGAAAATGCCATTTGGAGCTGAAGATGCCTTAGAAAGATGTAAGTTTAAAAAACAAACGTCATTTGCAGACAGAACTATATTGTGTTTCAAAGTGTGCAGTGTCATCTTGTTAAAGATAACCACTGTATTTGAAGTTCTCAATAAGGGTGGAGATAGCATCCATGTATGGGTTCAACCTATCCACACTCTGATTGGACTGAGTCAGATTACTAATTAATTAACCATGGTATATAACCCCCTTCCGGGGATCCCTTGCCCAGTTTCCGACTCAGTTCAGCTCTAAGGACTATTCGGTGACCAACTTCCAGATTGCGAAATTTGATAAAAGAATTTTTTTTTGCAGTAGTATTACCAGAGCTGTAAGTAGACAGGGGACCCCCCTCCCTCTGCAGCAGCCCGAGGCTCAGGCTCCCCTGTCGTTCCCAGCCACAGGCCCAGGCCCTCGGCTGCCCTTTTCGCCCCGTTAGCCTCCTACCTGAGCTCTCCTGGGGGTCTCTAGGACACGCTGGGGCTGCTGCTAGCTAGCCAGGGAGGTTGAGGTCTGGCGTTCCTAGGAGGCGGGCCGCACACACAGCTTGGCTGTGAGGCCTTTCCCCTGCCTTTTCGAGACCAAGGCAGGAGTGTGAGCTGCTCCCCGACTGGCCTGGCCGGTCGCGCAGCCGCAATCCCACCAGGGGCTTTATCGGGCCGATCGCTGGCTGTTTTGACAGCTCCCAGCTGAGAAGCGGCGAAATCGGCCTCCGGAGCCGCGCGGGAAGCCGCGGAGCGCAGCGGGGCCTCTGAGCGCTTTCGGGCTTGCCCTCTGCTTGGGAGGCCCTTAGGAGAGGGGTGGCGGCCATTTTGCGGGCCAGGGCGCCGCTAGAGCGGCAAATTCGCGCCCTTTTTCGCCCGGCCGCCATTTTGTTTTAAAAAAAAAAAGAATTTTTTTTTTCTCTCCTCTCTTCCTCTCTCTCCTCTGCCGCTTGCAATATACCAGGTGGGAGCATGGCTGAATTGCGCGATCCTGCTCAGGGCCCGTCCCAGGCTGGGACTACCCCTCCGGCCCCCTCAGCAGACAAGGGACGCTCGCAGACCAGGTCCCGCTCCAAGTCGCGCCCAAAGGAGACTTCCTCTGCCTCCTCCTCCAAAGGTGGGTCCTCCAGGGCCCAAGCCTCCCAGACGCCTGTACCTGCCTCCGTGGAGACCCCTCCTATAGTCAGGCCCCTGCCTGAAGCAGCTCCTACCCCAACCCCGCCCGTGGCTCCCCTCCGCCTGGACCTGACCCAAGGGCCCTTCAGCCCCTTTATGCCCATAGACACATCGGCGGTCTGGGGCCAGGCAGCTGCCAGGGCTCCATCCAGACAGCCCGAGGCCACTTTCACGCCCACGGCTGCTGGGCTGCGCCAAGACATTTCGTGGGCCGCTGGCCTCCCGCCTCCACTGGCAGCCTGGCAACCCCTTCCAACGGGCCCGTCGGCTGTGCAGGATCTAATCTCGGAGGCCATCCGACAAGGGATCGCAGCGGGCATGCAGGGGCAGTCACAGGGGTCCCTCCTGACAACGGCCCCTCCCCCCGCCCCCCAGGCGGCGGCCCCCGGGCCCCATCTCTCCCCGGCAATGGCGGATGAGGACTCCCCCCCCATCTCAGAGGAAGGGGACTTCCGAGAGGCTAACCTCTCGGGGGACGAAGATCAGGGCCCGGAGAAACCGTCCAGCGCGGGCCTATTTCCACAGGCCCTGTTTACACCACTGTTGGCTAAGGCCAAGGCCACTACGTGCTTCACCCAGGAAGCACAGGGATCCGCCCCGACCCAGGCCCCACGTTCCTGGTACTCAGAGCCCACGGTGGAGACGGAGGCCATTCCCACCCCGCAGATGTTCGTGGACGCCATCCGGCGCCCCTGGTCCACCCCAGGTGCGGGGCCTAGCGCTTCCTCCCTCGAGAGGCGCTTTTACAATGTCGAGCCGCTCCTGGAAGACGCCTTGGCCTGGCCGCAGGTCGACACCCCCATTGCCGCGCTGTATTCGGCGACGACCCTTCCCGGGGGCCAGGAGGATCTTCTGAAACCTGAGGACAGAAGGGCCGAGCAAGTCCTTCGCAAGGCACACCAGTCGGCGGCGTGGTCGGTGAGGGCCTCTACGGCGGCCTCCTTTTTTACCAGGTCCAGCTTGACCTGGCTCCAACAGCTCCAGGAGAGGATCCCGGTGGCGGATGGGAGAGCCCACCAGGACTTGAACAAGATAGTGGCCTCCGTCCAATTTACCGCCGATGCCACCCTGAGCGCAGCCAAGTTCTCCTCCCGGGCTTTGGCATCCACGGTCACATCCAGGCGCCTGTTGTGGTTGCGCCAATGGCAGACTGAACTTCGCCATAAGTGGAAGCTGGCGTCGGAGCCCTACGCCGGGGTCAATTTGTTTGGGGACTCCCTCAAGCCCCTCCTGGTCGAGGGTAAAGACAAGAAACAAACTTTGCCCAACAACCCCAGGCGGGGAGCGGGTAGGCCGGGCCCATACCCCCGACGCCAGCCCCCCAGGGGGCAGTCCTTTGGGGGCAATTTCCACCCGGAACCCCCCAGCTCGGGGTTTCGGGCCCAGGGGGGCTATAATCAGCGCCCCAGGTGGCAGCAGCATCAATACAGACAGCAGAGGGGTGGGGGCTCCAATCGGCCCTTTCGAGGGGGCGGTAGCCGTCCCTACCGCAGAAACTAGTCCCTCCCTGGGCTCCACGCCCATTGGGGGCAGGTTGCGTCTGTGCGTTTCCCAGTGGGAGAGGTCAACTTCAGACGCCTGGGTCTTGTCCACTGTCAGGGACGGTCTGACTCTGGACTTTGAGGCCCTGCCGCCCCCCACCTTTGTCACCTGCCCGGTCCCCAGCAACCCGGGGTCCAGGGCCCTGATGACCCAGGCCATATCACACCTACTGGAGATAGGGGCCATTCAGCCGGTCCCCTCTGGCCAGGCCGGACAGGGGTTTTATTCCCGTCTGTTCGTGATCCCGAAACCCTCCGGGGGGTGGCGGGCCATTCTGGATTTGAAACGGTTGAATTTGTATATTCGTTACAAAAGGTTTAAAATGCATTCACTGTTTACTATTCTAGAAGGTGTGCGTTGTGGGGATTTCCTCACATCTATTGACCTCACTGAGGCCTATTTACATGTACCTGTTTGCGTTGATTTCCAACCGTATTTACGTTTCTGTTATGCATCAGTTCATTATCAATATACTTCTCTTCCGTTTGGCCTTTCGTCCGCTCCCCGAGTGTTCACTAAAATTATGGCCGCCCTGGCGGCCCATTTACACTCATTGCCGGTAAGAGCTCAATTTTACCTGGATGATATCCTGCTCCAGTCTACCTCATACGAGGCGGCCCTGGCGGATCTGGCCACCACCGTCAGGGTCCTTGAGGCCCACGGGTTTTCGGTTAATGAGGCCAAGAGCCAATTCACCCCTTCCACCGGGATTCTCCACCTGGGTGCCTGGATAGACTCCTTAGCGGGGCAAGTGTTCCTTTCAGAAGAGAGGGTCGCGAACATCGACCAGGTGGTAAGACTGGTCGAGGCCGATAGCAGACCCTCGTTGGCCACGCTGTCCAAGCTTCTGGGAATGATGGTCTCCGCCATTTCCATCGTGCCCTGGGCCCGCCTTCATTCTAGGGACCTCCAGTGGTTCCTGCTCCCCTATCAAAAGAGGAGGGTGGCCCACTCCCACTTGCGGGTCTCACTCCCCCCTGGGGTCAGGAGGTCGTTGAGGTGGTGGAGGTCCGTAGCGATCGGCCGCGGTTGCCACTTCAGAGTGTCGGACAGGGTCACAGTCACTACGGATGCCAGCCTCCAGGGGTGGGGCGCCCACATGGAGGGCAGGGCGGCTCAGGGAAGGTGGTCCCAGGAGGAGTCAGCCCTCCCCATCAACCTGCTGGAGCTCAGGGCTATCAGGCTAGGGTTGCTGGAGTTTGCAGAGGCTCTAGCCGGTCAGCACGTGCTAATCTTGACTGATAACATCACGGCCAAGGCCCACGTCAACCGGCAGGGTGGCACAAGGTCCAAGGACCTAATGGCGGAAGCCGACCTGTTGGGGGTCTGGGCGGAGCACAATCTAGCGTCTCTGGTAGCAGAGCACATCTCCGGGGTGGACAACACCTGGGCGGATTGGCTCAGCAGGGTGGAAATAGATCAGACGGAATGGAGTTTACACCCTTCTATTTTTCAGGAGGCCTGTCGGAGGTTCGGGAGGCCCCTGGTCGACCTATTCGCTTCCCCGGAGAATGCCCAGCTGCCGAGGTTTTTCTCCAGGTTCCCCACGCCGGGGGCGGAAGGGGTGGATGCCCTTCGAGCACGGTGGCCTCAGGGCCTTATGTATGCCTTTCCACCTACCTCTCTTATTCCTAGGGTAATCCGGCGGACGATAGCGCTGCAAGCGGAGGTCCTGCTAGTGGCACCGTACTGGCCCAGGCGCCCATGGTTTGCGGACCTGCGAACGTTGTCCCTGAGGGATCCTTGGCGGATACCGGCGGACAGAGTGACCCTGGTCCAGGGGTCACTGGAACACCCGGAGAGCCGGTGGCTTCAACTAGCCGTCTGGAGGTTGAGCGGCTCGCTCTGAGGAGTGGCCTCTTCTCAGACAGGGTCATCGAGACCATCCAGGCTTCCAGACGTGCGTCCACCACGCGCATCTACGATGCCACCTGGACCATCTTCTGCAAGTGGTGCGCAGAACGTCAATTGTCCCCCCAGTTGGCCACAATCCCACAGGTCCTGGAGTTCCTCCAGAATGGGTTAGAGAGGGGCCTGTCTCCTAACACCATCAAGCGACAGGTGGCGGCCATTGGATCGGTCCTCTCGTGGGGCAGTGGGTCATCCCTGGCGCAACACCCAACGGTTCGACGTTTCCTCAGGGGGGCCACGAACTTGAGACCTCCCCCGGTGCACAGGTACCCCACGTGGGATCTGCCTAAGGTGCTGAGCGCCCTCACCCGCGCCCCATTTGAGCCGCTGGAGGAGGTACCGTGGCAGTACCTTACGTGGAAGGTGGTGTTTTTGGTGGCCATCACCTCGGCCAGACGGATTTCTGAGTTAAACGCATTGTCTGTCAGGGAGGACCTTTGCAGGTTCCATGAGGACAGGGTCGTCCTCCGGCTGGACCCATCCTTCGTCCCGAAGGTGGGGTCCTGGTTCCACCGCGCCCAGGAGGTGGTCCTACCGGCGTTCCAGGGAGACCCGGACCAGGCAGCGGGCGGTTTGTGGCATCTCCTGGACGTTAGGCGGGCTTTGCAGGTATACATTGACCGCACGGGGCCCATCCGTAGGTCGGAGTCCCTCTTTGTTTCCTTCTCACCAGGTTCCCTGGGAAAGAAAGTGTCAGTCGCCTGTATTGGACGTTGGGTGCGCCTCTGCATCGAGAATGCTTACATCGCTTGTGCTGAACCTGTCCCTCGGGGGATAACGGCCCATTCGACCCGGAGCACGGCTACCACCTCCGCCTGGGCCACACGGGCCTCCTTGGAGGAGATCTGCAGAGCGGCGGCCTGGTCCTCGCCTTCACCGTTTGTACGACACTACAAACTGGACAAGTTTGCGGCTGCTGAGGCTAACTTCGGACGCCGGGTGCTGCAGTCCGCGGTTTCACGTTCATTGGCGCAGGCTTGACCTCATCCCTCCCGGGGGTGGCGCAGGGGCTTTGGTATGTCCCATACATGGATGCTATCTCCACCCTTATTGAGAAAGGGCGTTGGTGCTTACCTGATACGCCTCTTCTAATAAGGGGGGAGATAGCATCCGGCCCATCCCTATTTCGCTCAGCCTGCTTGTTGTTCTGTATTTTCCTATGGTTACGTTTTGTCTTCAAGTTACTAAAGAAGTTGGTGGTACACCGGTGAGTCAGTCTCTTTTCTTCGTCGTAAACTGGGCAAGGGATCCCCGGAAGGGGGTTATATACCATGGTTAATTAATTAGTAATCTGACTCAGTCCAATCAGAGTGTGGATAGGTTGAACCCATACATGGATGCTATCTCCCCCCTTATTAGAAGAGGCGTATCAGGTAAGCACCAACGCCCTTTTCCATATCTAGCCTTTAATGATAATGCAACAATATGAAAATAACTGGAATGGAAAAATGATATTAAAAACAGCTAACAATTTGGTGGAGGGGGGGGGGAATCCCCATCTGAGAGCAGGCACAGAAGTTTGAGTAGTATTGGAAACCTTTCTTGTGTTTTAAATAAAACTGTTTGCCTGAGTAACTCTGCTGCAAAGTTTTAAGTTTCTCATAGACTGAGTGAGCCTTAAACTGAGAGAAGGAAATATGTGATAAAATGGTCCATGCTATAATCAATCTGCTAATATATTAATTATAACAATTTGCTATGGGAGGGAACAATTGGGAAGGAGAGACAATGAGTGAGCTAGAAGCAACCATAATTATGATTGTAAACAGCAGTGATGCTGTTGTGAATCCTGTCAGACTGATGGAAAGCTTTAATCAATATGTCAGGAAAACTAATTAGACAAAGGGAGAGATCTAGCCTAAATGTGCCCATCATTTATGAAATATAGTATCAAACTCTGCATTGGAATAAGAGCAGTGGTGGTGTTGAGGAATAGAGTGGTCTTTTAAGCAACAGTATGGAAATCTGGAATAATTGTATCTGATATTGGGGATACATTCAGAAGAATTTTGCTAATGTACATTCAGAAGAATTTTGCTAATGTACAATCCACTTGCTACCAATTCCTGCCCATGCCCTCAAAGACTGTAGTTTTTGGAGATTTTAACATGTACACACTGAGGCTCATTAATCATTAATGGTTTGGGATGTCATGTCTACTATTAACTCTATAGACCTGTCTCAATGAATATCTTGCCTGATGCATATCTCAAATCATATACTGGATTTGGTTTATGGTGTTACTTTAGAATATGATTATCTATGGTTGGATAGATAAAAATAATTTTGCTATTATCCCAATGTCTGGTTGCAATGTCAGATTAAGTTTGATCTGCTATTCTTGCAAGATTGAGGGACCAATTTTAATCAATGCTCAGCTGCATCAGGACTCCAGAGCTTGTGAGAATCATTACCCTATATATAGTGTACACTATATATATATTCTCTGCCTTTTGAGTCAAAAGGCAGAGAAGGATGACAGTTTGTCTCCTCCCTTAAAGGGGCCTATAACAGGAGTTGTGGAAATATTCTCTCATTAAAGAGTCCTGTAATGGCTGATGTAATCCGTGGCCAGGAGGGCATTTTACCAGGTTCGCCTGGTTCGCCAGTTGCGCCCCCTATTGGATCGGGACGCCCTGCGCACAGTCACTCATGCTCTCGTGACGTCCCGACTGGACTATTGTAACTCTCTCTACATGGGGCTCCCCTTGAGGAGCACTCGGAGACTTCAGCTAGTCCAGAATGCAGCCGCGCGAGCAATTATGGGAACCTCGAGGTTTACCCATGTAACACCGCTCTTGCGCGAGCTGCACTGGCTGCCTGTCGTCTTCCGAGTGCGCTTCAAGGTTTTAATTACCATCTTTAAAGCGCTCCATGGCTCGGGACCTAGCTATTTGCAGGACCGGATCCTGCCTCATACATCCTCACGGCCGATTCGCTCCCACAGAGAGGGGCTTCTCCGGGTGCCGTCCACTAGACTTTGTCAGCGGGCGACGCCCAGGGGAAGGGCTCTCTCTGTGGCGGGCCCAGCCCTCTGGAACGACCTTCCCCCCGACATTAGAACAACCACGGACCTCCGCTCCTTCCATCTTAAACTAAAAACACATCTGTTCTGCTTGGCCGGCCTAGGGTAGTCTCCCGTCTATAGGACTGTTAATTTTAGTTAGGAATTTTAGTAGTTTTAACTGGGATTTTAGCGCAGGGATGTATTTAATTCGTTTTTATTGTATGTATGTTGTTTTTTATGGTTTTATTTGCCCTGTGCACCGCTCCGAGTCCCCCCAGGGAGATGGAGCGGTCAATAAATTCAAGATTTATTATTATTATTATTATAATCAGGGAAGCCGGATAGCTCAAGGCATTAAAAGGCTTGCCTGATATGCTGTAGAGTGCCAGTTCAAATCCCAGTAGAAGGAGTATGGCCAGCTGAAGAGGGCTAACAAGCCCAAAATGGATCCATCCTGGTCTCTTATTTATTAATCAGCCCTTAAAAATCTAACACATATCTAAAAAATTCACACAACAGTAATCTCATTTGGCTCTCTGCCCAGATGATCTCTGGGTTGAGTCGAAAGGCAGAGAAGGATGACAGTTTGTCTCCTCCCTTAAAGGGGCCTATAACAGGAGTTGTGAAAATATTCTCTCATTAAAGAGTCCTGTAATGGCTGATGTAATCAGGGAAGCCGGATAGCTCAAGGCATAGAGAGGCTTGCCTCAAGTGCTGGAAAGCGCCGGTTCAAATCCCAGTAGAAGAAGTATGGCCAGCTGAAGAGGGCTAAGCAGCCCGAAATGGATCCATCCTGGTCTCTTAATTAATTATTAAATCATCCCTTAAAAAATCTAACATACATATATATATATATATATATATATATATATATATATATATATATGAAGTGGATATATTGTTACAGCTTCCTGTTAGGCCTATTCAAGGGAGGAGACAAACTTGTCATCCTTCTCTGTCCTTCGACTCAACCTAGAGACCATCCAGACAGAGACCTATTAAATTGCTGCTGTCTTTTTAGATATGTGTTAAATTTCTTTAAGGGATGATTAATAATAATTAATTAAGAGACCAGGATGGATCCATTTCGGGCTCCTTAGCCCTCGTCAGCTGGCCATACTTCCCTACAGGGATTTGAACTGGTGCTCTCCAGCATTCGAAGCAGGCTTCTCTATGCCTTGAGCTAACCAGTTTCCCTGATTACATCATCCTTTCTACAGGACTTTATTGATGAAGTGGATATATTGTTACAGCTTCCTGTTAGGCCTATTCAAGGGAGGAGACAAACTTGTCATCCTTCTCTGTCCTTCGACTCAACCTAGAGACCATCCAGACAGAGACCTATTAAATTGCTGCTGTCTTTTTAGATATGTGTTAAATTTCTTTAAGGGATGATTAATAATAATTAATTAAGAGACCAGGATGGATCCATTTCGGGCTCCTTAGCCCTCGTCAGCTGGCCATACTTCCCTACAGGGATTTGAACTGGTGCTCTCCAGCATTCGAAGCAGGCTTCTCTATGCCTTGAGCTAACCAGTTTCCCTGATTACATCATCCTTTCTACAGGACTTTATTGATGAAGTGGATATATTGTTACAGCTTCCTGTTAGGCCTATTCAAGGGAGGAGACAAACTTGTCATCCTTCTCTGTCCTTCGACTCAACCTAGAGACCATCCAGACAGAGACCTATTAAATTGCTGCTGTCTTTTTAGATATGTGTTAAATTTCTTTAAGGGATGATTAATAATAATTAATTAAGAGACCAGGAAGCTGTAACAATATATCCACTTCATCAATAAAGTCCTGTAGAAAGGATGATGTAATCAGGGAAACTGGTTAGCTCAAGGCATAGAGAAGCCTGCTTCGAATGCTGGAGAGCACCAGTTCAAATCCCTGTAGGGAAGTATGGCCAGCTGACGAGGGCTAAGGAGCCCGAAATGGATCCATCCTGGTCTCTTAATTAATTATTATTAATCATCCCTTAAAGAAATTTAACACATATCTAAAAAGACAGCAGCAATTTAATAGGTCTCTGTCTGGATGGTCTCTAGGTTGAGTCGAAGGACAGAGAAGGATGACAAGTTTGTCTCCTCCCTTGAATAGGCCTAACAGGAAGCTGTAACAATATATCCACTTCATCAATAAAGTCCTGTAGAAAGGATGATGTAATCAGGGAAACTGGTTAGCTCAAGGCATAGAGAAGCCTGCTTCGAATGCTGGAGAGCACCAGTTCAAATCCCTGTAGGGAAGTATGGCCAGCTGACGAGGGCTAAGGAGCCCGAAATGGATCCATCCTGGTCTCTTAATTAATTATTATTAATCATCCCTTAAAGAAATTTAACACATATCTAAAAAGACAGCAGCAATTTAATAGGTCTCTGTCTGGATGGTCTCTAGGTTGAGTCGAAGGACAGAGAAGGATAACAAGTTTGTCTCCTCCCTTGAATAGGCCTAACAGGAAGCTGTAACAATATATCCACTTCATCAATAAAGTCCTGTAGAAAGGATGATGTAATCAGGGAAACTGGTTAGCTCAAGGCATAGAGAAGCCTGCTTCGAATGCTGGAGAGCACCAGTTCAAATCCCTGTAGGGAAGTATGGCCAGCTGAAGAGGGCTAAGGAGCCCGAAATGGATCCATCCTGGTCTCTTAATTAATTATTATTAATCATCCCTTAAAGAAATTTAACACATATCTAAAAAGACAGCAGCAATTTAATAGGTCTCTGTCTGGATGGTCTCTAGGTTGAGTCGAAGGACAGAGAAGGATGACAAGTTTGTCTCCTCCCTTGAATAGGCCTAACAGGAAGCTGTAACAATATATCCACTTCATCAATAAAGTCCTGTAGAAAGGATGATGTAATCAGGGAAACTGGTTAGCTCAAGGCATAGAGAAGCCTGCTTCGAATGCTGGAGAGCACCAGTTCAAATCCCTGTAGGGAAGTATGGCCAGCTGACGAGGGCTAAGGAGCCCGAAATGGATCCATCCTGGTCTCTTAATTAATTATTATTAATCATCCCTTAAAGAAATTTAACACATATCTAAAAAGACAGCAGCAATTTAATAGGTCTCTGTCTGGATGGTCTCTAGGTTGAGTCGAAGGACAGAGAAGGATAACAAGTTTGTCTCCTCCCTTGAATAGGCCTAACAGGAAGCTGTAACAATATATCCACTTCATCAATAAAGTCCTGTAGAAAGGATGATGTAATCAGGGAAACTGGTTAGCTCAAGGCATAGAGAAGCCTGCTTCGAATGCTGGAGAGCACCAGTTCAAATCCCTGTAGGGAAGTATGGCCAGCTGAAGAGGGCTAAGGAGCCCGAAATGGATCCATCCTGGTCTCTTAATTAATTATTATTAATCATCCCTTAAAGAAATTTAACACATATCTAAAAAGACAGCAGCAATTTAATAGGTCTCTGTCTGGATGGTCTCTAGGTTGAGTCGAAGGACAGAGAAGGATGACAAGTTTGTCTCCTCCCTTGAATAGGCCTAACAGGAAGCTGTAACAATATATCCACTTCATCAATAAAGTCCTGTAGAAAGGATGATGTAATCAGGGAAACTGGTTAGCTCAAGGCATAGAGAAGCCTGCTTCGAATGCTGGAGAGCACCAGTTCAAATCCCTGTAGGGAAGTATGGCCAGCTGACGAGGGCTAAGGAGCCCGAAATGGATCCATCCTGGTCTCTTAATTAATTATTATTAATCATCCCTTAAAGAAATTTAACATATATATATATATATATATATATATATATATATATATATATATATATATATATATATATATATATATATATATATATATATATATATATATATATATATATATATATATATAGTGGTTTTTTTCATTTTCATAACATACAACCGCTTGTATACTATTACATAACCAACATCATATTTTATTATTAAATATTTACATCAATTCATCTTACCATCAGCTCCCAAAAACAATTATTGGCTCTTCTGCTATCCATACACCATATTTGTAACTTATCCATCACTTTCTTCTCCCTCTCTCCTCCTGCTCCCTACCTCTTTTCTTCCTTCTGTCATACTTCTCTTCTCTACTTCTCCTTCCTCTCTCCTTCTCCTCTCTCCCCTTTCCACTCCTTCTTTCTCTTCTCCTCTTCCCCTCACCCTCTCTCCTATCCCTCTCTTTTTCCCTTACCTCTCTCCTCTATTTCACATTCTTCATCTCATTTACTTAGTGTATTTCAGCCTCTGAGCAAGCTCTATTTTATGTTGATGGTGTTTATAATTCCTTTTCAATATACATATTTAATTTTAACATATATCTTCCTCCTTTTTTAAAAGAGAAAAAAAGTATATTTCGTGTTCCCTCTCCATTTTTACATATCTTGGCTTAGGTTGTCTTTAAATAACAATCCTTACTGTTCGATGTTCATTACAATTCCCTTAATCTATTATATATAATAGCAAGTGGTACACATCTCACTTTGTTCATCATCTTATGAGTTCTATATGTGTCTATGCTTCATATATTTTAACCCATACTTAATTGTCCTTCCATTGTCATTGTCAATCAATTAGCATCTCAGTTTAATTATCATGTATGAAAGTGAATCACATACCTCTCCTTTGCATTCTCCCCATAACTGTTTCATATTTGTCCATATTCCATATATTTTAACCTTTATTTAATTATCTTTCCATTATCATATTCAATCAGTTAGCAACTCAATTTTATTATCATGCATAGGAGTAAACCACATATCTCAGCTTTATATTTCCCCATATAACAATTTCTAATTGTCTGATTTTTTCCTAGTAAATCTTTTGTCCCTCTGCTATATTCCTGTCTTTTCCCTTCACTTTGTTGTGACATATCTACCCTCTTCAATTTCCCCCAAGCCACTGTGAAACCCAGTGAAATCTTTTGCATTTCCCTTTGTTGGGGTGTAACCCCCATCTTCAGTTTTCCTTATGCCACTGTCAACCTCAGTAAAATCTTTTGTCTGTTTTTTTATTTCCTTTTATTGGGACACATCTCCCCCTTTACAATTTTCCCTATACCACTGTCAAACCCAATGAAGTTTTTTGCCTGCTTTTTATTTTCCACCATTTCTACCCCTTCATTATCCCTCTCCCCTTCTTCCTTCACTTCTTCCTTCAGTTCCTGCTTCTCTTAGTTCAAAATTCTATTTAGACTTGATTTTAATGATTTATGCATATTTCTTTTAATAATTTCATGTAGTTCTTCAAATTTCTACCTTTCCATAATGTCCAGTTCCAAAGTTACAGTTAGTTACACAGTTCCTATATCAGAGTTCTGGTCCACCTTAAATTTAGCTAGTTCAGCTGATGTGGAGAGGAAGAAAGGCGGGAACCATCTTGATCATTGCAGAGAGAAAAAAACTTCATATTTTCCCGATTCTTGATTTTATTTTATTTTTCCTTTGTTACCTTCAACCTCTCGTTGATTATAGTTGCTCAAAATATATTAATTGGAAGAAACTTAAATACAGCCAAACTCCGGTATGTTTCTCTTCACCTCCTGCTTTTTCAAGTTCTGATTTATGCAAATGGTTAATTAGATCTTCCTGCTCAGAGTTTCACATTCCAATTGCCACACAGGCAAGATTAGGTTATCAGTGAGCAAATAGTGCTTTTTTCTTGATTTTTTTCCTTTATTACATTCCACCTCTCATTAATTGGAGTTGCTTAAGATATGTTAGTTAGAAGAAATTTGAATGGAGCAAATCTCCTCGGTATGTTTTGGTTTCTCTTTCAACCTTCTAGTCTCTTTTAAAAACACAATCTTTTCAAATTGTATTTACAACCCTGATACTCAAATCTTAACCAATGACATAAAGCTTGATGTTGATTTGAAGCATTCAGTATATTCAAAATAAAAATTCTATCTGGAAAAACAAACTGGTATTGCATAGGTATTAAAAATACAGCTACACATCTTGCATTTACTCCTACTTATTTTTCAGTTTTACATCTGTCATGGATTCACACAGAATGTGTAAATTAATAGTACATTCTCTCATCTCCATTGCAATATTAATTGAGTATTAATTCTTCAAAATTATTTTTTGCACACTTGCATATGTATCATATAAACCAGGGGTTACCAAACTTGCCAACTTTAAGACTTGTGGACTTCAATTCCCAGAATTCTCCAGCCAGCTATGCTCCAGCTTTGCTGGCTGGAGAATTCTGGGAGTTAAAGTCCACAAGTCTTAAAGTTGCCAAGTTTGGGAACCCCTGATAACAAAGGTATTTAAAAATGACTACAGATTTTGATTAACATTAAATTAATCTGCATTATAAAATGTAACCTGCAGAACCTAAAACCTGGCTTTGACAGGGTTCCAAATAGCATCCCCTATGAATTAATAGCTCGAGGCAAGAAGTTCCTCAAAACACCAATTTATTAAAAGAGCCATGTTGGCACATTTGGGAAAACCGAAATCTGAAAGCTTCCCCACTCAATTGAAAGTTCATAACCCTGCCCCAACACCCTCAAGTCCATCAAATGGTCCAATCAGTTACTGCTATGGATGAAGATTCTTCCCATCCACATCCCTCCAGGTGCAGGGATAAGGCGACCTTAGAACATAAGAACATAAGAACAGCCTTGATGGAACAGGCCACAGCCCATCCAGTCCAGCATTCTGTCTCACACAGTGGCTCACCATTTGCTTCAGGGTATTCCCAAGCAGATGTCTTCACCTGCTTATGATTCCCTGCAAATGGCATTGAGAAATATCCTGCCTAGGCATGAGGTTCTATCCCCTCGATGGCTTCCAAGCCTGACAGGCTTGTTCTTGTGCATGCTTACTAAGTGGTGTGTGACACAGAGGTCCAAGAAACCTACACTTAATATAATCATAGTTTATTTTATTATTTTCTGGGTTGGGACCAAATAATGAACCATGACACATAAAGAAAGCAAAAGGGATAGATTTGCATGCTATGCTGGGTAGCAAAATATAATTGGCTAGCTTGTAATACAAATAGAACCACTTGACATTACATGTAGTAGAACCACTGCAATGTAATCTGAATCCATGCATGCTTATGTCAACTTCCATTGAGCTCATTGGGTTTATACCTAAGTATCATTTCCAGCTTTATTAGAGAACTATCGTCCGGTCTCCAACCTTCACTTTTTGGTGAAGGTTGTCGAGAGTGTGGTAGCCCAACAGTTTCCGCGACACCTGGAGGAAGTTGATTATCTAGACCCGCGCCAGTCCGGCTTCCGACCCGGTCACAGCACCGAGACGGCATTGGTCGCGTTGGTTGATGATCTCTGGAGGGCGCGGGATAGAGGTTATTCCTCTATCCTAGTCCTATTAGACCTCTCGGCGGCTTTTGATACCATCGACCATGGTATCCTATTGCACCGACTGGGGGGGTTGGGGTTGGGAGGCACCGTTTTGCGGTGGTTCTCATCCTACCTCTCTGGTCGGTCGCAATATGTGTTGACGGGAGGGCAGAGGTCGACCTCGAGGCCTCTCTTATGTGGGGTTCCTCAGGGGTCGGTCCTCTCGCCCCTCCTTTTCAACACATATATGAAGCCGCTGGGTGAGATCATCCGTGGTTTTGGGGTGGAGTACCATCTGTACGCTGATGACACCCAGCTGTACATATCCACCCCAAACCACCCCAACGATGCCGCCGAAGTGCTGTCCCGGTGTTTGGAGGCCGTACGGATCTGGATGGGTGGTAACAAACTCAAGCTCAACCCTGCCAAGACTGAGTGGCTGTGGTTTCCGGCACCCCGGTTCAGCCAGATTACACCAACTCTGGCCATTGGGGGCGAAACACTGGCCCCCGTGGAGAGGGCGCGCAATTTGGGTGTCCTCCTGGATACCCGGCTGTCCATGGAGGACCATGTGGCGGCCGTGGCCAGGGGGGCGTTTCATCAGGTACGCCTGATGCGCCAATTGCGCCCCTTACTGGACCGGGCTGCCCTTCGCACAGTCACTCAAGCTCTCGTGACGTCCCGGCTCGACTACTGTAATGCTCTCTACATGGGGCTTCCCTTGAGGTGCACTCGAAAGCTACAGCTAGTCCAAAACGCAGCCGCGCGGGTGATTATGGGAGCCACTAGATGCTCCCACATAACACCGATCCTGCGCGAGCTGCATTGGCTTCCTGTGGTTTTTCGAGTGCGCTTCAAGGTTTTGACAACTATCTTTAAAGCGCTCCATGGCTCGGGGCCTAGTTATATGCGAGACCGCCTCCTGCCCCATACATCCCTTAGACCGATACGCTCCCACAGAGAGGGCCTTCTCAGGGTGCCGTCGGCCGGACAATGCCGACTGGCGACACCCAGGGGAAGAGCCTTCTCTGTGGCGGGAGCCCTTTGGAATGACCTACCCCCTGAATTACGTACCATCACCGACCTCCGCCTCTTCCGCCAATGTCTTAAGACATATTTGTTTCAACAAGCCGGCCTAGCCTAACCTCCCATGGGGACTTTTAGGTAGTTTTAAATTGGGTTTTTAAAATTTGGTTTTAGCGCAGGATAGGTTATTTAATAGTTTTTTAAATTATATTTATTGTATTTTGTATGTTTTTAAATTTTCCTGTGCGCCGCCCTGGGTCCTTCTTGGAGAAGGGCGGGATATAAATTTAAATAAATAAATAAATAAATAAATAAGTAGTGTTCCTGCTTGGATGCACTTGGTTTTAAATAGGAGAGGAATAATAGAAAGGGCGTGCATAGGTGCACTAATGTGCCTATCGTCCCTGTCATTGCATTTTTATTCTCTTCTTATTGTTCTTGCTTTTGTTTGACAAATTCCAATAAGTAAAAATAAATGACCAAAGGTAGCTAAGTGAATAATACAACAATTTACAATCTTCATAAACCACTTAAATAAATAAGGCCTGAAATAAAGGTGGTCTTGCCTTTCCCCAGGCCCAGCTTTAAGGGTAGGCAAAGGATTTGATATGTATTTCTATAGGACCACTCCAGATATAGATTTTTCTGTGTTGATTTGACAGCTGAACTTGGAAAGTAGGAAAACTTTATTCAAGCTTACCTGGGAACACAAATCTGTTGGCCAGTGCACATTTGGGAACATTTTTTTTCTCAGTATCAGTGATGGGATTCACATTTTTTTACTACTGATTCTGTGGGCATGGTTTGGTGGGCGTGACTTGGTAAGCATAGCAGGGGAAAGATACTGTAATATATCCATTCCCACCCCACTCCAGATGAAGGTTACTGCAAAATTCCTATTTCCTCCTGATCAGCTGGGACTCGGGAGGCAGATAATAGATGGGGTGGAGCCAGTCAGAGGTGGTATTTACTGGTTCTCTGAACTACTCAAAATTTCCACTACCGGTTCTCCAGAACTGTTCAGAACCTACTGAATACCACCTCTGCTCAGTATGTATTCAGACTGAATGTTCTGAAGACTGACTGTACATCAGCATCCAGTAGGAGAGGCGGAGCCTTTTCTTAGAAAGCACTCCCCACTCCTAGAAGAAAGAGAGGGAGCAGGGGGGGCCGCGGCGCCACCTATTGAAGAGAAGGAGCAAGAAGACACTATTGCTAAGAGACTCAGATCTCAAAAATAAGTATGTTTTGAAATTCACTATAACTAAGATGGATGTCAAAAAAAATGATTGAATGTATGAAATGTAATATGATATATATAATTCTCACCACTATATAATTTTTTAAAAATGTATTTTTATGAACCCCCGGAGGCAACCACCGACCCCGACACGGAAGTCCTAAAATGTTATCATTGAACCCTACCATTTCCCCTTTTCCTATATAATTGTAATTGTTTGAAATGATTTGAAATTGTTTCAAAGTCCTAGTATGTTTTGTGATGTACCTCGTAAATTCCCAAATTGTTTTTTTTTGGGGGGAGGGGGGTGTTCCTGCATCCTGGTCCATAAGGTTATAATCCAATATTCTACAGTTAAGCATGCCAATATCATAGCCTATATACATGCATTTTACTCTGTCCTTCAGCTCAGACTATAAGCACCTGGTTTTGCAAAAAAATTGAGAATTAGGTCTGCCTATATCTATAGCTATTTCTTAGAATTGCTTATAAATTCTCTCTATTTGGGCTGTCTCCTAATATTTTGAAAGATGTTATCTGCCTCATTAGATATATCACTGGGAAATATTTTGACTGGCCTAAAAAAAGAATAAGACTCACTTTTGGCTTTTGAATGGCATGTTGTATAGGTCAAAATTAAAAATTACTGTTTGAATGCAAGTCACTAAAGAGACCCAGAATAGTGCAGGTCACAGTTGCCTGAAACTTTTGAAATAGGCTATGTTGCCTGAATTTAAAATAGTTCATAGGGGGGAAATGTTTCCACATCTTCAGGCAACAACCTCTTTCAAAATGTTATTTGGGAGGGGAGGTAGTTTTCCTTTGAGGTGAATATGATTAAAATTATTCTAAGTTAAATATTATCAGGCTTTGTTAATATTATTCTCTGGGAACCTCTCTCTAGACCAGCAGTCCCCAACCTTTCCAGCTTAGCAGCCCAGCTCAGCACATGTGTGTGTGTGAATGAGTGGCAAGTGCACGTGCATAGCTCTATTGGTGTGAGTGGTGGATGTGCACACACTGCAATCATGCAAATGGAACTTTGTGCATGAGCAGAGGGTGCTTGGCTTGTTCATGAAACTCCACTTGGGCAAGCAGAAGGCACTTAAGTGGAGTGTGCTTGTGCTCACACACGAAGCTTCACTTGCACAAGCAGAGAGTGCTCATGCAAAGCTCCGTTCATGCAAATGGAGCTTTGCACACGTGTGCTTGTCCATCACTTGCAAAGCCTGATTTCAAATAGGCTGCGGCCTGGTAGTAAGCTGCTGCAGCCTGGGGGTGGGGAACCCCTGCTCTAGATCAAAACCATGAGCCAGTATTAAATCAATATGACACATAGAAATAAGAACCAAAACTGGAAAGAGAGCCTGAGTCATGATGATACGATGCTTGATCTCGCTGCTGCGAGATCATCATCGATTATTTTGCTGCTGGATGGTCCAATTGGACCTAAACTGTTCTGTAGGGACAGTGAAGAGGAAGTCGAATCTTTGTCGATCTCAGGGACCCCGCAAAGTCCCTGGGAGATCCAAAGGAAGGGCTTCTAATCTGTGTCAAACAGACAGTCCCCTAGTCTGGCAGAGTTACTGATTGCTCCAGAAGGGAGGAAGTGAAAAGTGAAAGTGGATCCAACTGGTGAAATTTTTACTGTCTTAAAACAGACTGTTGTAAAAGTGATTGCCCATTAAAAATTTAAACTAAGTTGAAACTTTTAAAAATAGAAGAAATAAGCAGCAGAATTAAGTTCTGGAGGACTCTGGTCAGTATGTTATCATAACTTCTTTAATTGATATTTCAAATGGAACCTATGGAGAATTTTTAAAAGGAATGGAGTAAGTTTTCTTCTTCTATTTTTTTCTTTGTTGTTTATAACCTATGGACTAAACCTCTTCATTTTCATTACTATGTATGATTTTTAAATTTTTCCTTTTCTCCACTATACTTAAGAATTTGATATTTTTTTTACTTGAAACAATTAAGATACAAAAAGAAACAAAAAGACTGTAATGATTAAAATAACAAAGGGTAAAATGGCGCTGCTACTTGAAAGCTGAAGTATGTTCACTCCTACTATGGTTTATTCTGGTTTGGAATGTTAGAGACCCACAGCTTGCCTAAAGTGAAAAGGGAATTGTTTTTCTTTGAACAAATGTTCTTTTGAAGCCTAATTTCAACCAGAGATTTTATCGTGAATTTAAGTTTGTTAAAAGCATTTTTTAAGCCAGACTAGCTGGTTTTTTTTCCCTTCAACAATCGGAGACAATGGTGCATACTGAACAACAGAAAGAAGCTGTTACCTTATAAGAGATAATGCTTGCAAAACAGCAATTTGCTAATTTTTTTGGGGGGGAAACCCTAGAACATCTAATTGGAAAATATGAGGAAAAGGACAGTTACATATCAAATGGAAAAAACAGAGGTTGGAGTCTCAAGTACCAAAGAGAAAAATAATCACACACAAACTAAATCTGTTGATCCTTTTGATGATTAGTTTATGTTTGGCAATGGGAAAAGTGGACTATGGGAAGATGAATCAGATGGATGGGAACCTCACCTCAGATGGCAAGATACAGAAGAAGAAACAACAAAAGAATTGATGGTATTAAAGAAAGAAACTTTACTAGTAACACCATTGATAACAACCCTGACATTTAAAGACAAGGCAATTAAGGAAGAAGAAGAAGGGCATCAAATTGACAGGAAAGAACTTACAAATAATGAACTGCAAAGAGAAGTCTATACAAATTGGATTAAGGGTATGATTAGAAGATCTATGCCACAAATGGCAGAAGATATGGTACTCTTTTATTACTGGAAAGATGCAGGCTGATAGAAAAAAGGTTAACTTAAAACCAGTTGAGATTAGGGAAATTTATGGACAATAGATATAGTTAGATAAATAATTGAAAATGATAATAACGTGTATATATATATATATATATATATATATATATATATATATATATATATATATATATATATATATATATATATATGTTTTCGTAGGTTTTCACGGGTATAGGTATGTAGATTTTGGTTTATTCGGGTCTTTTCCCGTGTAAAATTAAAGGTGTTTTTGCAACGTTTCGATGGGATCACCCCCATCATCATCAGGCTTTGGCTTCTGCCTTTTGCAAAAGGCATTTTTTTTTTTTTTGCAAAAGGCAGAAGCCAAAGCCTGATGATGATGGGGGTGATCCCATCGAAACGTTGCAAAAACACCTTTAATTTTACACGGGAAAAGACCCGAATAAACCAAAATCTACATATATATATATATATATATATATATATATATATATATATATATATATATATATATATATATATATATATATATATATATATATATATATATATATATATATATATATATATATATATATATATATATATATATATATGCATAGTTATAATAAGTAGCAATTGGAAATGAATACTGAATGGCACTTATTAAAGGAGATGAGTAAGAGTTTGGTCATATACAAAGATTAATAAAAAATAAACAATGATAATAAATATAGTTAAACGGGGGGGTTGGAGGTGAGAGGCACCATGTTACAGTGGTTCTCGTCCTACCTCTCTGGTCGGTCGCAATGTTTGTTGGCAGGGGGGCAGAGGTCGGCCCTGAGACCCCTTATATGCGGGATTCCTCAGGGGTCCGTCCTCTCACCACTCCTGTTCAACACCTATATGAAGCCGCTGGGCGAGATCATCCGTGGTTTTGGGGTGGAATACCATCTGTACACTGATGATACTCAGTTTACATATCCACCCCGAACCACCCCGACGATGCCGTTGAGGTGCTGTCCTGGTGTTTGGAGGTCGTACGGGTTTGGATGGGTAGTAACAAACTCAAGCTCAACCCCTCCAAGATCGAGTGGCTGTGGTTTCCGGCACCCCGGTTCAGCCAGGTAAGTCCAACACTGGTATCAGCCTTCGCTTATGCTGCTTAGCTGCCATGGAAACGGGGAGGGTGGGGCGCTGGGATTCAATTGTGTATGCTGGTGGAAGATTGGTGGAAGATGTTGCCGGCCGGTGTTATCTCTGGACTAACGGTCTCACATTCCATGCTGGTGATGACCTGCCCACCTGATGTCGAAGGAGAAAGTATATTGGACACTGCTAGGGGGGGGGGGGTTAGGGCTATGGGGATGGGCTTAAGCTTTAATACTCACTGTTCGCGCCTAAACTAGTTACTTCCTGCTTTCCTTGGTCTGTTATTCTTCGGTACTTAGTAAAAGTAGCCTTATTCATTTCAACCAATGTCTAAGTGTGGTCTTTCTTGAATATTAGGAGAAACAGGTCGTGACATTAAGCAGGAAGTCACTAAAAATCACACCAGATGTCGGAACCTGCCAAAGATGAGCCACCAGCTTTGGAGGGCCTGCCACCCCAAGGAATGGGGGAGTCTGCATCTAATATCCCTGCTCCAAAGGAAGATTCGAGGTCAGTGTTGGATTTTTTAACCGGCCTAGATTTAAACCTGGCACCCGAAGAATCAGCAAAACCTCTTCGCTGGTCTGAGGGAGTGGGAATGACGGGTGACATAGGCTCGGGGGTTAACGCCACCAGATGCCGCCCCTCCCCCAAGGCGCTCATTCCGGACCTCCTAAGGGAAGAATGGGAGTTGAAAGAGATGGCCCATGAACTGCTCCGCCAGGCAGGCGAGAAGAGGGAAGCTTTGAATAAAATCTTGGGGGGGGGCCTCAGCGGGAATGCAAACAGTTAAAAGAAGCAACACCAGCAGCTGCCCAAGAAAGCAGAGGCACAACCCCTCCCCCCCTCGCGTGCCGGCAGAGATTTACAGCGGGGAAGCCATCCCGCCTCCCCCCGCCAGCCTGCAAAACTCCCTCCACTGGGCATTAAATTCGACGGTGACGCTGAAAGTTTAGCATTTTTTCTGCTTCACGTTAATAATTTTGTTCATCACTACGCAGATGATTATGAAGATGGGGTCAAAATTAGAATTGTCTCCTTGGCTCTGGAAAACAAGGCTGCCAGATGGCTAGTTTCTCTGCATAATACTCACTCCCCCTTGTTACGGGACTTTGAACGCTTTATGACTGCTCTTAGGAGACGTTTTAAAGACCCCCGAATTGAAAGGAAAGCTAAAATGAAAATGAGAAATTTGCGCCAGGGGGATATGTCTGTGCAAGAATACACGCAAATTTTTCAAGAGCTTTCCGTTTTTATGGTTGGCTATAGTGACAGAGCGTTAATGGATCTCTATACAGAGGGGCTTGATAAGGATATTTATCAAACATGCGTGAACAGGTACCGGCCCGATACCGCCAATTTATACCATCATTCGCTAGTATTGCGTTACCCATTACGAATCTTCTCAAGACAAAGGGTGAAGGTAAACCTCGACCTGGTGCCCCCCTCAATTGGACCATGGAATGCCAAGCCGCTTTCGAGAAACTAAAACGTTTGTTTGCAGCTGACCCTGTTCTGAAACATCCCGACGTCGACTCGCCGTTCGTGGTTCAAGCGGATGCCAGCGATGTCGCTGTGGGGGCTGTCTTGCTACAACTCAACCAGCATGGACAACTACAACCATGTGCCTACACTTCTCGTAAGTTATCCACTACTGAACGTGGATGGGCTATTTGGGAAAAGGAAGCATTTGCTGTTCGTTGGGCCCTCATGACTTGGCGTCATTTTCTTGAGGGTGCCCCACATCCGTTTGAGGTCTGGACGGACCACAAAAACCTAGAGGATCTCACTTCCTCCCGCAAGCTATCCCCAAGACAACTGCGCTGGGCGCATTACTTCCATCGTTTCAATTTCCATCTCAAGTATATCCCTGGAGGAAAAAATTTCATGGCTGATGCACTCTCCAGACTACCCCAATATGATGTTTCTAAAATTACAGTTGTGCAGCCCATGATGCCGCTCACATTACCAGCTTCTCCTGTATCGACCAGAAGCCAGTCCACTCTCCAAACTACCCCACCGGTTGAATTGATTGCCCGGATTAAATCAGAATTACTTACTGATGACTGGTATTCCGCACATTCTGGTGATTGCACTATTAGGGATGATCTCCCTTGGATTGGTTCAAAGATTTATGTCCCTGCTACCATACGACCTTTTGTGTTACAACGGGCACACGACTCACGTTTGGCGGGTCATTTCGCATTCGTTAAAACTGTACACCTGGTTAAACGCCAGTTCTGGTGGCCTTCGCTCAAAAAGGACGTTGAGTCATATATTGCCAGTTGTCCTGTTTGTGCTGCTTCGAAACGTGCTCCGGGAAAACCACATGGCCTTCTCCAATCTGTGGCGAAGCCGGAGGCCCCTTGGAAGGAGATTTCGATGGACTTTATTGTTGACCTTCCAACCAGCCAAGGCTATACCGTCATTTGGGTTGTTACGGATCTTTTCTCCAAGCAAGTTCATTTCGTACCTTGTTCGAAGATTCCATCTTCCAAATCTTTGGCCAAGCTGTTCCTGAACCATATCTATCGTTTTCATGGTGTTCCTATCCGTATCATTTCGGATAGAGGTATTCAATTTACATCTCTCTTTTGGAAAGAATTTTTGAAATTGATAGGCTCCTCCCAGGGCCTAAGCTCTTCCTACCATCCCCAGACGAACGGTGCTTGTGAGAGGGCTAATTCCGTTTTAGAACAATACCTACGTTGCTTCATCAATTTTCAACAAGATGATTGGGCTGACCTCCTGATACATGCCGAAGTGGCTTATAATAACTCTGTTCACTCTAGTACGAATATGACCCCTTTCAGAATCATTTATGGTCAAGACTTTGTGCCCATCCCCGAATTGCCTCACGACTCGCCTGCAGTTCCCTCTTTGGCCGATTGGTCCACCAAGCTGTCTTCGGTTTGGCCTATCATAAGAAAAACTTTGAATGATGCACATCAATCGCATAAGTTATATGCTGATAGGAAGCGAGCAGTTCCTCCATCCTACAAAGTGGGTGACAGAGTTTTCGTCTCTACTAAACATTTGGACAGCCCGCAAAAATGCAAGAAACTGGGCCCCAAATTTGTTGGTCCGTTCACTATAACTAAAATAATCAGTTCGGTATCCGTCCGTCTGGATCTCCCTAAAACCTACCGTCGGTTGTATCCGGTGTTCCATGTTCACCTGTTGAAGCCTGAACGCACCTCGCATCTCCGCAAACCCTGTCCTGATGCCCCTGCGCCTATGATGGTGGACAGTCACCAACATTATGAAGTTCGTGACATTTTGGACTCCAGGGTCCGTAGAAATAAAACTCAGTTCTTAGTCATGTGGAAAGACTTTCCCCCTTCTCACAACGAATGGGTGGATAAAGAGCATCTCAAGGCCCCTAGGCTTATCCGCCAGTTTTATGCCAAATATCCACACAAGCCTTGACCCTTTCCCTCTCTCCTATTTGTTGTTTTGTCCTTTTTTGTCTGTTTTACAGGTCTAACATCTCTATTTTGGAGGGGCGTCCGGAGATTCTGCCTGTTCCTGGAGGAGGTCCAGATGTCAGCCTTCGCTTATGCTGCTTAGCTGCCATGGAAACGGGGAGGGTGGGGCGCTGGGATTCAATTGTGTATGCTGGTGGAAGATTGGTGGAAGATGTTGCCGGCCGGTGTTATCTCTGGACTAACGGTCTCACATTCCATGCTGGTGATGACCTGCCCACCTGATGTCGAAGGAGAAAGTATATTGGACACTGCTAGGGGGGGGGGTTAGGGCTATGGGGATGGGCTTAAGCTTTAATACTCACTGTTCGCGCCTAAACTAGTTACTTCCTGCTTTCCTTGGTCTGTTATTCTTCGGTACTTAGTAAACGTAACCTTATTCATTTCAACCAATGTCTAAGTGTGGTCTTTCTTGACTATTAGGAGAAACAGGTCGTGACAACTGGCCATTGGGGGTGAACTACTGGCCCCCATGGAGAGGGCGCGCAATTTGGGTGTCCTCCTGGACTCCCGGCTGTCCATGGAGGATCATGTGACAGCCGTGGCCAGGGGGGCATTTTATCAGGTACGCTTGATATGCCAATTGCGCCCCTTACTGGACCGGGCTGCCCTCCGCACAGTCACTCAAGCACTCGCGATGTCCCGGCTGGACTACTGCAACGCTCTCTACATGGGGCTCCCCTTGAGGTGCACTCAAAGGTTACAGCTAGTCCAGAACACAGCCGCGTGGGTGATCATGGGAGCCTCAAGGCAGTCCCACATAACACCTCTCCTGTGTGAGCTGCACTGGCTACCTGTGGCCTTTCGGGTGCGCTTCAAGGTGTTGACGACCATCTTTAAAGTAAAGTGCTCCATGGCTTGGGGCCTAGCTACATGCGAGACCGCCTCCTGCCCCATACATCCCTTCGACCGATTCGCTCCCATAGAGAGGGCCTTCTCCGGGTGCCGTCGGCCAGGCAATGCCGGTTGGCGACACCCAGGGGAAGGGCCTTCTCTGTGGTGGGCCCTACCCTCTGGAACGACCTGCCCCCCGAATTACGCACCATCTCGGACCTCCGCCTTTTCCACCAGCGCCTCAAAACACATCTATTTCAACAAGCTGGCCTAGCATAACCTCCTGATACTGACTTTTATTAGCTGTAAATTTTAATTAGGGGAATTTTAAAATGTTTTAGCACAGGGTTATAGTTTAATAGGTTTTTAATAATCATATAATAAGGCATGTTTTAAGATGTATATTTTTGTATATTTATGTATATGTATAGTTTTTAAATTTCCTGTGCACTGCACTGGGTCCTTTTTTAGGAGAAGGTGCGGGTTATAAATGTGAAAAATAAAATAAATAAATAAATAAATAAATAAATAAATAAATAAATAAATAAAGGAGGGATAAGGATAACAAGACCTATATAGGTATGGGTATAATATGGGAAAACTGGATATAAAGTTTAAACAGGGATATGAAAAGGGGGATTAGAAATTTTTTGGATACTAAATAATAATAATAATAAATAATAATAATAGTTTAATTTCTTGACCGCTCCTCTCCCCGTAGGGACTCGGAGCGGTGCACAGGGAAACTAAAAACCATAAATATACAATCAAGAACATCTTAAAAACAAATTAAATAATACCTGTGCTAAAATACCCAATCTAAACTAAAATTCCCACTATACACTAAAACCCCATAGAGAGAGACTATCCCAGACCGGCCAAGCGGAAAAAATATGTTTTTAATTTCAGACGGAAGGAGCGGAGGTCCGTGGTCGTTCTAATGTCGGGGGGAAGGTCATTCCAGAGGGCAGGGCCCGCCACAGAGAGAGCCCTTCCCCTGGGCGTCGCCCGCTGACAAAGTCTAGTGGACGGCACCCGGAGAAGTCCCTCTCTGTGGGAGCGAATCGGCCGTGAGGAAGTATGGGGCAGGATCCGATCCCGCAAGTAGCTAGGTCCCGAGCCATGGAACGCTTTAAAGATGATAATTAGTACCTTGAAGCGCACCCGGAAGACGACAGGCAGCCAGTGCAGCTCGCGCAGGAGAGGTGTTACATGGGTAAACCTAGAGGTACCCAGGATTGCCCGCGCGGCTGCGTTCTGGACCATCTGCAGTCTCCGGGTGCACCTCAAGGGAAGCCCCATGTAGAGAGAGTTACAATAGTCCAGTCGAGATGTCACGAGAGCATGAGTGACTGTGCGAAGGGCGTCCCGATCCAATAGGGGGCGCAACTGGCAAACCAGGCGAACCTGGTAAAACGCCCTCCTAGCCACGGCTGTCACTTGATCTTCCATGGACAGCCGGGCATCTAGGAGGACACCCAAGTTGCGCGCCCCATCCACAGGGGCAAGATGTTCGCCCCCTATGGCCAGCGATGGAGTTAGCTGGTTGAATCGGGCAGCCGGAAACCACAGCCACTCGGTCTTGGTCGGGTTGAGTCTGAGTCCGTTACTTCCCATCCAGATCCGTACGGCTTCCAGGCACTGGCACATCACCGCTACGGCATCGTTGGGGTGGTTTGGGGTAGATATATACAGCTGCGTATCATCAGCGTAGAGATGATACTCTACCCCAAAACCACGGATGATCTCGCCCAGCGGCTTCATGTATGTGTTGAACAGGAGAGGCGAGAGGACCGACCCCTGAGGAACCCCACATGTGAGGGGTCTCGAGGTCGACCTCTGCTCTCCTGCCAACACAAATTGCGATCGGCCAGAGAGGTAGGAGGAGAACCACCGTAAAACGGTGCCTCCCACCCCCAACCCCCCCAACCGATGCAATAGGATACCATGGTCGATGGTATCGAAAGCCGCTGAGAGGTCTAATAGGACCAGGATGGAGGAACAACCCCCATCCTTGGCCCTCCAGAGATCATCAACCAACGCGACCAATGCCGTCTCGGTGCTATGCCCGGGCCGAAAGCCGGACTGGCGCGGATCTAGATACTCAACTTCCTCCAGGTGACGGGGAAACTGTTGTGCCACCACACTCTCAACAACCTTCGCCAAAAAGGGAAGGTTGGAGACTGGACGATAGTTGTTCAAAAGAGCTGGATCCAAAGAGGGCTTCTTGAGGAGGGGCCTCACCATAGCCTCTTTTAGGGAGGCAGGCAAGGAACCCTCACTCAAGGATGCGTTGATAACCTCTTGGAGCCAGCCTCGTGTCACCTCCCAGGATGCCAGTACAAGCCAGGAGGGACACGGGTCCAATAAACATGTGGTGGCTCGCAGTCGCCCACGTAACCTGTCCATATCCTCGGAAGTAACGGAGTCAAACTCCTCCCAAACAAGATCTGTCTCGTGGCATCTCACTGGACCATCAATGGAGGGTAGCCCGTTCTGTATCTGAGCGATTTTCTCCTGCAGAAAAATCACAAATTCCTCTGCTCTACCCTGTAGCGGGGCTTCCCGCACCCTCTGTTGAAGGAGGGAGCGGGTCACCCTAAACAGGGCGGCAGGGCGGTTTTCTGCGGATGCTATGAGGGTGGCACAATGATGACGTTTGGCCACTCTCAGCGCCACAATGTAAGTCCGTAAATGGGCTCTTACCTGTGTTCGGTCAGATTCAGAACGGGTATTCCTCCATCTTCTCTCTAGGCATCTCTTGCGGCGTTTCATCACCCTCAGCTCCTCGGTAAACCAGGGAGCCGTGGTGACTCGCGGCCGCAAGAGAGGCCGCAAGGGCGCGACCCGATCCAAGGCTCCCGTGGTCGCAATATTCCATGCGACCACAAGGTCCTCGATCGGGGCGCGGGTCGGGGGTACAGGAAATGGCCCAAGCGCCGTCTGGAACCCATCCGGGTCCATCAGGCGCCTGGGGCGGAACCAAATTGGAGACCCGGGTTCCGCCTCCCCGCGGAGGGGGGTGGCGGTTGGAAAGTCGAGCCGGAGAAGTGAGTGGTCTGACCATGACAAGGGCGTGATGACTATGTCCCCTAAACCCAGATCACTCTTCCACTGGCCAGAGACAAAGATAAGATCCGGTGTATGTCCACCCTCGTGGGTGGGGCCTAAAATTAGTTGGGTCAGGTCCATGGCCGTCATGGAAGCCATGAACTCCCGAGCTACCTCGGATGATTCGCCCACCGATGGCAGATTAAAGTCCCCCATGACTAAAAGTCTGGGGGTCTCCACTGCCACCGTAGCGATCACCTCAAGGAGCTCGGGCAGGGCTGCTGCTACATAGCGGGGAGCCAGGTATATAACCAGCACGCCCAACTGCCTCCCTAGGCCCCACTTCACGCAGAGGGACTCACAACCGGTAGTCTGTGGCACAGTGGTCTCTCTCGGCTCAAGACTTTCCTTTACAATAACCGCTACCCCACCGCCCCTGCCAAGGGCCCGAGGCTGATGAAAAGCACGGTAGCCTGGTGGGCACATTTCGACGAGGGGGAGTCCACCCTCGTGGCCCAACCAGGTTTCCGCTATTCCTGCCAGGTCCGGCCCCTCCTCTGACACAAGGTCATGTACGAGGGGGGCTTTGTTGACCACGGACCTGGCATTGCAAAACATCAGCCTCAAGCCCTGGCTCTGTACTTCCCGACCACCTAGCAAGCGGGGGTTGTGGCACTTCACCGTATATAACCAACGGTTCTGTGCCCTCAACCGGGAGGATAGAGATTGTCTCCCCTCGGACCTGCGTCTCCCCACGACCATCTGGATGGAATTGCCCTCTAACGGGATGACTCGTGTTTCCCCCCCTGCTCACGGCTCCCTCCGCCACCCTCCGTCGTCTGCTGGCCTGGCCCTCTCTCTCCGTCTCCATCTCTATGCATCTATACCCTCCCCCCTCCCTGGTACCCCCTAAAACTGACAATAACCTAACAACTAAAAAACCCCTTAGACCACGCTTCTTCCACCTCTCCGGATTAATAAACCCCTCATCAAGGCGGGCCCTCGTTAGAGTGGAGGGCCAAACCTGCGAGAGCGGGGACTCTCGCAGTAGCAACAGGTCAGCTCTTAAGTACATGATAAAATTGATATAAATAAATATAAATAGATAAAATTTAAAAATATAAATAGGTCGCAATACATGATTTAAAAGGCACAATGGCAGCTAAAACGTTTAAGATGTTAGATATAAAATGCATAATTAATTCCAGGAGTGCATGGCATGATAGTAAAAGGCAATAAGAGGCGCAGAGATCTTGATGTAATAATTCATATAGTTCTCATAATTATAGTTCAAATCAGGAAGTTCATGATGATAAAAGTTAATAGTTCTTATAGTTCTTATAGTTCAGGCAGAAGGTCAATGATGGTAAAAGTTAAAGTTAAGGTGGGCCATGGGGTAAGATCTAGGAAGCAGGCCTCAGCTGCAGGCCTCAGCTGCAGGTCTTTCAATTCCCTCATGGCCCTTCGGCTTCATCCCGGCAGCCAGGCCTCCATATCAAGCCTCCACGCCGTCCGTCGTTCGCCCCCACTGCTCGCCATTCATACTGTCCGGCTCTCTCACAGCCTTCTGGCCCTCTCACGGCCTCTGAATGGCGCCTCGTGTACGGCGTCCGGCGTCCGGCTCGACTGCCAGGTGGCCAGGCCTTCATGCCGCCCTGCCGCTCGCCCCCGCCTCTCCCCGCTCACCGCTCGGTCGTCACAGTCGTTTCGGCTCTCCTTACCGGCTCTCTCACAGCCTCTCTCTTCGCCGGCGACTCGTTCTTCCTCGTTCTTCCTTCCAGCTGGAGGCTCTCTCACAGCCTCCAACCTCCAGCCCGGGGCGGCGCTCGGCGGAAAGCGCCCGGCGTCCGCCTCGGCGCCCGGCCCAGCGTTCCATTCTTCGCCGGCAACTCGTTCCTCCTCGTTCTTCCTTCCAGCCGGAGGCTCTCTCACAGCCTCCAGCCTCCAACCTCCAACCCGGGGCGGCGCTCGGCGGAAGCGCCCGGCGTCCGGCTCGGCGCCCGGCCCAGCGCTCCATCAGCCGGCCTCCTCCTGCCTCCAACCTCCGTCATTCTCCAGCCTCACCACTCGATCCTCCGACCACCCTGAGAGACCCGCCTGGTCTCAAAACGCTCCTCAGGTGGTCCACTCACTGGGTCCGGCCTCCTCGTTCGTCTCCGGGCCGGACATACCCGTTTTTTGCTGGCCATTGAGCCTCCGCGACCCGCACGGGACTCAAGAGCCGACCGCCATCTTGCGCATGCCTAATAGATGTGTTAATAAATGTTACTGATGTTTGTTTAGAATAGGTTATAGGGAATAATGATGTTGGAGGATAGTAGTATTAATAAATATGATGCCAATAAGTGGTTATGTCTTAGGTTTTGGTATGTTTTAAGATGAAAGATGTGTAATACAATTATAATTAAGCAAGAATGGAGGCATGAAAAGGATAATGTCTATAAATATATCTGATGCGATGTACTTGAAATAATATGAAACTTGGATGAATATTGAAGAGATGTATGGAAATATTTTGTAATCAGCGGATACACTTTCTATAGCATGTAAGATGGAGGATTTTTGTTGTGTTTAAAAATTAAAAAAAATTAAAAATATTAAAAAAAAAGAAATAAGAACCAAAACCATCACCAATAACAATAAAAGAGTTTGTATAGGAAGAATACTTTAAACTTAGGATTTAAGCTTATTTTTATACTCTTATATACTCATTTTTTTATACTCTTATATACTCATTCATGGCCCAGTGGGATGCCACGAGAGAGATCTTGTTTGGGAGGAGTTTGACCCCGTTACTTCCGAGGATATGGACAGGCTACGTGGGCGACTGCGAGCCACCACATGTTCATTGGACCCGTGCCCCTCCTGGCTTGTACTGGCATCCTGGGAGGTGACACGAGGCTGGCTCCAAGAGGTTATCAACGCATCCTTGAGTGAGGGTTCCTTGCCTGCCTCCCTAAAAGAGGCTATGGTGAGGCCCCTCCTCAAGAAGCCCTCTTTGGACCCAGCTCTTTTGAACAACTACCGTCCAGTCTCCAACCTTCCCTTCTTGGTGAAGGTTGTTGAGAGTGTGGTGGCACAACAGTTTCCCCGTCACCTGGAGGAAGTTGACTATCTAGATCCGCGCCAGTCCGGCTTTCGGCCCGGGCATAGCACCGAGACGGCATTGGTCGCGTTGGTAGATGATCTCTGGAGGGCCAGAGATGGGGGATGTTCCTCCATCCTGGTCCTATTAGACCTCTCGGCGGCTTTCGATACCATCGACCATGGTATCCTATTGCATTGGCTGGGGGGGTTGGGGGTGGGAGGCACCGTTTTACGGTGGTTCTCCTCCTACCTCTCTGGCCGATCGCAATTTGTGCGGGCAGGAGAGCAGAGGTCGACCCCGAGACCCCTCACATGCGGGGTGCCTCAGGGGTCGGTCCTCTCGCCTCTCCTGTTTAATGCATACATGAAGCCGCTGGGTGAGATCATCCGTGGTTTTGGGGTAGAATACCACCTGTACGCTGATGACACCCAGCTGTACATATCTACCCCAAACCACCCCAACGATGCCGTAGCGGTGATGTGCCAGTGCCTGGAAGCCGTGCGGATCTGGATGGGAAGTAACGGACTTAGGCTCAACCCGACCAAGACCGAGTGGCTGTGGTTTCCGGCTGCCCGATTCAACCAGCTTTCTCCAACGCTGGCCATAGGGGGCGAACATCTTGCCCCTGTGGATGGGGCGCGCAATTTGGGTGTCCTCCTGGATACCCGGCTGTCTATGGAAGAGCAAGTGACAGCCGTGGCCAGGAGGGCGTTTTACCAGGTTCGCCTGGTTCGCCAATTGCGCCCCCTATTGGATCGGACGCCCTTCGCACAGTCACTCATGCCCTCGTGACATCCCGACTGGACTATTGTAACTCTCTCTACATGGGGCTTCCCTTGAGGTGCACCCGGAGGCTTCAGTTAGTTCAGAATGCAGCCGCGCGAGCAATTATGGGCACCTCTAGGTTTGCCCACGTAACACCGCTCTTGCGCGAGCTGCACTGGCTACCTGTCGTCTTCCGGGTGCGCTTCAAGGTGTTAATTATCATCTTCAAAGCGCTCCATGGCTCGGGACCTAGCTATCTGCGAGATCGGATCCTGCCCCACACATCCTCACGACCGATTCGCTCCCACAGAGAGGGGCTTCTCCGGGTGCCATCCACTAGACTTTGTCAGCGGGCGACGCCCAGGGGAAGGGCGCTCTCTGTGGCGGGCCCGGCCCTCTGGAACGACCTTCCCCCTGATATTAGGACGACCACTGACCTCCGCTCCTTCCGTGTAAAATTGAAGACCTATCTCTTTCGACTGGCCGGCCTTGAATAGTTCTCTCTTTCTATTGACTCCAAATTTTAGTGGGTTCTTAATCTTATATTTTTAGCACGGGTAAATATTATTTAATTCTATTTTAATGTATGTATGTTGTATTTATTGTATATTGTTTTTAGCTTTGCCTGTGCACCGCCCCGGGTCCCTATGGGGAGAGGGTGTGGTTAATAAATTTCAATTTCATTCATTTCAATTTCAATTTCTTACTGTTTAGCTATTCATATTGAGATTTCATGTGTATTGTAACCCTTAACAAGTATGCTAGAACAGTGTGACAGCTACTGCAAGGAAATAATTCTAATTCCAGTTGCAATCATTCTAACTGAGATTTTGTAGAATATTCCAATGAACATGAGTAACATGGCAACAAAGATAGGATGCCATGTTTATACATGTTGAGAATAGATAGAAAGGTAATATCATAAACCTTTGCATTTGTTCTTGAGATTGGAGAGTAGATAATTGTGTCCTTTCTGGAATTTACCATTGAAAAGTTATTGTTTTGTGCTTCTTCAAAGTAAGTCCAGTTAGTTACAAAAGAGGTTTAGAGAGTTATAATTTGAAATTTAACTAAAGTGTGTACTTTTTAAAAAACTTAAACAAGCTACAAATGCCCAAGGCCACCCATGTACATTAAAATGAATTTATCACAGTATTTCAAATTAACCAAGACCAAGAACACATTTAGTTGAATTTAAAATACGCACGTCTTCCAGTGGGGAAAAAAAAGAAAACAGATATTTGTATCTCTAGAGTTTTTATGCCACCCATAACTCTAACCATACATTGTCAAGTACCGTATTTTTCGGAGTATAAGACGCACCGGAGTATAAGACGCACCCAGGTTTTGAAGAGGCAATTTTTTTAAAAAAAGTAGGTAGGTAGATAGAGGGATAGAGAGGGAGAGAAAGAGAGAGAAATACAGTAGGTAGGTAGGGAGAGAGAGAGTAGGTAGGTAGGTAGGTAGGTAGGTAGGGGGAGAGAGAGAGAGAGAGCGAGAGAGATACAGTAGGTACGTAGGTAGGGAGAGTGTGTAGATAGGTAGGTAGGTAGAGGGATAGAGAAATACAGTAGATAGGTAGGGGGAGAGAGAGTAGGTAGATAGGTAGATAGGTAGATAGAGGGGAGAGAGAGAAATGCAGTAGGTAGGTAGGGAGAGAGAGAGTAGGTAGGTAGGTAGGTAGGTGGGGGGGAGAGACAGAGAGAGAGAGAGAGATACAGTAGGTACATAGGTAGGGAGAGTGTGTAGATAGGTAGGTAGGTAGAGGGATAGAGAAATACAGTAGATAGGTAGGGGGGAGAGAGAGTAGGTAGATAGGTAGATAGGTAGATAGAGGCGAGAGAGAGAAATACAGTAGGTAGGTAGGGAGAGAGAGAGTAGGTAGGTAGGTAGGTGGGGGGGGGAGAGAGAGAGATACAGTAGGTACGTAGGTAGGGAGAATGTGTAGATAGGTAGGTAGGTAGAGGGATAGAGAAATACAGTAGATAGGTAGGGGGGAGAGAGAGTAGGTAGATAGGTAGATAGGTAGATAGAGGGGAGAGAGATAAATGCAGTAGGTAGGTAGGTAGAGAGAGAGTGTGTAGGTAGGTAGGTAGGTAGGTAGGTAGGTAGTAGGTAGGTAGGTAGAGGGATAGAGGGATAGAAATAGAGAGAGAGAGAGAGAAATACAGTAGATAGGGAGGGAGAGAGGGAGGGGAAAAGTAGGTAGGCAGGTATATAGAGGGGGAGAAATACAGTAGATAGGTAGGAAGAGAGAGAGTGTAGATAGGTAGGTAGAGGGATAGAGAGAGAAAGAGAGAGAGAGAGAAATACAGTAGATAGGTGGGTAGAGAGGGAGAGAGAGAGTAGGTAGGTGTATTTACCCATGTGCCAGAGAGGAAATCAGTACTTGACCAACCTAATTCTCATCAATCACTCTAACTAAACAGCTTTCCAAAAGGGGGGAAAAAACCATTTTTGCACTCTGCAAATCTCCCCCAAACGGCCCGTTTTTCACGAAAATGGGCCCATTATTTTAAATAAAAAGCATGACTAGCCTGGGGGGGGGGGCTTGCAGAGTACTCCTGGGGGGTTGGGGGGCAAAAAAGAGGAAAAAACGGCCCATTTTTTCCTGAAAATCGGCCCTTTTTTTGATCAAAAAAATTGCATGCATAACCTTATGGAGGCTTATAGAGTGCTGCTGGGGGTGGCAAAGCCCAGCATAGCAATTAATTTGGTATAATTCATTAATTTGTAACAATTAATTCAGTTTTACAAGTAATTGGACCTTGTTTGAAAATGAAAATAATAACCCCAAAAACCTTCAGAACTTGAGGTTTTATTTTTTATTTTTTATTTTATTAAATTTATACACCACGCTTCTCCAAAAGGACCCAGGGCGGTGCACAGGAATTTAAAATACAATACAAAATCAAGAAATTTTTTTTAAAAACTTATTTGATACCATCCTGCGCTAAAAACAAATTAAAATCCCCAAATTTAAAACTGTCTAAAATAGTCATTTGTGGAGGTTACGCTAGGCCGGCTAAATGGAACAAATGTGTCTTTAAACACTGGCGAGAAGAGGCGGAGGTCGGAGATGGTGCGAAGTTCAGGGGGTAGGTCATTCCAAAGGGCAGGGCCCGCCACAGAGAAGGCTCTTCCCCTGGGTGTCGCCAGTCGGCATTGTCCGGCTGACGGCACCCTGAGAAGGCCCTCTCTGTGGGAGCGTATCGGTCTTAGGGATGTATGGGGCAGGAGGTGGTCTCGCATATAACTAGGTCCCGAGCCATGGAGTGCTTTAAAGATGGTCGTCAAAACCTTGAAGTGCACCCGAAAGACCACAGGAAGCCAGTGCAGCTCGCGCAGGATTGGTGTTATATGGGAGTATCTAGGCGCTCCCGTAATCATCCGCACGGCTGCATTCTGGACTAACTGTAGCTTTCGAGTGCACCTCAAGGGATGCCCCATGTAGAGAGCATTACAGTAGTCGAGTCGGGATGTCACGAGTGCTTGAGTGACTGTGCGCAGGGCAGCCCGGTCCAGTAAGGGGCGCAATTGGCGCATCAGGCGTACCTGATGAAAGGCCCCCCTGGCCACGGCCGCCACATGGTCCTCCATGGACAGCCGGGAATCCAGGAGGACACCCAAATTGCGCGCCCTCTCCACGGGGGCCAGTGTTTCGCCCCCAACGGCCAGAGTTGGAGTAATCTGGCTGAACCGGGGTGCCGGGAGCCACAGCCACTCGGTCTTGGATGGGTTGAGCTTGAGTTTGTTCAAGCTCAACCCGTCAACCTTTTATTCACCTCAGCCAGAAAGCTGCACTAAAATCTATGTAGATTTAACTATAAAACAAGCAAACATATGGTGTCAGAATGAACTTTTGTTTTCAAAATGTTCAGCAACATGAAAAAAAGAAAACATGGTTTTTAATCCATGAGCCCAAACAATGAAAGAATGCCTGAGTATTGGAAATCCTCTCAGCTACGTCCATTTTTATTTAGCCATTTCCCAATGTAAGAATTTACATAATCATGCAGGCATCTTTTTAGCATAGTATCATTTTCTGGATATTTCATGCTGTTTTTCCAAATTTAATATATCATAGCTTTTATCTCCCCCCTCCCCTCCACACTTGATCTCTTACAATTTTAGAGGTTCATTTCCCAATATTTCCAAAGAAGCGATTTACAACAGGATGAGACGGGATGACTTTAAAGATAAACCAGTATGACAGATTAGATAATTTAGAAGGAATTAATAATAAGAGCAAGAGCATCATTGACTGAATAAAACCTACATCTACTTTTTAAGATAAATCTGTACATTTGTTTTCAGTTTGTCAGAAATTAAGTTTCAGGGGTGAAGTTCTGCTACATTTTCAGTTTCTGAAGTACAAAAAGATGGGACATGTTTAGGAGGTTAATTTAATTCATTGAAGGCAGGAGATGTCAAATGGTAATGCACCTGACCCTCCAGTTTAGCTGGTGTTCAGATGACTACTAATTTGTACAGGTACAGTAAGCAAATTACAAGTGCTCATCTCATCAAAACAATTCCTCTGGCTGTAATGTACCCTAAGAAAAGCACATTATCTCCCTGAAAACTTTCCACATCAGAAATATATTAAAATATTTTTATCAGATGGTAGTGAATGAACAGGGAAACAAATGTATCCCAGAATGGGAATGAGAAATGTCATGGAACTCGAAGAGTTTTATCACAATTTATAGCTTAAGAAGAACGAGGATAAAATTAAAGAAAGAAAAGACACTATATCTCAACATGAATTTTTACTATGTAGAATTGAAAATGTAGTTCCACATCCAATTGCAGTCTCAAAGATCTTCAGGATGTCAACTCTGAGTACATCTATGCTTCCATTCCCACCAAGAGAGAGAATCTCTTTTCCAATTTCAATATTCTGTTATTCCATCTACAATGGAATTCCAGTTATCCTAGCTAGCAGAATATGTTTACTGACTTGGCTGAGTGACAACTGTTGATACTTTCCAGGCCTTTCTGAATCTTGGAGTGTTTTAGCTTTAGTTGGTCACAATTTAACTTGGAGCAGTTGGGATAGGGCACAATAAGCTCCATGTTTATTGTATGACTGGGGCTTAGGGCAGATTGTGACAGCTGCCTGGCAAAACAGGTGAGATTAAATGCAATTTCTCCCTTTTTATATTAGTAGGGAAAGGAGAGGCTCGAGTTTAGATGTATTACCCAGAGGTTGAAATCTCTGAATCAGGTTGCTGATTCACAGAATTTCAATGTCAGTCCTGACATTTCTGCTCTGACAACATAAACTTATCCTGGCCCATTGTAATGATATTTGTTGTAGTAATATGAGTTGTATCTATCCATCTTTGCAATACTAGACTTGCTTTTTGCCACTGGGCAATATCTGCATCCAATTTCATTTTAAATAATTCCAATTTCATTTTAAATAATTCTAATTTCATTTTAAATTGTGTTTTATCCAATTCCAGTTTAAATTGTTTTTATCAACAACTCTGGTAAAAGCAAAGGTGGAGGACTGTGTATTTACACACATAATAACTGGTGTACTAACAGTAGAGTTGCTTACAAACACTGTTCTGCAGACGTGGAATTCTCAATTATCATTTGTCGGCCATTTTATTTACCTAGAGAGATTTCTGTTATAGTTATCACTGCTGTCTATATTCCACCTGATGCAAATGTTAGCACAGTGTTCAAACCAATTTCATTGTAATTTTATTACAATGACAATAATGATGATGATGATGATGATGATTATTATTATTATTATTATCATCAGATTTTAGTAATAATTTGTGTCTGGAACTCTGCACTTTGGTATTGCCCAGGTCTAATCAATAAAGTAAACTAACTCTGGGCATATCTGCAGTTGGATAGCCTTTTGGCTTTGATCCAGCCACAACATAACACTTGTGGCATCTATACTGACCTCTGTTCTCCTAGTTCTTCAGTATATGCCTTCCAATATGGGGAAATAATGTTTCATCTTAAATATCATGTTGACTTACTCTTAATTATGAATGTCTATGGATTTTCTTGGCAGAATATTGGAGTGAATTTGTTTTTCCTGTGAATCATAAAACAAGATAGACAGGAGATAAATGGTCTTTCTGTTTTCAGAGCTGGAAGGAATAACTGCTTTCTTTTCCACCAATCATTAAATATAATCTGTTATCCACACTTCGTACCAACTATAAATTTGTTCCACCAACCTCCATATGACTTTGAACTACAGATTTTATGAAACTTATACTTTATTGTTTTAGACTTACAGGCTTCAATCCTGTAGCTAGATATACTCCTACTATGTGATGGGCCAATGTAACATAAATTCAGGAAAACAGTTTTCTATTTTGTGGTAACCTAGTGAAAATGCCCACTATTGACAGCATTCCAAAAATGATGGTGGATGATGGTTTGAGAAGTATAGTAATGCCTGTAACATCTGCTTTGAAAATCTGAACCTATATTTTTTTCCTGTGTAATATTTTGAGGTAGGTAGGTTGGTTGGTTGGTTGGTTGGTTGGTTGGTTGGTTGGTTGGTTGGTTGGTTCCTTCCTTCCTTCCTTCCTTCCTTCCCTCCCTCCCTCCCTCCCTCCCTCCCTCCCTCCTTCTCTCCCCCCTTGTCTCTTCTCTTTTTCTCCTCCCAAGAAAGTTCACTCAACACCACTCTCATAAGTATTGCCTGTTTTACACTATTCATTATATGAGGTGAAAACCTTAGACATTTACATAAATCACTTTTTAATTGGTGCTCTAATTTTTCAAAGATCTGTTGGCCCTTTAAATAATCACTTAATTACAGTAAATAATTACAGCTATGTCAGGGATCATAAAGATTATATTATTTTCCTTTATTCAACAGGTCATGTTTTGTTTCCCTTTTTATTTTATTTTTCTCCTAAGAGAAATTATCTAGACACTAAAAATGTGAATCAGAAGTATGACTCTTCCATACATTATCCATTTACACAGCTGTGACTACTGCTGCAAACTTTATTCAAGGTTGGGCAAAAATGCCCATCTCTTCTCTAATGTGACTGAGAAGGGAATGTGAATAAGATATAAGAGGAATGAAGTAGATGCATCATGATCCTCTCCTCTGTCATCCTTCAATTCACTATATCCCAGATTGGCACTATCCCAAATTACTTCCATCCATACTCATTAAGGCGATTGATAATTATTTCTGCAATTTAAAAAAAAAGTAATTTGTGATACTAGTTCTGCTCTCTTTTTTTAATGGTAGCTATAGCCTGGTACCAACGCCTTAGACTCTCTGTGAGATATCACATAAATCATTTAAAATTAGCCAGGACTCTTAAACTTTTAAAGGGTTTTCTTTAAAACAGTTATTCTCTGTATGCAATTCCCTTAATCCAGACTTAATATTAATTTGTATCTCACAAATTTGTTTTTCGTTTGCTTGATAGTAATCTTTCCTGGTGGTATGTTAAGAATATATTGTCGGTTTGTGGTTTTATGAATGCTCTGTTAGATAAAAGTCTGTAGAGATTCTCAGTCACCCAGGTCATGGTTATCCCAAAGGTGCTTTTTCAGGAGGACTGGACTTTCTTGTTTTTTTTTCTTTGGAAGATGTTTCGCTTCTCATCCAAGAAGCTTCTTCAATTGACAGGATAGTGAGGAATGGAATGATTCGTATTTTTAAAAGGATGCAGATTACCAGCTGTGTGCAAGGAATAAAAAACCTTCCATTCCCCACTATCCTGTCAGAGCTGAAGAAGCTGCCTCCTGAAAAAGCACTTTTGGAGTTCTCTTAGCTGGTTTTACTTCCTGGTTACTAGTGTTGTGCATCGGATCAGGTCAAAGGTCAGTTTTGAAGCAAATTAATTCAGAGCAGATCTACATTTCTGCAAGGCTTACTTTATTCCAAGTCAAACCCTCCATGAAGTAAATCCATCCTTGATTGGTTTCTTCAGATCCCTGTTGTGCTGCAAATGAAAGACCCCTTTTCTTTAAAAAAAATGTTCCTTGTTTTACAAATTGATTTCAATTTTTTACAGCTTTAGGTACTCTTTCAGGATCCAATTCCTTCAAATTAACTTTTTTCTTCATCTATATAAATAAAAATGTAAAAAAGTTTGTACGAATCCACTAATCTAAAAAACTACTGGACCGATTTACACCAAACTTTCACACAATGTAGCCAAGGACTTCCGATAATAGAATAGCTACTCATTTTGTGCCTAGCACGTGTGTGTCATGCGCAAATTACACACAAAAAATATACCCACTGAAATGCGTTTTAACTTCCCTGTAGTCTCACCCATCAAACTGCTTTTCAACTGTCAGTGTTGGAATGGAAGCCTCTTGGGGCCAAAAAGGCCCTGGGATAGCAAACTCCCAGGTGGCCAATAGAGAGAGGGGGGGAGAAATACTGCTCAATAATGTTCTCTGAGGTAAAAACACGGAGGCAGGCAGCTGCTTTAAACTGTTTAATACGAACTGAACCAAACTGTAACAAAGAACCAGCCATCTGACAGCAAATACAGTTTAATAAAAGAGGGACTAGGGAAGACATGATAGCAGCCTTCCAATATCTCAGGGGTTGCCCCAAAGAAGAGGGAGTCAAGCTATTCACCAAGGCACCTGAGGGCAGAACAAGAAGCAATGGGTGGAAACTAATCCAGGAGAGAAGCAACTTAGAACTGAAGGGAAATTTCCTGGCAGTGAGAAGTATTAACCAGTGGAACAGCTTGCCACCAGAAGTTATGGATGCCCCAACACTGGATGTGTTTTTAAGAAGAGACTGGAAAACCATTTGTCTGACATAGTATAGGGTCTCCTGCTTGAGCAGCGGGGTTGGACTAGATGACCTCCAAGGTCCCTTCCAACTCTCCAAAACACCTGATGGCAGAACAAGAAGCAATGGGTGGAAACTAATCCAGGAGAGAAGCAACTTAGAACTGAAGGGAAATTTCCTGGCAGTGAGAACTATTAACCAGTGGAACAGCTTGCCACCAGAAGTTCTGGATGCCCCAACACTGGATGTGTTTTTAAGAAGAGACTGGAAAACCATTTGTCTGACATGGTATGGGGTCTCCTGCTTGAGCAACAGGGTTGGACTAGATGACCTCCAAGGTCCCTTTCAACTCTGTTATTGTATTATTGTATTACAGTAGGTAGGTAGATAGGGGAATAGAGAGACAGGGAGAAATACAGTTTAATAAAAGAGGGACGGGGAGACAGGATAGCAGCCTTCCAATATCTCAGAGGTTGCCACAAAGAAGAGGGAGTCAAGCTATTCTCCAAAGCACCTGAGGGCAGAACAAGAAACAATGGATGGATGGAAGGAAGGAAGGAAGGAAGGAAGGAAGGAAGGAAGGAAGGAACACGGTAGGTAGGTAGGTAGGTAGGTAGGTAGGTAGGTAGGTAGGTAGAGGGAGAAAGCAAGAAATACAATAGGTAGGTAAGTAGAGGGATAGACAGAGAGGGAGAAATATGGTAGGTAGGTAGGTAGGTAGGTGTATAGATAGATAGCGAGAAATACGGTAGGTAGGTAGGTAGAG
Organism: Rhabdophis nuchalis; assembly: GCA_039707465.1. Lineage (NCBI taxonomy): Eukaryota > Metazoa > Chordata > Lepidosauria > Squamata > Natricidae > Rhabdophis > Rhabdophis nuchalis. The sequence continues at coordinate 134,659,526 of CM077645.1, read as the reverse complement.
GAATAGAGAGGGGGAAATACAGTAGGTAGGTAGGTAGGTAGGTAGGTAGAGGTAGAAAGAAAGAAATACAGTAGGTAGGTAGGTAGAGTGATAGACAGAGAGGGAGAAATATAGTAGGTAGGCAGTTAGGTAGATAGGGGGATAGATAGAGAGGGAGAAATATAGTAGGTAGGTAGGTAGAGGGAGAAAGCAAGAAATACAATAGGTAGGTAAGTAGAGGGAAAGACAGAGAGGGAGAAATACCATAGGTAGGTAGGTAGGTAGGTAGGTGTATAGATAGATAGCAAGAAATACAGTAGGTAGGTAGGTAGAGGAATAGAGAAAGAGGGGGAAATATAGTAGGTAGGTAGATAGAGGGAGAAAGAAAGAAATACAGTAGTAGGTAGGTAGAGGGATAGATAGATAGAGAGGGAGAAATACAGTAGGTAGGTAGGTTGGGCCTTATATGATGGTTGTGTGTATGTGTGCAGGTGTAGATCTACACACAGACTGGTTGGCCATTTAACCAGACTGGGCCACAGCAATGTGTGGCCGGGTATAGCTAGTAGGCATATAAAACTTATCAAATCCAATTAGTTCAATTACATTTCCCAGTTTGTCTAATCAAATTGGGGATTTTTAAAAATATAAAATCTTCCTTTTAGGATTTTGAACATACTTGAAAATTGATCAGAAGATTTCAGGATATTCTCTTGGTATAAACAATGCATAATTCTGTTGCTGTAATCAGTTTGATTGTTTTAATTATATGCTAATTGTAAGACTATTGAAACATTGTAAAATCACGTCTTTGTGTGGACGTGTGTGGACGTGTGTATTCTACAAAGAATGTTGGATTGTGACTATTTCTTGTCTTCCATTTCCTTTCTGAACTTGTGACAGGTTAATTAAAACATTTCAAAGAGAGATAAAATTGTACATCTTAATTATAGGAAACTTCTACTTGCACATATTTTCATATGCTTTTCTGCAGAATGCAACTGCATACTTTTTTCTTCTGTAAATGTTTGTGCTCTATCAGGTGGAATCCAAGGATACTGGCAGTTTATATCAGGAATCCCATCTCTCTTCCCACTTTGTATCTCATTAATATATCATATTACATATAGTCCTTGATTTACAACCACAATTGAGTCCAGAATGTATGTTGCTAAGTGAGATGATTGTTAATTTTGCCCCATTTTACAATGCCACAGATGTTAAGTGAATTACTGCAGTTGGTAAGTGAGTCACATGGTTGTTAAGTGGATCTGGCTTTCTCATTGACTTTGCTTGTCAGAAGGTCACAAAACAGAATCATATGACTATGGGACACAGCAACAGTCATAAATAGCAAACAGTTGCCAAGCATCTGAATTTTGACAACATGATTGTGGGAATGCTGCAAAGGTCATAACTGTGAAAAACAATCGTCACTTTTTTCAGTGCTGTTGTAACTTTGAACAGTCAGTAAATGAACTGTTTTAAGTGGACAACTACCAGTACTTATCTTTAATTGTCATAAAGTTATTTCTCATCCCTTCACCAATACAATATAGCTCTCTACATGGGGCTTCCCTTGGGGTGCACCCGAAGACTACAGCTAGTCCAGAATGCGGCCGCGCGGGCATTCTTGGGAGCCTCTAGGTACTCCCATGTAACATCGCTCCTGTGCGAGCTGCACTGGCTGCCTGTGGACTTTTGGGTGTGCTTCAAGGTGTTGATTACCTTCTTTAAAGTGCTCCATGGCACGGGACCTAGTTATCTGCGGGATCGCATCCTACCCCATACATCCCTCCGGCCGATTCGCTCCCACAGAGAGGGACTTCTCCGGGTGCTGTCCACTAGGCAATGACAGCGGGTGATGCCCAGGGGAAGGGCCTTCTCTGTGGTGGGCCCAACCCTCTGGAACGACCTACCCCCCGATCTCAGAATAACTACGGACCTCCACGCCTTCCGCCAGAAATTAAAGACCCATTTGTTCCATCAGGCCGGTCTGGCCTAATTTATTTTTACTTAGCCTATAGTCTGTACCTTAAATTGTTTTAATTGGTTTTAAATGGGGTACAAATTTTAATGATTTTAAATTTTAGCACAGGGATAATTTATTTAATTTGGTTTTAATTATTTATAATTGTGATATTCATGTGTTTTTTAATTTCCTGTGCACCGCCCCGAGTCCCTTTGGGGAGAGGGAGTGGTTATATAAGTCTAAACAATAAATAAATAATAAATAAATAAATAAATGTGTTGCTCATCCTGGATTGTAACAGTCAGTACACTTTTTGCATCATTTTTATTTGATAAGCAACTACTGCATACGTGCACATTCAAAGAACTGGTTGATTTAATTATTGATTTATTATTGATTAGGCAGAAGGAACATTGATATATTACTGTAACTTATTTTTACCACATGGATCTTGCAGTTCAAGTAGCAGTTCAAGCCATATAGTCTAGGTTCTAGTCTAGAAACTTAATCCTACTGGAACTAGTAGATCTATTGCCAGAAAAAACAGTGTACTAGCCATGAATCTTGAGTTTCTGTCTAGCCTACAATTCTATTATTTGTTGAGAGTTTCTCTTATAAATATGTCTGAGGGTCAAACTGTTTAGATCATGAGTGTCAAATTTGATCGCATCACATGATGTATTGTGATGTATCAGGATATTTTTTACCTTTGCAAAGATGGGGTGGACGTGGCCAGTTCATGACACGTATGGCCCATGGGCTGCCATTTTGAGAGGCCTGGATTAGATGTTAATACTCAACCAAGATTGACAAGATGCTGCCATGTAATTGGATATTATAAAAGCAGTGAAGTAAGTTATCTGGGAGTTGAACAATGGTAGTGGGATTCAGTAACTTTGCTGGTGACGACTTTCACAAATGTTCTGTTTCCATTGCTGAAGATCTTCAATATACAAGGTAATTAATATAAAAAGTAATTGGTGGCCTCTGGATTGTGATCTGTAATGTCTGTATTCTTGGACTATCATTTTAACTTTGTCACATGGGACACCAGCATGAATCAGAAAGGAATTGGACACGTTCGAGTAGAATAAAAATATAATGAAGTTTTCTAATTGTGTGAATTTTAAATACAGTACAGTTCACATTGAACACCCTACGTTTCTCAATATTCTAATGTGCATTCCTTTGAAAGGCATAGATTTCTCTTACTGAAACCACTGTCGGTTGCATTGTGTGCTTAGTTTGAAAATAAATTGTGTTTTTACATAACAGGTAATAGGTTTCAGTTTACTCCAGAGAGAGGGGGGGAGGGAGAAAGAGAGAGAGGAGGGAGAGATGACAGAAACATAATCCTCGACTTACAACTACAATTGAGCCCAAAGTTTATGTTGCTAAGTGAGATCGTTAATTTTGCCCCATTTTATGACCTTTTTTTGCCACATTTGGTAAGTGAATCACTGCAGCTGTTAAATTAGTGGCACGGTAGTCCCAAAGGTGTTTTTTTTCAAGAGGCAACTGGACTTTCTCATTTTTCTTTGAAGATGTTTCTCTTCTCATCCAAGAAGCTTCATGATATAGCACCTTTGGTACTAGCAGGATCTGGATGACTGAGAATCTCCATAGACATTTATCTAGTAAGACATTTATGGTAGTTAAGTGAATCTGACTTCCCCATTGACTTTGCTTGTCAGAAGGTTGCAAAAGGGGATCACATCATCCATGTACATTGCAACTGTCATAAATATGAGTTAATTGCCAAGTATCTGAATTTTGGTCACATGACCATGGGGGAATGCCACAATGGTCGTAAGTGTGAAAAATGTTTATAAGTCGACTTTTACATTGATGTTGTAACTTTGAACAGTCACTAAGTGAACTGCGGTAACTTAAAGACTGATATAAAATCTATATAAATAAAAATGTAACTATGAGTTTGTTCAAAACAGGGAATCTACAAAAGTACTGCACCAATCACTTCCAAATTTTCACACAATGTTCCTTACAAATACGGCACCAATGATATATATATATAGATTGTGTATGTCACAATCTGTGCCAGTTACACACAACAGAAATGTAAAAAATGTAGGTAGATGGATACAGAGACAGCAGTGAGCCAGAGGATAACATAATACAAAATGTCATAAGATTCAAGGAGAAATACAGTAGGTAGGCAGCTATAGGGATAGAGAGAGGGAGGGGGAAATGCAGTAGGTAGGTAGTTTGGGGGTTATATGGTGGTAGTGTGTAGCAGTGGCGTAGCGTGGGTTGTCAGCACCCGGGGCAAGGCAAGTAATTTGCACCCCCTAACCCGTGGATTTTAGCACTCGAGTCTCTTCCACTCCATCGCCTGCCGCAGGGCCCCCGCCCGCCGCCGCCCCCTCCTCGGCAGCGGCTGCGGCACCCGGCGGCGAGGCGACCCCTTCGCTCATCCTTCTCGGCGCCTTTCTAGCCCTCCCCTGGGGGGAAGCAGCGTCATCGAGGACGGGGAGGGCGCAGCATGCGGAGTGGCGGGGAAGCGAGAAACGGGAAGGGGGGAGAGGAGGGGTGCAGGAAGATCCGACGGCAGCGGGGTAGGGGAGGCAGCCGCAGCTGGCAGGTACCCGAAAGAGCTGGCCTCCCTTCGATCCGGAGAGCGCGACGCCTCTCCCGCCCTGTCAGCTACATCTCTGCGCATTCACAAGACCGCTGCTGAATCAGCTGGAACGCGCGAGCTCTCCCCACCTTCCACCCGTCGAGCTCTCTTCCTTTTCCCTGCGATTTCCCGCCCCCTCCAGGTTTCCTGGATTCCGGATCCCCCCTCCCCTGCCCGAGAAATAATACTAATAAAAATATGAAAAAGCCCCTAAGATCCTTTCCCCAAGGAAGAAGACGGGGTGACGGGGAGAAAACGCCTCCTCTTGCAGCCGTTCTTGCTTCGGGCGACGCTTCTCCGGTCCCCGCGGCGGTGGCCACATTCCCCGGCTGCCGCTGTTCCTGCCTTTCCCGAAGCGACGGAGAGCTGCGAGTGCGAGCGTGCGCCCCCCAGATATTGCGCCCGGTGCGGCCGGCCCCCCCTGCACCCCCCACGCTATGCCACTGGTGTGTAGGTGTTTGTGTGTGCAGGTGTAGATCTTCACACAAATTGGTTGGCCATTTAACCAGACTAGGCCACAGTAACACTTGGCCGGGAACGGCTAGTTTTGAATAAAATGTGAAAAGTTCAAAATTCAAATTTGTGACCCTGCTAAGCATTCATCATGAATTTATTTTATTTTTGATGTCATAAGAATGGGTCCATTCACTGATTGTTTTATGAGTTTCTAGATCATGAATCTATTTTGGAATTAAACAATTAATATATTTTATTATGTTCCTATCATGATTACTTAAAATTTTATTTCCAAAATAAGAAATAATGGAAAACTATAATTTCTGAACCAAATTGTCCACTCAGTAATCCATTTGGGTGGATTATTATTTACAAATTAATTATCAACACAAGAAAGATATATTCTATCTATTCAGAAATAGATAATGCTAACTTAATATATTCCAAGGATGAACCTCAGCTTGTAATTTCTGTCTCAAATTAAACTCTCTGAATTTTACATATAATGTGTAACTCTGAGATAAATCTTTATCTCCCATTATTATTATTATTATTTTAATAGAGACATTAATGCAATCCCAAGGAGAAATATAGTCTACCTCTTCATTACAGCTTTTGGCATGCTGTTTTTCTACATTCATTCAGATTTTGCTGTCTTGTATAGCTGTTTTTTAATTTACTTTTTCCCTCAAGATAAAGAAATAAAAACATGTTAATAATTTGAAAATGCACATGATATATCCTGCTTCATTAGTATGTATTTGTTTAGGGCATTAATTTCCTTCCCTTGCAATATAGCCAATAAGCCATTGGAATGTCAGAATTGGAAAATAAATGAAGGACATTCATTGCTGTAGAGCAGTGCTTCTCAAATAGTGGGGCGGGCCCCCCAGGGGGGGCGCGAGGCTCCGTAAAGGGGGGCGCGTTTGACCTCGGCAAAGGATTTAATTTTTTTTAAATTTCTAATGCACTTTAAATCTTTTCTGCTACAGTTAATAAAGCTATTCTTTGTTGTAAATTGATCCACATTTCTTTCTTTTTTTATTCTCTTATACGTTAATAAGGATACAGTGTTATGCAGAGGTGTACTTATAACAATTTTATAGACAAATGATACTATTTACAGTCGCGCGGGGGGCGCGAAATGTTTTCTTCTTCCTAGGGGGGCATGACAGAAAATAATTGAGAAGCACTGCTGTAGAGGATCCTATGTCAAGGTTAATTTTCTGCTTCTACACTGGAAGAGAAGAGCTTGTACCATTTTCTACTAAAGTTAGGTGTCTGGAGCTAGCTTACCGGCATTATGGGTGTACACAATTTTTTCAAAGGAAGAGCATAAGAACATTAATTAATTGGAAATTAATACAAGTGAGCGGGCCTAGAGCTACTTCACGAGAAGAATACTCCACTCCTCTGCTCACAATAGAATCTCTTCTGCCTTTTTGGCATGGACAATCTCGAACTGCACCACCTCTGGTCAGACATAAGCATGGTACACAAAATTGTCTGCTACATACTATCTGTCAATGACTACTTCAGCTTCAGCCACAATAATACATGGGCAAACAACTGATACAAAGTCAAGGTAAACTGCTCCAGTTTACCTTGAAGAAAATATGGCAACAGAGTGGTCAATGCCTGGAATGCTCTACCTGATTCCATTGTTACATCCTCAAACCAGTGGTGAGTTACAACCGGTAACAGTACTGGTGCCTGCTGGGAGCACCAGGTATCATTCCGGTACGGTGCTCCAGAGGGTCAACCCACCCGCCTGTGCTCCTTACCGGTATTGGAAGTTTTGGGGGCTTCCATGCACATGCACGGAGTATATGGTGCCTGCGTGACGCTCCACCGAGCCACTGGAGCATCGCAGAGGCATCGCAGAGCATCACAGGCGGTAAGTATGCATGTGCGCACTGCATGCGTTCATGTAGTTGATCCCCGGCCCTGTTGCGCCATACCAGTTGCAATGTGATCTGGAACCCACCACTGCCTCAGACCCTCACAGTTTCCTGCTTAGGCAGGAAACCCTACAACATTTCAGAGAAATGGCTATCCAACATTTTCATAAAGACTTCCAGTGTTGAGGCATTCACAATTTCTGGAGGCAAGCTGTTCCACTGATTAATTGTTTTAACTGTCAAGAAATTTCTCCTCAGTTCTAAGTTGCTTCTCTCCTTGATTAGTTTCCACCCATTGCTTCTTGTTCTACCCTCAGGTGCCTTGGAGAATAGTTTGACTCCCTCTTCTTTGCAGCAACCCCTGAGATATTGGAACACCGCTATCATGTCTCCCCTAGTCCTTCTTTTCATTAAACAAGACATACCCAGTTCCTGCAACGTTCTACATATGTTTTAATCTCCAGTCCCTTAATCATCTGTACTGCTCTTCTCTGCACTCTTTCTAGAGTCTCCACATCTTTTCTACATCGTGGCAACCAAAACTGAATGCAGTATTCCAACTGTAGTCTTACCAAGACATTATAAAGTGATTAACACTTTGCGTGACTCTTTACCTGGTAATGCAGCAAAGGACTGTACTATTTAAGTGATTGTCCAGGATGATTCCAAGATCCCTCTCACAGGTACCTGTTGATCATTATTGTAATAATAATTATTATAGTTATTACTATATTGTTATTATCATTGTTGTTATTTTATTAATGTTATTATTAGTGATAATAATAAAGTCTATTGATTATTGTTAATCCTTTTATGTATATATAAATGTGTATGTTTATGATTATTCTTAATCAATTTATGTAGTAGAATAAAGATAGTAAGTAGGACACCAGTTGATCCCTCAAATCAAATGTTTGGTGAACTCCAACTTCTGTACCTTTATCAAAGTAATCTGAAATGTAGTTGTCAAGTTTTCTACCAGTTTCTTTATAAAATGTATGCAAATACTAAGCAATGGTGATACTCTGTTATCTTTATTTTCACATTTTAAAACATGATTGTTTGTACACACAGTGCAAGTTTCTTTTTGATAATTTAAATGTATGGGTTATAATAGCACAATTTCATTTGGTTTTTAAAGAAAATGCATTTAAAAAGAGTATTTAAATCCATAAGTAAAGGGTGATTGTTATGGATTAGCATAGATAAAAAGGCATGGAAAGGAAATAAATCCTTAATGTATTCATTAAAAATTGGGCTGCTTTCTGACATCGAGACCTTTACATATTTACATATTTTTCCAAATCACAGACATAGGAAATACAATGTTTTTCAATTAAAAAAAAATAGAATGACATAGCCTAATATATCATCATCTGTTTACAGATGTTCCTTTGTTCATTTTTCCAATGAACAAATTAATTTAAATTGTTTATTTAAATTCTTTTTTTAAAATCTTGAATATCCTATAGAATTGGCTGCTGTTATAACCATTTAAAGACATTATTTTGCAGCTAAATAAAGTATTCTTGCCAACTTTGAACATAATTCAAAATTTCAGGTAAAGTAACCAAGATAGATAGATAGATAGATAGATAGATAGATAGATAGATAGATAGATAGATAGATAGATAGATAGATAGATAGATAGATAGATAGATAGATAGGCAGGCAGGCAGGCAGGCAGGCAGGCAGGCAGGCAGGCAGGCAGGCAGGCAGGCAGGCAGGCAGGCAGGCAGGCAGGCAGGCAGGCAGGCAGGCAGGCAGATGTTAGGGACACAGACAGAGAAATATGAATGGCACCATTAGGCTACTGTGATATTTATAGATTTCTATTCTAGTTCACTAATTCTCTTAAAATCAAAGGACATGAAACAGTACATTTTAAGCTATGCTGTGCTGTGGATTAACTGCCCAATAATTTTCAGCAGAAGACTAGTAATTAATAACAAAACAGTATTTCTTTATCATATGAAACTAATAGCCTATGCTTTGAGGTCAATGACATCATAAATAATCCTGATTTGTTGCCAATAATAAATGCAGGAGTGACCTATTGTATATTTATGAACCTTTACTTTGAAAGTCAAATAACTTCCCTAAAATTTTTCATTTTTAAAAAAGTTATTCCTTTTAATCACCTTGAAAAACTACCTGCTAGGTACAAATGCTCTAATGGTTTCCTGACTCTTTGTTTTAATAAAAATGAACCATAGGAACCTTTGGCTCTGAAGGGGAAAAATATAGTAAGAACAGAGCCATTTTCTTATGGGTGTTGTTCTTTTTATTCCATCCCTCTTCTAATTGACTCCAGTGCAGGTCATTAACTGATTGTTTGGAAATATAATAATCCACCTTGAATTCCAGAGATTAAATAGATGAGGGGAAACCCTTCACATAAAGAATGAGTTGCTTGGCTCACTCTTTCAGCCAATTATAGTATGCCTGTATGTGTTATCCCTACCTTTTCCTTTTCTCATTCCTTTACATAAAGGGCAGGGAGAGAGGAGGAGGGGCAGGAGCAGGAGGATCAATAACAAGGACCAGAGAAGTTGCTAGAATATCTGAGGACTCCACTTCCATATCATGAGGCTGCTGCAGAAGTGATGGCAGACGTAGAAATGGAATGGAATGGAAGAGATAGCAGAACACTTGGGTTTATATGCTCCCTTAGACAAAGTGATATAAGAAACACTCTTTGTTATCATATGGTGGCACCCATGATTTTGCAATCCAGATCTGGTAGCAATACTGTGCTGTATTAGATTTGCTACACAGGAATGTGTGGTAAATGTAGAGCTGTATTTGCATGCCTAGGTAGCTATCTCCCTTTCCTTTGCTATAGATATTTCACTGGAAATATCACTGGGCTTTTATAACGTATGGAACACAGAGTATTAGGTGGTTTAAGATGTCATGGGGAGGATGAATTATAGAAAAGTTTGATTCATTTTAGGTTTCATCATATGGAAGGAAAGGGAGATATTTCAGTAAGAAGACAACATTCCTTTTAAAAGATTGAAATGCTCTCTCTCCCTCTATGTTCCCTGTGGTACTCTCAGAAATAGCAACAGGATCAGAAACATATTAGGATTCATTCCCAAATAATCTAAAACAAACACGCCCACGTTCACAATTAGATGCTCATTCCCATGCAGACTGTTTTGCCTAAATATTGGCTCTTTATTTCTGGAATTAAATTTTCTTCTTAAAAATAGAAATATCCAGGTGAAAGGAAATACTGTTTCTTTAAGCAGACATTTAATAATCTGGAAGTCAATGCAACTTTAAGATTGTCTTATTTACTCTCTCAGCAGCATTCTTAACCTAGAATAACCTCTGAAATACACAGTAATGATTGCTCAATATCTTGCCATTTAACTTACATTTCCCACAGGTTTTATAGAAAGGGAATTTACTGTTTGCAGATTAAATGAAGGTTCCAGTATCTTCACCACCTTCCTATTCAGTTCCAGACACATCTGATGTGGCCCTTCTAACCTATAAAAGTCCCAAACAGAATAGGCTCTACAGAAGACATCATCCAATTGCAATAATCAGAATATCATCAGATAGCATGTTAATAATTTTGTTATGGGAACATTTGTGAAATAAAGGAATAAAGCCTGTATTGGGGAAATGTTGGGCTGGGATACAGATTTCCATTAAAAAGGGTTACTATTTTTGCAACACACATACACACACAATAAAAGACAACGCAGATTTGCAAATGATAGCATAAATGTAGAGGTATGCATTTAAAAGCAAGCATTTGAATTTAAAATAATAAATAGTTAAAATAATAAGACAGTACATGTCATTACAGGAAAATGTAGAGCCAAATTCTAAATGTTGATAGTAAACCTTAAGAGAATTTGGGAATATCCACTGTAAGGAGACAGGCAAAGTTGTAAAGTGGTTGTAAAAGTTAGAAGTTTTCAGTAACATTGACTTTTCAGCACCCCATAGTCTGCTGTCCACCAGTTGTAAGACTGGCTCATGCAAGATTGGGGGGAAAATGCTCTTAAAAGTGTTTGTTAACAGTAATCATGAACCTCATTTTGGTGTAATGATTAAGTACCAAGTTACGAACTGGGAGACTGTGAGTTCTAGTCCTGCCTTAGGCCCCCAAGCCAACTGTGTGACCTTGAGCCAGTCTCTCTCTCTCTCTTAGCCCTACAAAGCAGGCAATGGCAAGCCACTTCTGTGGCACACCTTGACAAAAATGTGAAAGTATAAATATTAAAGAAAACAATAAGCTTGTGTTTTTTTAGTAAAGGTATTTTTCCTTCCATCCTGATTTACGTCTAGCTTATATCATCTATTTTTGTTGTGGTTGTGGTGATTGTTTTAAATTAAAACAGGGATTGCACAAACTTTTGATATCCAATTTGGATCTCCTCTACACATTGGAGATTACATTGATGGAGCTCTGAGAGAGTGGAATACTATTTGAGACTACAGGTGGAAGATAATTATATATTTTTTGTAAATTCCCTTCCATGTGGGGGGCAGGGAACCTTTCCTAACTGAAAAAAATAATAGAAGACTAATACTGAGTTAGAAGCATATTGGCTTTCTTTCATTTCTTGCTTTCTTCTTTTGTTCTTTCCTTCTTTCCAGGATGTTAGAATTCTTTTAAAAAGGAAACATTTAAAAATACCTCCAGTCTTTAAATGACATCCTCCAGTCTTTTGCCTAAGTAATCTAACATTGTAAGCAAACAAAATTCAATTTTTACTTTTGGTTAGTTGTGGATGGGAAATTCATATAATCAATTACATTATTCTGTGTATAAACTCCACATGATAATGAAGTTGAAGGGGAAATTAACTGTGCATTTTACTGGTATTGGAACTTATTTATTAATAGCATTACATTTCATAATAAACTTAAATGAGAAAAACAACAGCAGAAAATAATACAAGTCAACAATGAAAATTGCAGAGTAAAGATATAAAACTGCAATAGATTAAAGGATCTGAGAAACTAAGTCTTTAGTGCAGTATTGGATTGCATAGGTGTGTGCATTGCTCCTGGGTTTCATATAGACCAAGCTTCTAAATATGGTTTCTGGCACATAGCCACATAATTGGGGGGGGGGGGGGGAACAAAATCAAATCTTCATTATATATGTGGTAGCACAATTCTTGTATTAATCTGCTAGGGCTCTTTAGTGTTATACAGTATGTCACACTAATTCTTTCCCTTCTGTTACTGGCTTTTAAGAAGCTTCAACATTTATTGTCTCCTGCTTCAAACCAGTCAGCTTTCACCATCAGTTCTCAAATAAGTTAATCTAATTTGTTCAGCATGGCCTCCTCTTATTTTCATCTATTACCTTGCAGTTCATAACCTGCTCAAGCTTCCTTTTTTCACCAAGCTTAATTAAAGACAGGAGAAATGTTTTCTCTCACATAAAGGTCACACTTAGAAACCTATAGCCTCTTCTGATCATCCTCACGGTGAGCTGTCTTCTAATACATCACAATTATTTCATATTTCCCAACAGCTTCTTCTCCAGCTTTTAAAGCACCTGTTTCACCTTTTCCTCTTCATAGAATGCTGCTCTTATAAACAACCCTTTTATTTCTTTTAATAAACTATAGCTCCCAGCATCAGATCACTTGGTATCCTGGTACCTTTCTACCAACATTTGTCTCTTCATTCTCAATCTTCAGTAAACATTTTATCAAGATAAAAAATTAATTACCTCCCTCCTCTCTCCCTTTCTCTGTCATTCAGGCCATTTTCCCAGTTAAATCCAGTTACTTTAGTCTTTGATTAATCTCTCAGTCATCCAAATGGGTTCTCTGCCATCAAAATGGTATTGTGTGCAATGCAGAAGTAGGTATTGTACATTTCTACTAACATAAAGAATAGTGCCAATCAATTTGGGCATATTTTTCCCATACAAAAATTTTCCCACTACAAAAATCATGAAACACAATTTTTATTTCAAACATGCTCAAGCTGTTCAATGTGAACTAAGATCTCTAATATACAGGCTACCTTGCAAAAAATATATATACTGCTGCCTGCATCTGACCACTTGGAAAATAAATCAGTGGTGGGATTCAAAATTTTTTACTACCCGTTCTGTGGGCATGGCTTAGTGGGCATGGCTTGGTGGGCATGGCAGGGGAACAATTCTGTAAAATCTCCATTCCCACTCAACTCCAGGGGAAGGATACTGTAAAATCTCCATTCCCTCCTGATAAGCTGGGACTTGGAACACAGAGAATAGATGGGCCAGTCTCCAAACTACTCAAAATTTCCACTACCGGTTCTCCAGAACTGGTCAGAACCTGCTGAATATCACCACTGAAATAAATGCAATGTATTGACACATATTTGGGATGTATTGTTTCTTAGAACAAATACAAAATTACAGCAATTTAAAAATATATTAATTGATTCTTCAGAAAGAAACCCTGAACTCATCTGACAAGCAAACAAGCAGATGTTATTAATAAAGCCTGGGATCATTTTTCAGAGAACAATAAAATGAATATAGCTATTTCCCCATCATACTGTATAATCCCATGATATCACAGAATGTCTGAGTTATGTATCCTTTTCTTTCTTAAGTAATAAAACACCAGTGCTTCCACTCAAAAGTAATAAATGTATTAAACCACTTACTTTTATATAAAGCAGCCTGACAACAGTAAGTAGAGTCATCTTGATCCAAGATTCCATATTAGATTCAGGTTTTCTAGATTTGGGTCAATTTTCACTGACACACCACATTTGGAATTAATGTAATGCAGTTTCTGACAATCATATAGCATCTTAATCAACTTCTGCTGCTTTTTTATTTTAAAACAGTTAAGTGGATATGTCTTTGAAGTGATTGGAATCTTTCATGAACAAAACCAATGTGTATATGTCAATTAGTACTTTCTGATTAAGGATGCATTTATTAATTCTGTGAAAATCTTATGTCTATACTGTATATTTATTACAGATGAATAAGAAAACTAACTATTTTTCTGTCGGATGTTGAAATCCCTTGTTGGCAACTGTTTTTCAATGTGATAGAGTGAGAGTAAAACATTAAAAAGGTAAAGGTTCCCCATACATATATGTGCTAGTCCTTCCTGACTCTAGGGGGCAGTGCTCATCTCCGTTTCAAAGCTGAAGAGCCAGTGCTGTCCGAAGATGTCTCCATGGTCATGTGGCTGGCATGACTAAATGGCAAAGGTGCATGGAACCCTGTTACCTTCCCACCAAAGGTGGTCCCTATTTTTCTACTTGCATTTTTAATGTGCTTTGAAACTGCTAGGTTGGCAGAAGCTGGGACAAGTAACAGGAGCTCATTTGGTGCCTAAACTAAACCAACTGACTAACATCTCTGTATCAGGTTGGACAACAGACACTAGTGATGTTCCACTAGGGATCTGTCTTGAGACAATTATTTTTGAATATGTTTATTAATGATGTGGATAGAGAGATTGATGGGTCTCTTATCACATTTCCAGGTAATACAAAATGGGATGATCTAGTCTGCACCCAGAATGCTACAACAAGATTGCAATATAATCTAGTTCCCTTGGAAGATTGACCTGAGAGGAACAATCTAAAGTATTACATTTAAGGAGAAAAAGTATAGGGTATACAAATGTATTTCATATTTCCTATCTATAGACCACTCTTTAGAATCAAGTTTTCCAGGATGATTTATTACAGATTAACGTGAGTTGTACAACCGTTAATATTTCAAAATAATAATAATAATAATAATCTTTATTGTCATTATAAAAATTACAATGAAATTGGTTAATGCTAGTCAATATTGGAATGCATACACTGGAATAATATATTTCAAAATGTTACACTACTAATGTTGATGAAAAGAATCTTGGAAGTAGGGGACTATGAAATATTGCAATATAGAAAGCAAATCATAGATACCAATGGATGTTGGCAAAAGATGGGACTTTTGGCGGTACAGGTAGACCTCGACTAACAACAGTTTGTTTAGTGACCATTCAAAGTTACAATGGCACTGAAAAAAAATGACTTACGACCATCTTTCACACTTATGACCATTGCAGCATCCCCATAGTCATGTGATTTACATTCAGATGCCCTTTTGTGACCTCCTGACAAGCAAAGTCAATGGGGAAGCCACTTAACAATCATGTGACTAACTTAACAACTGTAGTGATTCCCTTAACAACTGTGGCAAGAAAGTTCATAAAATAGGGCAAAATTCATTTAAGAAATGTTTCACTTAGCAACAGAAATATTGAGCTCAGTTGTGGCTGTAAGTTGAAGACTACCTATATTGTACACTGTCATAATGAGGAAAGGGGCATGTTATTATTCTTTTGTTATACAGTAGTTCTTTAAATGAAGGTTTTCTTCCACAATAGTTAGATATATTACATAAAGGTGCTACAAAGTTTAATAAAATCATTTCATATAATACTGTTATTATTTTTAAATGGGCCACAACAATAATATTACCTTCTGCCTCCTGAGGTTTAATAGTGTCTGCTGGCAGGTAATGAGTTTCTGGCTGTAGGAAACCTGTCGACAATCCTGGAATGAGATCAGCTGCTGGTAGGAGGTACATGCTTTTAAATCCAGCTTTCAGTGGCAGCTAAGAAATCTCTCTCAAGAAAGGAAAGGAAAAGGGAAAAAAATGATTCCTCCAAAATGCATATATTATTTTAAAAACTTTTTCCAAACTAAAAAAAGTCCACTTTTAACAAGATGGAATACAGAGAGAAACATTTAATATACCCTCTGGTGATGTCAGGGCAGAATATTCAGGCAGAAGTCCAAGGTCCAAAAATTTCCACACATTTTGATGAGTTGACTTACAATTGTCAACTGGAGGTGGAATACCTGCAAGTCTTTTCAATCCAATACTTAAAAAATTAACCAATAGCATTATCTACTCCACATCTACATTCAATTTGGACAGCAAACCTTGGGGAGTCCATTAAGTCTCAGCATTAAATCTCAGGTGCACCATTGTTTTCCTTCACTATGAGTCGTTTGATCATTAAAAAGTTCTTCACCAGTGCTAATATTTTACTCCAAGTTCCTTGAAGAAAGGATAGGATATATAAATGTGTCTGCATTTTCCCGTCAAATACCCCATATACAAAGATTCAATTGTTGTGTGCTAATATTCTCCATGGTGTTTTCCTAAAAAAAAGCATATGTTGAGCAGACATTACTAATTACCATTGTTACTATCATAATTATTATTAGCACCTTAACCATCATTTTACTATTGCTCCAAACATTTACCTCATAACCTCTCTGAAGTGCTTTTTAACAAAAATTAACAAACCCAAAATGTCATTTCAGGTAGCAATGCATTTATTAAGTAAACTGCTTCTCCTCTATATACGGGATCACAAAGTAATACAGTGAACCTATAATGAATGAAGTATTGTAAGGAACTTAAATGAGCAAATGAAAAACCTTCTCTTCTGATCTATACCAAATATCTCCTCAAAAGTGACAGGTTATTTGCTCCATCTACTGCCAATATCCAGGAATCACAGCTGTACATAAGCATTACCATGAAAATTACCAGACAAGTTTCAAGTGTAATACAGAAAGAACCAAGATGAGAGGAAAGGGTGGAGGGAGGAGAAGGATGAAGATTTACACATGCAGATTTACACATTTCCAAGGGATGAAGATTTACACATGCAGATTGTGACCCTTCAGTGCCTCATAGATCTGAAATGTCAAGGAATGTTCTTCATGTGGTCCCATCAAGGGGAGCAAATAAAGTTTTACAAGAATGTGATATGTGGTGATGGTGGCTCCTTGATTGTGGATGTGGATGGATTCCTCCGAAATCCCTCTGTATAATAGCATAGCAGTCAATGAGTATAATTTTCATCTCTTTTATTTTTCTATTTGGGTTTGTAAATTTTAATCTATCATTTTTAGCTGTTGAAAAATTTATTATATTTAATACAGTTTAATCATTTATTATGATTTTATGAGCTAGCAAGAAAATCATATAATTGATAAACAAACAAACAAACAAACAAACAAACAAATATTTTTTCTCTTTATTCTTTCATGACAGTTAAAAGGCAAAGTCTGCATTTTTTACAAGTACTTGTTGGGAGCACAGCAGGGCTAGAAAAGGACTTCTATGGTAGATAGATACTATGCTAAATAAACATAAAGTGTGTGTCTGTGTATAACTCACTAAATAAAATATGCTTGGATCTAACAGACGTTTGGCTACTACTACCCTCTGAAATATAAATACATTTGCATTGCTCATGATTCAAACTGATGATTTAACTGGGAGCACAATTTCTGAAAAGATGTGCACAGTTCTTAACTTCTTGATTTAGACTGTATATCTACCATTTCTTCTACTTCCCAACATTATATTTTCTATTTTGAAAGTCTAGAAAATCAAAGCCATGGATCAAAATATGTAATTTTCTTGCATACTCCTTTTATAAACACTCCTGACCCAAGGGGTGAAAGTCATTACCTATAACCTTAACCTGCACACTGCAAGCTACCTCTCAATATGCGCTGTAAAAAAAATGGGACCCCTGCCACAATGTGAGAATCCCAATCTTCTGTCTAACTCATTTCAAGATCTATCACTTAAAGTGTCACGTAAGTAAGCAGTAAACAAAGTAATAGCCAAAAGCCAGCATGGGTTTGTCAAAAACAGATCATGCCAGACTAATCTTATTGCATTCTTTGACAAAGTGACAAGATTAGTGGACCAGAGGAATGCCGTTGATATAATTTATTTGAACTCCAGTAAGGCATTTGATAAAGTAGACCATAACCTACTAATAAATAAAGTAGAAAAATGTGGGTTAGACAGCATCGCTACCAGATAGATTCGTAATTGGCTGACTAACCGCATTCAAAGTATAGTCCTCAATGGAACTGCATCTACATGGAGGGAAGTATGCAGTAAAGTACCCCAAAGCTCTGTTTTAGGCCCAGTACTCTTCAACATTTTCATCAATGATTGGGATGAGGGGATGAATGGGGAACTCATCAAATTTGCAGATGACACCAAGCTGGCAGGAATAGCTAACACTCCAGAAGATAGGCTTAAGATACAGAAGGATCTTGACAAACTGGAACATTGGACACTATCTAACAAAATTTAAAATCAATGGTGAAAAAAGTAAGGTTCTACATTTAGGCAAGAAAAACGAAATGCACAGGTACAGTATACGTGGTACCCTTGCTCAATAGTAGCAACTGTGAGAGGGATCTTGGAGTCCTAGTGGATAATCATTTAAATATGAGCCAGCAGTGTGCAGCAGCTGCCAAAAAAGCCAACATAGTTCTAAGCTGCATAATCAGAGGGATAAAATGAAGATCATGTGAAGTGTTAATACCACTTTATAATGCCTTGGTAAGGCCACACTTGGAATACTGCATTCAGTTTTGGTCATCACGATGTAAAAAAAATGTGGAAAATCTAGAAAGAGTGCAGAGAAGAGCAACAAAAATGATTAGGGGACTGGAGGCTAAAACATGAAGAATGGATGCAGGAACTGGGTATGTCTAGTTTAATGAAAAGAATGACTAGGGTAGACATGATAGTAGTGTTCCAATATCTCAGGGGTTGCCACAAAGAAGAGGGAGTCAAACTATTCTCCAAAGCACCTGAGGGTAGAACAAGAAGCAATGGGTATAAACTAATCAAGGAGAGAAGCAGCTTAGAACTGAGGAGAAATTTCCTGATAGTCAGAACAATTAGTAAGTGGAAGAACTTGCCTCCAGAAGTTGTGAATGCTCCAACACTGGAAGTCTTTAAGAAGATGTTGGATAACCATTTGTCTGAAGTGTTGTAGGGTTTCCTGCCTAGGCAGAGGGTTGGACTAGAAGACCTCCAAGGTCCCTTCCAACTCTGCTATTCTATTCTATTCTATTCTATTCTATTCTATTCTGTTCTGTTCTGTTCTGTTCTGTTCTATATAATTGTTGGTAACAAAATAAATAAATATCATGCTCAGCTTATTTGCAAAATTTCTTTACTTGAAATAAATCAGACTTGAAGGAATCCTGTCCCTCATCCAAGCAAGCCAGGTTGAAATATTTCTCCTGTTCTCTCAGCCATCTGTTCTGGAAGAGAAGTTGGGCCAAAGGTTAATTGACCTAAGGCCCAAATCACCCAGTGATTTCTTATTTGAGAACAGACTCAGTCCTCAACAGTTCACCTTCAGCTTGATTCTATTCACTCCATTACACTGTTGATAGCCTTAACTTTGCCATGACTCCTATATAAATAAAACGCCTGACCCAATTTCTTTCCTGACAGTACAGCTATTGATAAAAACGAGAACACAAAAATACTGTTTTCCTACATTTCCTAAAAATCAATTTTTTTTAGCAATAACAAGGGTCTATTGCAGTTTGTTCTCTGACGGACATTTTAATTCTGTGTACTGCTGAAACATCATGTAGCAGATATGTTCTGGTTCAAATCCTATAATGTTTATGGCATTTGAACATAATTCCCGAATACCAGGAAATTGCCAGCTAATAGATTTTAGATTCCTCTCTGTTTCCCATGCTATTGGATGGATGGCACACACAGTTAGCAGGAGTTCAGTTTTGAAAATGTTCCTTTGAGTCTAATCTAATCCATTATAGGCTACATTTGAAAAAATTCATTCTACAGCAGTTCATGTGCATTACATGTGTGCAGAATTTATTAAAAGAAAAGATGTTAGCTTACCTTTTAATTTTTACTTCAGGGATGATTGTTTTAAAATTTGAAATAAAAGTATTAATTTGGGAATACAATAAAATGTGTTTTTTTTTTAAATTAATCCCGCATGGTAGTGAAGTGAATGGCCTGGTTGTATCTCTAAATAAACTTCATTGTACAGTGGTACCTCGGATCACGAACTTAATTCGTGAAATGACTCTGGTCGCGATCCGATTTGGTTGTGATGCGAGGCGCAATTTCCCATAGGGTTCAATGTAAATCCGATTAATCCGTTCCGACCTTGTTTTTTGGTTGTGATGCGAGGCACAGTTTCCCATAGGGTTCAATGTAAAGCTGGTTAATCCATTCTGACCTTGTTTTTAAAATGTCCGCGGCTCCGGTTCGTGAAGCGAAACGGAGGTCGTGAATCCGGGCATTTTTACGAACTTTTCCGTTCGTGATGCGAGGGCGGAGTTCGTGATGCGAGGCAGAGTTCGTGAAGTGAGGCGGAGTTCGTGCTTTTCCGTTCATGCAGCGAAACGGTGTTTGTGAACCGGGGCACGTTTTTGGGGAAATTTTTGGTCGTGAAGTGAATTGGACGTGATGAGAGGCGTTCGTGGTCCGAGGTACCACTGTATTTACATCCTTGCATTATGCAGAAAATTGTATACAATAGAATGTTATAAAGCTCTAGATCAGTGTTTCTCAACCTTGGCAACTTTAAGTCCTGTGGACTTCAACTCCCAGAATTCCCCAGCCAGCATAGCTGGCTGAGGGATTCTAGGAGTCGAAGTTCACAGGACTTAAAGTCACCAAGGTTGAGAAACACTGCTCTAGATGGTGGATATTGACTGAGGTATCTAAAGGACTTTGAAAGATCATACTATGACTCAGCCCTTAAGGACATCCCTACATTACAGTAAATATTATTGATGTGTATTTAGGATTAACATGCTCAGCCTTATCTCCTGGAGCATTCTTTCATATTTGATTGGGACTTGTCAGCCTCATGAGGTAGTATACAGGGAAAGCACAACCAGATGAACTATTTAGACTGTATTGCAAACTGCATTAACAGAATCTTATAAAACTGAAAGTATGTTTCTCTTTCATCACCCTTAAAATCCAAGCAGGGATGGGTTCCTGCCAGTTCTAACCTCTTCTGTAGAAGAGGTTCCACAAATCTACAGTGTTGTTTAGAACCAGTTCCAGCTCCCTCCCTCCACCCATCCGCACATCGTCAAGATGAAGAGCGAGAGGAGGAATTCTGGGAGTTGAAGTCCACAAGTCTTAAAGCTGTCAAGTTTGAACACCCCTGGGGTTATTTTTCTAAAGGATTAGGGGTGCAAGGATCTTGTAACTTGACAGCTTTAAGACTTGCGTGCTTCAAATGCCAGAGTTTCTGAGCCAACATTATGGTTGCTAAGCAAGAGCGTTGTTAAGTGAGTTTCACCACATTTTACAAGTTGGCCATGCCCACCCAGTTACATGACTGCCAAGCCACTCCCACTCAGTCACATGACTGCCATGCCACTCTCATCCAATCATATGACTGCCAAGCCACTGCCACCCAATCATATGACTGCCAAGCCACTCCCACCCAATCACGACTGCCAAGCCACTCCCACTCAGTCACATGGCCAGCAAGCCAGTCCCACAAAGCAGGCCACACCTACAGAAGAGGTTCTAAAATATTTTGAAACCCACCACTGAATCCAAGGTACTAGTGAGGATCCCTTCTGAGATGTTTGCCATGTCCACATTCTTGCTGAGGGCTTAGCTGCCTCTTATCCAACTGTTCTCCTGGCTGCAACTCTTCCCCATCTCCCATGTTCATTCCTTCATACTATTACAGACTTTAACTAATTGAATCTGTAGAAAAGTTATGTCAACATATTTATTTATAATAGTAGTTCACAAATATATTCATATGAAACAGTATAAAATTGATAAAATTAAGGCATACACATAGATGCATATTTCAAACAACAACATAGTAATGAGTAACAAAGCAAGATCTATCAATAAGGAACTATCATTTTGATCTAAACAGCATAATCCAAAATTAGTTGAAACTTGTTTGGTTTGGAAGGCAACCATAGTGCAATAGAATTTGGTAACTTAGAATATGTGTGTGTGTGTGTGTGTGTCTGTCTGTCTGTGTCTGTGTCTGTGTCTGTGTGTTAGGTTTTTGAGCTGATAAATAAATAAATCAGGAAGACTACGATAGATCTATTTCGAGCTATTTAGCTAGCCATACCCTTACTGGGATTCGAACCAGGGAAATATTACATGTGAGGCAGTTGTAATTGCCTCTAGACAACTGGTTCTATCCTGATCAGCTGAGACAGGAGGATAAGTATATGCTTGTGTCACAACACCCAATTAAGGGAGGAAGCATACTGCTTTCCTTTTCTGCCTTTTGGCTCATCACCAGAGACCATATAGACAGAAAGCTATTAGTTTCGTTGTGTACTTTTTGTTGTGTGTGTGTGTGTGTGTGTGTGTGTGTGTGTGTGTGTGTGTGTGTGTGTGTATATATATATATATATATATATATATATATATATATATATATATATATATATATATATATATATATATATATATATATATATATATATATATATATATTTGTTTTCGTAGATTTTCACGGGTGTAGGTATGCTGGCATAGCTGGCTTCGGGGATTTTCCTGTGTATAAGGCATAGAAAAGTTGTTGCAACGTTTCGACAAGATCTCACTTGTCATCATCAGGCAGGCTTGTGTCTGTGAGTGACACAAGCCTGCCTGATGATGACAAGTGAGATCTTGTCGAACCGTTGCAACAACTTTTCTATGCCTTATACACGGGAAAATCCCCGAAGCCAGCTATGCCAGTATATATATATATATATATATATATATATACTTCCCTACAGGGATTGAACTTATATATGAGAGAATATTATCACAGCTCCTGTTCAAGGGTCCCTTTAAGGGGAGGAGACTTAACGTCATCCCTCTCTGCCCTTCGACTCAACCTAGAGATCATCCAGACAGAGAACCAATTAGATTACTGCTGTGTGACGTTTTTTAGATATGTGTTAGATTTTTAAGGGCTGAAAATAAAGAGACCAGGATGGATCCATTTCAGGCTTTTTAGCCTTCTTCAGCTGGCCATACTCCTTCTACCTTATTAGCCTTGTTCAGCTGGCCATACTCCTTCTACCGTACCGGTTCAAATCCCAGTAGAAGGAGTATGGCCAGCTGAAGAAGGCTAATAAGCCTGAAATGGATCCATCCTGGATCCATATATGGAACAAATATATATTTGTTTTCCGAGGTTTATCTGAGGTTTATATATATGTTAGATTTTTAAGGGCTGAAAATATATATATATATATTTAGTAGAAGTATTTCCTAGGAAAAATTGTACAATCTTGCTCCTGACCATACGCTCAATAAAAATGGATATGAAGCTTATCATTTTCTCTTTCAAACCTAGCAATTAACTTATTTTTAGTCTGTAATAAGCATAATTGGGATAAATTATTTGGTGTTTTTTTTTAAAGGTTAGGGGCATCTATATCTCTAACCCACCAAAGCAAGAATGTGAAAATGAGAGATGGGAGCTTTCATTAAAAATATATTGTGTTTTATATAATACATTATCAAGTTATTTTAAATAAAATTAGCAGGTAAAATTATTGATAATGAATAAAGTCAGCCATTAACCAATTCAAAAAAAATATTGGGGAATTATATACCCCAAAAAGCATATATTTACCTTTTAAAAAAAGTCTATATTAGAGGTTTTTTTAAATATAAATAATAAAAGACACTTACAATATAACATATAAAGTAAACAATTTATTTGCTCTTCCAGTTTTCTTCAATTCATTAAAAATTGAAATCCTGCAACACAGACTAATGCATATGTCCCAGCTTTATGTCTACAAAAAAAGGAGAGGTAACTATAAAGTGATAGCATTGTCATGAAAAAGCCTTATGAAAAAAGTGTCATGGCTCAAGACTTTGTTTCTGACTCTGATTCTGAAGAACCTGTTCCAGCTGAACCTGTGGAATGTCAGCTTCAAGGAAAACCAAGCCAAGAATGACATGAGGTTGATCAAAAACAGGTATTTTTGGAACACCTGGTGCAATTAGATAAGGATGACATAAGGCCACCTAGTCCTGCATCTAGCTAGAAGAATGGAGAGCAGAACAAAGATGTTTTATAAAGTTACTTCACAAGAAAGGGAGTAAATTGCAATAGCAGTTAGATTTATATACTGCTTCACACTGCTTTACAGTTCCCTCTAAGTGTTTTACAGAGTCCGCATATTGCCCCCAACAATTTGGGTTCTCATTTTACCAACCTCCGAAGGATGAAGGCTGTGTCAACCTTTAGTCAGTCAGGATCAAACCGCTGGTATTTGCAGGAATTAGCCTGCAATGCTGCATTCTAATCACTGTGCCACCACTGCTCTTCTCTTTTAATTTCTTGATTAATATATCGATTAATGCCATTTGACTGCATCTTGATTTAAGAGGCAGCTCTGACCCATGTTCCTTTGCTGGAAGCAACCAGCTGACATGTTGTGTGTTATTCACATGGATTCTGCTTATGAAATTCTAACTTCTGGATTGTCTGACAATCTTGACCCAGCCCTTGTAACCTTGGACTGAATATGGACTATTCTTATGCATGCGCCTGTTAAAAGCGAAGCATTCAGGTAAGATTCTACCAGAGTCTCTGATCTAGTTTGCATTGTTTTGCTATCTCCTTACATTGACTAAATGTGAAATACCAAACGTAATATTTTAACTTATTTAACTTTACATTATTTTAAGGAATGTTTTAACAGAACAAACCTTTCAATTAAATATATTTCCAAACAGGGTGGGCTCTTTTAAAAAAATCCTCAATTTATTCCATACGTTTGAACTGGGAAGTATACTGAAGTTACAATATATAGCACAGTTTCCAGTATGAATCATATGGGAAATTAGCTGATGCATTTGTGGCTTATAATAAATGTTAAAAAGGAAAAGCGAAAAACAGAAGAGCTGGCATACATGGAGACAAGTGTTGGACATATCTCATTTATGTTTATTAAAAAGAATGTTATAAATAGAAAAGTCATTTATTTAAGATAAATAAAATTCAAAGGAAAAGAATAAAAATAATCCAGCATTACGTTTTCACTAAATCTGCTCCAATTTTCTAAGCAATTTGAACTTTTATCACAGCATATAGCTTCCATTCTTCCTCTTCTATTTGTTGTGTGTTAAAACTTTTTATTAAAATGTTTACAGCAACTCCCTCCCACAAACAGTATATACAATTACTGCAGTGATAGAAAAATTATAACAGCTGAACTATGAAAGGAAAAAGCAATTTAAGTACACTACACAACAATAAACTTAGTAAGACTACAAACTGCATAAGGAGAGAAATAAGATACACACTGTCAAAAAACCAATATAAGGTGTTAGTAAACACATTAGAGTATTAATCAAGAAAAATCATAGTTTGAAATTGAATTTGCTTGCAATACTATAAAACTGAATCCTCCTGCCAAATACAACTTTGCCAACATTGTTTTTTTCCTTTTGGTCTGTTATTGCTTTCTACGAGGTAAATACAGAGTTTACAAATCAAATCAGTCTATGTTTCTATTGGTAGAATTGGCACCATCATTTCACATCTTTTTAATTCTAAGGTGTTTTTTTTAATGAAGTTTCAAGTAGGATAGAAAGCCATTCTGATTACCTGAAGAAGCATGTTTTCCCAAGGGGACAGTGAATAAAAAACAGGCACAGCAACAGCAACAACAACAAGAACAATAAACACTTGAAAAACTCTTTAGTAAGACTCCATCTTTTCTCAGTTGGGAATGCAAAGAGAGGTGCAAGGAGATGTCATGCATCTAGCAGCCTAGAGAAAAACAACAGTATGGTCTACCTGATTGGGAAAGGGCCCCAAGGACTTATAAGAAAGATGATTGTTATTTATAATTGATGATAGTACACTTAAGCTATAGTTTCATGTCTTAGGCACCCAAAAAACATATCTGCTACTTCCTCTGATGTGACATGAAACAGTAATAAACCACTTTTAGATGTACTGGAAGGTCATCACTATCCTATCATTTAATAACTGAACTCTGAGCCCTAAATCTCAAGTTATAAGGGAAGTGAATCTGTACAGGGATTTGATGGAAGCCCAAAAGCCCCTCCTCATCCTCTTTTGTCTTCAAAGATTCTACAGAACATCTTAGAGGCCATTATAGGGCACCTAGGATGAAGCAATCATTGAAATATGTTGAGCAATGTAATTCTAAGTCAGGAACAGTTTTCTTCAGCTTTGCACTCTTTCGTTCAATAGAAAAGAAAATCGAGGTTCTGCTGTTGCAAATGTGTAATGCAAAGGTGTGTGTTTTTGTTTCATTTAACACATACCTTATTTGTGTCAATGTTAAATGCATGCCATTCATTTGAATATACAAGTTGCCTTGTTACATCAAATTAAGAGCTTTGCACCAAGCAAACATTCAGAAAATAATAGAAAGAGACTAATCAATGATCTACTGATAGAGGAGATTGAGATTTATCTTTTAGCTTCTAAAACAGAAATGGTGGCTCTCCTATGCTTCAATCATAATGGAAGATGTAGAAGTTAGAGTGGATTACTGTCTAATTAAAAACGCAAATGTGTTCCGCTCATAATGCTAATTTGCAAATCAAGTATCGTTTGCCCTAGTCATTCTTTCTCTGTAAGATATAATGAAATTCTACACATGTGCACACAGTGCTTAGGCTGACCAGATTACTTTAAAAGTATGTGTACAAAGCTTGTTTAATAATAATAGCTTCTTGTTCAGCAAGAATCCGAATGAAGCTCCCATTGATCACTGTAGAGATACACAATCTATTACTGTACACCAACAGTGAAGCTGATGTCTCACAGAATAATTTTAATTTTTGATAAGACTCTTGATGACTCAGACAGGGCATCCAAATAAGGAATCTTTGATTTACTCAGTCAACTTTTATCTCTTGCATTTAGTCTTTCCTGCATTTTAATTACATAAAAATACTTATATCTTGATGCTTTCTTGTCTTTCGCTGCTGTTATATAATTTCTTGTTACTTT
The DNA here is from genome assembly GCA_039707465.1 of Rhabdophis nuchalis. Classification (NCBI taxonomy): domain Eukaryota; kingdom Metazoa; phylum Chordata; class Lepidosauria; order Squamata; family Natricidae; genus Rhabdophis; species Rhabdophis nuchalis. The sequence goes on along the minus strand of CM077645.1, from coordinate 134,632,751 downwards.
TTCATTGCTGTGTTTGCTGTTAAGTTGCCATGACAATATTTATGAAATGGGAGGTTATAAATACAAAAGATAAATGCTTACAACAATACATTTTTGACCATATTAAATATGTATGTATGTATGTATGTGTACATGTACATGCAAGAAGCCAAAGGCACCGGCCTGAAGATGATGAGTGTGACCTCGTCAAAATGTTGCCAAGATACTTTTAATTGTACAAGGGAAAAGACCCAAATAAACCAAGACCTACATACCTATACCCGTGAAAAAAAATAATATATATATATATAGGGTATGCCTTTACTGGGATTGGAACCGGGTAAAGGGTATGGCCAGCTGATGAGAGCTAATAAGCTCGAAATAGATCTATTCTGGTCTCTCTAATTTAATTTATTGATCAGCTCATAAAACTAACACACATATCTAAAAAAAAATATTACACAACGTAATTCTTGGCTTGCTGTCTAGATGGTCTCTGGTGATGAGCCGAAAGGCAGGAAAGGAAACAGTATGTGTCCTCCCTTAATTGGGGCCTATTAACAGGTTGTTGTGAAACAATTACATATATATATATGTAATTATATATATGTAATATATATATATATATATTTGTTTTTGTAGATTTTCACGGGTATAGGTACACACACATACACGGGAAAATCCCCGAAGCCAGCAATGCCAGCATATATATGTGTGTGTGTGTGTGTGTGTGTGTGTGTGTGTGTGTGTGTGTGTCACAACACCCTGTTAAGCCCCAATTAAGGGAGGAAGCATACTACTTTCCTTTTCTGCCTTTCGGCTCATCACCAGAGACCATCTAGACAGAAAGCTATTAGTTCCGTTATGTACTTTTATATATAACTTGACATCGCTCACACTCAGGCACATCACCCCGCCACACACACCAAGCCACGGCCATTGGAAAATGTTTTTTTTACTGTGCAAGGTTTTCCCCAGAACACAATGGCTGAGAGACACTCACAACAGGGTGCAATTTGGGAATGGCAAGTGGGGAAGGAAATCGGGTGGGATGGGATGGGCTGTGAGATGTGCATCTTACTGGAGCTCTGGATCTTGCAGCTCTGGATCTCTGGATCTTGCGGCTCTGGATCTTGCGGCTTTTTTGGGGTTTTCTTAAAATAACTACCTCTTCAGATGAGCTTGAAAACTTCCAAGGTTGCTTCTAGAGGGGGAAGTCAGGCAGCGTCCCACGCCTTCCCTGGGCACCTGCTGCCTCGGCGCCTCAGAGCCTGCAGCCTTGGAGCAACTCCCGGCCCTTGCACAGTAAAGAAAAACGTCTCTTTAGTGCGAGGCAATTAACAACTTCTCACACTCTCCTGCTCCACCCCATCCCCTGCCCCACCTTCCACCCTCAAATTTCCCCACTGCCAGCATCTCTCAGCCATTGTGCGCAGGGAAAAACCTTGCACAGTAAAGAAAAACGAGTTTATATATAAACCCTTGGGCATTGGATAAGGCAAAGAATGTGACTTAATTAAATAGCTTAATATTTACCGCTTCCATAACGTTAACATTTGGAGTTCTTATTCACTATTTACATTCACGCTAAAAGTTAGAATGCAAGTGAGTGATGGCTATTTCATTCATTGTAAATTCCATTATTTGTGAACAAATGCCATTAAGGAAGCAGGCAAACAGAAAACTGCAGGTGCCTCTGTCTGTGTTTCATTATCTTAATGAATATTAATGAGAGAGCTTTATCATTTTGTAAGATGAAATATTTAGAAATTGTTAGCTTTCCCCTTCTAACTGTTAAAAATGCTTAGCGCAAGTCTTTTATTTATTTTTAAAATGCAGACACCACAGATGGCTCTCTACTTTCCCCCTGTAAATATGAATTATAAATTGTTTGATGTCCTAATTGCTTGCTTCAATATTATATGTCACGAAGAATCAAGCGTGTCTATGTTTTTATACAAGTATTGCATTGTTTGACAACTAGTTTTATATATTTGCTAAGACTGCCAGCATTTACAGAACACTTTATGTCAAGTAAAATTCAGAATCACTTCTAGGGCAATGTTGTATATCAGAGTTCCCCAACCTTTCTACTTTTGTGGATTGACAGGCAGGAGAGGCGATGTTTCCGTGCGAGCAGCAGGCACATGTGCTGAAGCTCCATTGCATTTGCCTGCTGTTCATGCAAGAGGGAATGTGTGCACTCCTGTCATTCTTCAGCCTGGCTCTGGTTTGCTCAAGGACCAATGGTGGGCTGATGATGTTGTATATAACTCTAAGTATTTCATGTGCAGATGAGCTTGATCAAGTAACCTCTTTCTATATTCCCTGTGAACAATTCATGCGGAAAATGGTTCTGAACCTATGCAACATATGATTTTAATGCACATGCTTTTCAATTAGTGATAGCCTGAAGATGGCATGAAAGCCTAATCAGAGATGATATAAAAAGCAGTTGAAAATTGTAATCCCATGTTAAACTAGTGAGGTTTCCCTTATATAACCTGTTTGGGGTCATCAGTAGCTACCACAGCTGCTTTGGTCATTCTGTAAACAACAGATCTCAACTCGTTTTGAGGGCAACAGATGTAGTTAGTACTAATCCCAGATTAGTCATTTCAAATTCCGGTTCCATATTTGGGTCACATGGCATAAACTTTGTTCCTTAACCTTCAATGTTCAACATTGTAAACCACTCAGAGTGCTGTAAAGCACTATGAGGCAGTATAGAAGCCTAAATGCTATTACTATTGTTATATAATATGTTGACAACACAAGGACCACTTTTTTTAAGTGTTGTAAAAAGAGTGTTCCTAACTTTAGAACCAGTGCTATATTCAACTATTCAGGGAACTGCTTCATCTAATGATATACTATTAGCTTTCTTAGTTCAGTATTGTCTATTCTGATCAGCAGCAATCTGAGGTTCCTTCGTGTACTTTGACATCCCCCCTGATTTTTTTTTAACTGGAGACATTAGGGATTGCAATAGGGAGTCCCAAAGAGGTAACTAGACTTTCTGATTTTTCTTTGAAGACATTTTGCTTTTCATCTAAGAAACTTCTTCAGTTCTGGCTAAAGAAGCTTCTTGGATGAGAAACAAAATGTCTTCCAAGAAAAAACAGAAACTCCAGTTGCCTCTTGAAAAGGCACCTTTGGGACAACTATGACCTGGATGACTGAGAATGTCCATAGACATTGCAATTGGGATTTTCTGCAGGCAAAGGAGCCCTGTTCCAAAAATGTTGATGAATTAGGCCATAATGAAAATGAATGAATGAATGAATGAATGAATGAATACATACATACATACATACATACATACATACATACATACATACATACATACATACATACATACAGCAAGCACTATAATAGAGGAGGCAGGGAAAGGGGAGAAGGTGATAATTTAGCAAAACCAGCATGAGGTTACAGAGTAATATTAGTTAAGTTAATGTTAGAGAATAACTGAAAGATGTTCTTCTTTGTTATTTTAAATAAATTCAACTTATAGCTGTTCTCCCTAACTAGTACATATCCTGGAATGCCTATAATATCTATGAAAATACATTTTAATAAAGGAAAGAGGGGAGCATCTGTAGTGGTCTAGATATTGCTAAATTATAATTCCCAGAAACCAGTGGTGGGTTGCAGGTGGTACACCCCGGTATGAGCGTACCAGAGCCTGCCCGGAGTACCGGATACTATTCCGGTATGGTGCTCTGGAGGGCCCACCAGTCTGCCCGAGTTTCTTACTGTTCTTTTATGTCTTCAGTGTTTCTGAACATGCACACAGAGTGTACAGCGCCTGCGCGATGCTCTGCTGAGCAGCTGGAGTGTCACGGAGGCTCATGGAAGCGCTAAGATGCATGCGCCCACAGTACGTGTCCATGTGGATGCCGCCGAGCCCATTCCAACCGTGACGGTTGGAACGGCATCCAGAACCCACCACTGCCAGCAATTTAAACTATCATGATCAAAGATGAGCTATCTGGGACTTAATTGTTCAGCAATTTCTATAGGTTCTCCATACATATAAAAAAATAACAATGCACAAAATTAGGCTAAAAGTGAATTGTATTAAAATTGATTGATTGTATGAAAATTGATTGAAAACTGATATGAAGTAGTATATCCTACAGCCCTGTGAAACCCAACTGTGAGTTTGTGGGTTTAAGATTATGTTTATACCTTTCCTACTCTGTCTTTCTGACAACCTCAACTTCTAACAGCCTGCATCTTCTCTGAAGTTGTAATACAGCTTCAGATTTTTTAGGCTTGTCAGTCAGCCACTGCAAAGTAAAACGGGGAAGAAGAAGTGAAAAGGAAAGACAAATTACTATAGTAAGGGACAATATGCAGTATAGAGCAAATACATTACTCACACAATTGTTAGCTTCAACTGTAGGTTTTATATCAGTCATATTTCATCACAACTATCTCTCTCAGTGCATGGCTTTTCTATATTACTCTCTGCCTTTTCCATATGAAGGCAGAAGATTCCTTACAACAGCCAGTATGACAAGAATAACCAAATCTTAGACTGGGACTCTCTTATAAATCATTTTGTTTTCAGTCATCAGCCTTCTGTTTTGGTGATATTTTTTAAAATGTTAGAAATATTAGCATTTTTTTTGTTTCTCTTACCTTCCCTTTCTTAAAAAGAGATTGTCTTCTGATAAAGGGAGGAATCATATTATCTTGATTTCTATTAGCTAGAAAATGTGTAGTCTGGAAAAAAAAGGATGAACAAACTACAGTTGTCAAGGAGAAGGCATAAGGGAAATAAATCAACCCTCAAATGGTAGCTATGCCATTTATTTTGTTTTCTCTCTTTCCAAAAGTATTGTGGAGGTTTATTTCTTAATATGACTTTAAAAAGCAATTGATTTAGATGTGAGCATTTGTTGTTTTCTAGATGCTCAGCTGAAGTGTTTGTTTGTTTGTTTGTTTGTTTATTTACTTATTTTACTTCTTGCATTGCCAATTGCCACAGTATCTTGGCATTTTACAATAAAAATGCAATGAAAATCCACAAGCTACATGTCTAATGGACACTTCTTTTAAAAGAAGAATGAAAGTTGTAAGAGACTAAAATCCACTGGTTTTTTGTACCCAGTAAATTTTAACTAACTAACAGGACAGTCCTAACAATATATATATATATATATATATTCTTGCCCCAGTCTGTTTTTTGCAAATTATCTATTTGGTTTTAATGGGTTATAATTTTAATGTTTTTAAATTCTTCTACAGGGTAATTTAATTCGTTTTTAACTTTGTATGTCTTGTATGTTTTACGCTGATGATACTCAGTTGTACATATCCACCCCAGACCACCCCAACGATGCCGTCGAGGTTATGTCCCGGTGCTTGGAAGCCGTACGGATCTGGATGGGTGGTAACAAACTCAAGCTCAACCCGTCCAAGACTGAGTGGCTGTGGCTTCCGGCACCCCGGTTCAGCCAGATTACTCCAACTCTGGCCATTGGGGGCGAAACACCGGCCCCCGTGGAGAGGGCGCGCAATTTGGGTGTCCTCCTGGATTCCCGGCTGTCTATGGAAGATCATGTGGCAGCCGTGGCCAGGGGGGCGTTTCATCAGGTACGCCTGATGCGCCAATTGCGCCCCTTACTGGACCGGGGTGCCTTACGCACAGTCACTCAAGCACTCGTCACCTCTCGACTCGACTACTGTAATTCTCTCTACATGGGGCTCCCCTTGAGGTGCACCCGAAAGTGGCAGCTAGTCCAGAACGCAGCCGCGCGGGTGATTACTGGAGCCCCCAGATGCTCCCACATAACACCGATCCTGCGCGAGCTGCATTGGCTTCCTGTGGCCTTTCGAGTGCGCTTCAAGGTTTTGACAACTATCTTTAAAGCGCTCCATGGCTCGGGGCCTAGTTATATGCGAGACCGCCTCCTGCCCCATACATCCCTCAGACCGATACGCTCCCACAGAGAGGGCCTCCTCAGGGTGCCGTCGGCTGGACAATGCCGACTGGCGACACCCAGGGGAAGAGCCTTCTCTGTGGCGGGCCCTGCCCTTTGGAACGACCTACCCCCTGAACTCCGCACCATCTCCGACCTCCGCCTCTTCCGCAAGTGTCTGAAGACACACCTATTCCACCTAGCCGGCCTAGCGTAACCTCCATACTGATTATTAGATAGTTTTAAATTTGGGATTTTAATTCGGTTTTTAGCGCAGGGTTTATTTATTAGAATAAGTATTTTAAATTTTGATATATTTTATATATTTTGTATCTATTTTAACATCCCTGTGCGCCGCCCTGGGTCCATTTGGAGAAGGGCGGGGTATAAATTTAATAAATAAATAAAATAAATAATAAGATGGTTTTTTAATTTTCCAGTACACCGCCCCGAGTCCCTTCGGGGAGAGGGGGCAGTTTATAAATGTAATAAATTATTATTAATTATTATTATATTCCTTATACCTTTTATTGCAATAATTCCCACACTCTTATGGAAAAGAGAAGTTTACTGTGAAGTATGAATTCATCATTGTGAATTATGTGTGCAGAAAAGACTAGTTACTGTAATTAAATGAAGTAATTATAAACAGACCTAACAGTCATGGGCTGGCAAGTAGAGCATTTTTAATCATAATATATTTCACATTTTTAGAACTGATATGCCCTGCTAGTCATCCTTTTGAGTTGGACCTTGAACTGCTAACCCCATGTTTTGCTCCAAATTCACGTCTCAATATTTTGAATTAATTTCCATTGAAGAAAGTGTAATTCTTCCTTGTCTGCATTCTGGGACATCTGCTAGTTATAATTATTAAGCTGCAGTATAATTACGTGCATTTCCAAGGATTTTGCATATTATCTCACTGCTCACTCATCCAACTAGTAGCAAAGGTTATTTGGCTGTATATCTGCTGGCTGATTAGCCATTGAAGTCTGTATGTATGAAAAGAAAACAGAGGAAAGGTGGGATGAACTTTCTCACATATTACAGCCCACTCCCTTAGGGTCATTCTATAGATTTGAAGAAATATCTTCCATTAATATCAATGGCTGATTTTTATACTTAAATATCATACATACCAACTGATTTTCTTGAGTATCACAACTTAATGGTTGGATCTCCCTATTCTTCCCAAGTCTATTCATCATCATAGAAGCTTAATAAAACATATTGCTGGGGTGGAGGTAGGGCAGAAGAGAACAGGAAGTAAATGAGAAAGGAAAAAACCCTCAAAAAATTTTCCTACCAAAAAAAAGCTTCCACAACTCTTTTCACTTGGTTGAAAATGATTGGGTTTCAGTTTCTAAAACTTCTCTCTAAAATTTAACAGCTTCTTTCATAAGATGGAGTCCATTTTTTTCCAGTTGATATTCATTTTTATAGAGAGAAGCCAGGATGAAAAAAATTACATGGTCAGAGTTGGCAAATATATAGTGTGACATTTCTGACGGACCAGAAAATTAAAATATTACAGTGGAAAAATAGATAATTAGCAACCATTCTCCTTAGCATATTGCTTTCTGTGATATCAAGAAAGGATTTCATTCTCCCCCTCGCCCCATGCTTCTTTGATATCACACAGAATCTTAATGTAGAATTAGAAGGTTTTAGAAATCAGCATGTCTCTCTACATGCAAAATCTATAATCCAGAATGAGCCTGTATCATCCCTGAAAGATGGCCATACAGGTTTTGCTATTTATCACCAATCAATGAGAGTTCAATGCTTTTAAACCCAATTTTTCCTCCTGTTGAACACTTCTTGAACTGTCAGGATTAAGACATGTTATATTATTGTTTGTTTCTCTTTCTCAGTGAGATGCAGAAAAAAATTCTGAACTACATATTCAAAATAAGAATCACAAATATTAATTAAACCATTTTACTACTTTTGGAATTTTGGTAAAATGCTACATCTCACAGACACTTTTTATTTACCCACTGGGACATTTCAGATGGAGATTGAAAAACCCTTATCAACTAATCTTTAGAGCTTGGCTCAATCAGAAGAGGCAATTGTTTTGCTTAATAGATATTAAGTAATATTAACCCCCCAAGCTGCCAGCTGAAGTGGAGCCAAGAGAACTATTTTATCTTATTTTTAAATATTTTTATTGTACAATTTTCTTCCTTTTGCTCATGTTATCATTGTTTCATTCACTTCATCTTCCATTTTAAGGCTTAATAAATAGATATATGTATTTTCTTTATTAACTTTTCATCCGTCCCTAATAGTATCTGATCAAGTGTTGTTGGCTCTTTATAGAGCCCATATGTCTTTACATCTTTCTCATAACTCAATTGTATTTACAAGTATGGCCACCATACACGGTCCAAACATTTTGTAATTCTTGTTTAGTTTTACGTTCCCCTTTCTCATTTAAAATATCTTTATACATTACATTTTTTTCCAAATTTACATTTGGATGTATCAGTGCTTCCATTGTGGAAAGTCAGACTTTTCATATAATTTTTTGCTTTTACTTTTTCCCATATTAGGAGTAGAGCATTCTTTACATAATGTCTTTGAAAAGATCTATGTATTTTATTTCCCCCATACCACAAAAAGGCATGCCATCACAATTGGATATCTTGTCTCTCCAACAGTCACAATCTTCTATTTCAGAGATTTATCCATTTTTTCACCCAATTTAGTACCAAGGCCTGGTAATAAAGCTCCCAATCTGGCAACCCAAAGCCCCCATTCTTTTTGGATTCTTGCAACATTTGGAATCTTATTCTTGCTCTTTTTCCTTACCAAACATATTTCAGAATTATTGCATTTAGTTCATCAAAATATTTTTTCTCTGGTTTTATAGGAATCATTTGAAACAAGAAGAATAACTTCAGCAAGACATTCATTTTTATAGTTTCTATTCTCCCTACCATTGACAGCTGCAGGATTTTCCAGTTTTCCAAGTCCACTTTTATTTGTTGTATTAACCTTGTATAGTTATCTTCTTTGATTGTTCCACATCTAGCTGTTAAGTAAATTCCCAAATATTTTACTTTATTAACTACCTGAAAGTCTATTTTCTTTGTCAATTCATTTTTCTGTTTATCTGTAAGATTTTTAGCTAGTATTTTCATTTATTCTTTATTTATTTTCAGTCCTGCCACTTCTCCACAGTCCTCTATTTTTTCCATTAGCTTAGGGCCAGTTTCCAAAGGTTCTTCTCTCATGAATACCAGGTCATCTACAAATGCTTGTAGTTTATAATTTTCTCTTTTTATTTCCAAACCTATTATTACTGGATCTTGTCTAATACTTCTATTTCCAATGTTAATATGAATAGTAATGGGGACAGTGGACATCCTTGTCTTGTGCCTAGAAGGCATGTACTTTAGAAGATAGTACATTCTATCAAATTTTTAATGTTATTTTAGACCAAAGCCAGAATTTCTATGTAACAAGGGATGAGAAAAGTTTTTGATCCTGATATTGTTTCCAATTACTCATGTTGATATTGAAATATAAAAGCAATTCTCACAGTAATCAATAAATCAAAAAATGTTAGAAGTGGAGGACACTTTTATAAAGCTCTTTAAATTTCTGGACACACAACTCATCAGACAAAGTTAATAGTTCATCAAGTTGCTATGGAGAAAACTGTAAGAAAAATTGGACTTTTTCTGTTGACTGTTAAATATTTTGAAATAATTCCTAGGAAAATATATTTCTGGGTAGACTTGAATATTTCAAATTGCATAATGCATACAAGATTTCTTATACTACTCTGTGTGCTAATCTTAAGTAAGAGAGATTTATGCAAGTTGAAAGAATAAATTTCTGCTCATTCACTAAATCAGTCTTATTACTGAAATGAGTGTCTTATTACTAGCAATATTACACTGGACAAATCAAATGTAACTGAATTATGGTGTCAATGATTTGGAAAATTTGATCATAATTTTACATTCCCTGACATTGTCAAGTCCAATAAAAAAAAGAACCATCACTTCTATTTAGCAAAAGAAATACATTGGATCAAAAATTCTGAGAAAACACAGAAGATACTAAATGAGCATAAGTCAATTTTGAAAGAAAAAGTCTTAAATATTTTGTGTTCAGCTACATTAATAATATAGTCATTGTTTTCAATGGATTATATCTACTGTATGTTATACAGAACAGAAAAGTGTATTGTCACTTTATTCTGCCCAACTGCTAGAAGTATTATTAGCATAATCAAAATCTAATGTACCTAACATAATGATATTATCCACCGTGACAGTATGTGTGCAATGGTTTACATAAGTAGAATCATAATCTTAAAACTCATTCATATACAATATGGCATGTCTGGATACAAATCACTGCTTCTTATAAAACCATCTGAGAGAGATGCATTAAAAATGCATCCTTTTCAATCATTGCCCAGACCAACCCCCTTATCTTCATATTAACTAAGATGGATATGATTTCGTAGTTCAATGGAGATCAAGAATTTTCATTCGGCATAATAGTAAAAGTAACCTTAGCAGGAGAAATACAAAATTGGAATTCAGTGGAATTTGCCTAAAAAAACCAGTAGGCTTAATAAAACATTTCAATGTACAGAGATTGTGTGTGTGTGTGTGTGTGTGTGAGAGAGAGAGAGAGAGAGAGAGAGAGGGAGGGAGGGAGGGAGGGAGGGAGAGAGAGAGGGGGGGGTTTGAGCTGATAAATAAATAAACAAGGGAGACTAGGATAGATCTATTTCGAGCTATTTAGCTCTCATCAGCTAGCCATACCCTTACTGGGATTCGAACCAGGGAAGTATTATATGTGAGGCAGCTGTAATTGCCACCAGACCACTGGTTCTATCCTGATCAGCTGAGACAGGGGAAATAAGTATATGCTTGTGTCATCGAATCCCACTAAGGGTATGGCTAGCTCATGACAGCTAAATAGCTCGAAATAGATCTAGCCTAGTCTCCCTTGTTTATTTATTTATCAGCTCAAAAACCTAAAACACATGTAAAAAAAGACACAACGGAACTCATAGCTTTCTGTCTAGATGGTCTCTGGTGATGAACCGAAATGGTTTCTGGTGATGGTCTCTAGATGGTCTCTGGTGATGAGCTGAAAGGCAGAAAAGGAAAGCAGTATACTTCCTCCCTTAATTGGGGCTTACCAGGGTGTTGTCACACACACACACACATATATATGTAATTGTTTCCACAACATCCTGTTAAGGGCCCCAATTAAGGGAGGAGACATACTGTTTCCTTTTCTGCCTTTCGGCTCAAAAAAAAAATGTCACACAGCAGTAATCTAATTGGTTCTCAATTGCTGGCATATATGCTGGCATACACACACACACACACACACACACACACACACACACACACACACACACACACACACACACACACACATATATATATATATATATATATATATATATATATATATATATATAGAGAGAGAGAGAGAGAGAGAGAGAGAGAGAGAGAGAGAGAGAGAGACATAATGAAAATATTCATGATTACTGTTAGGGAGAAATGCCTACCATCCAATAAGTTTAATTTTTGGGAAAGTGTAATAAATATTTTAAAACTGATTTAAAAAAAAGATGTCAGAAAAGTAGAAGCAGTAATTAGCAAAAATGGGGAAAGAGTAATGGTCAGAACAGAAAAATGGGAAATCAGGTATAAAAATAGGCTTTTAGTTTGAAAATATAGCATCAAGAGAGTGACAGTCAACAATATATTGAACCCATCTGGAATACATTTGTTGATAAAAAGGAGAAAGAAAATTACTTCTGTTCAGTTGAAGCAAAATTAATCTTAACTGAGTTGTTTTGGCACTTGATAGACTCCATATGGTGTTAGCACTATGTATCCATTAATTCTGAAGGCTTTTTTCCTATTTGTATTAAAATTTGTGGCACTCTTATTCTTTGTAATTCAGTAGTGCCATTCAATAGAAATTGGCTTAAGTGTTAATTTTCTTTATGTATGTAGTTTATGTAGTTGAAATTCAATGAGATTGACCTAGTATATGTATACCCGCACATGCATACATACACATATGCATATACATGCACATAAATATATGACAAATTGAATTGAATCCAAGATCAATAAAGAGCAGATAATTTCTCCTACACTAGTATCCACTGATCCAGCACTTAGGAATGCCTCTCTAGGCTTGCCACATTTAGTACCCCGAGCTCTTACAATACCTTTGCTCTCCAAGCCTATTTTTTTCTCATATTAACCCCAAAATTCTAGAAACTGACTATGGAAATTCTTTTAGGAAATCTAAGTTTGATTTACCAAATATAGGTACTCACAATAACACTATACTTGTAATTTGATTTTGATATTCCATGCATATCTCATTCCATTCTATTACATATCAACATTTGAGACACATTTCAAGTTCAATGGATAAACTCTACTATAGGCTCCCCCCAAAAAGTTTAATAAATACCTATATTTCTTTGTTTCTTTCTTTCTTTCTTTCTTTCTTTCTTTCTTTCTCTCTCTCTCTCTCCTTCCTTCCTTCCTTCTTTCTTTCTTTCTTTCTTTCTTTCTTTCTACATTCTATTGTCATAGAATATCTTTCATAGATCTCTTCAAAACAAGATCAGATGAAGGGGAGGTTGAAAAACAAAAATCAATAGGACTGATTGTGTTCTATCCACCATATAAACTTGTGGAAGAACCAAGAATTTTAGGTATCAAAATACGCCCCTAAAATTAGGTTGAACTTATGTCTGTGGATGGGTTTATCCATGAATATATATGGTAATATTTTTCAAAAGTGCCAATATTTCCTTTATATTACTCATGGAGATGAAAAATACAGAAGGGTTGATTGCAAAGCTCTGCTGCTGAAGACTGCCCAGTTTGGGTAGGAAGAGAGCCAATGCTTCCCCTATCAAACCCTGTCAAGATATTGGATTATGGTCATCAGAAAATCTTATGGCTATTGCCTAGAGATGGTATTTATTTTTATTTATTCAAACTTGTTATTTATATTTAATTTATAACATCCAACTCATTGCTTGTTGGAAAAGAGCAATGAGAATGAGGATAAAGAAGAGGATGATGAGATGATTGAAGAAGTCAATGCAAAGCATTTTTATATTGCTGCCAAGAAAACTAGCTGGACATTCTATTTACTCCTTACCTTAATTTCACAATTATTATGTACATTCTAGACGCTCTGAGGCAGAATTGCTTTAGAAACACAAAGCACTGTGTTTTCTTTAGAGGTAATTTCTTTGAAAAGGAGCTAGTAACAATGAAAACACCAAGGTAACTCTAATGACAACATACAAGATGTTTCCAAGGATGCAGGAATAGATACAAGGCAAATTAGAGCTACCAGTATCTTGTTTCTGTGATATGCAGAAAGCAGATGCTAAAATTAATTTGGTTCTTGAAGCAGACAGTAATTAAGATGTACCTGCTCTGTGTGCAGTTAAAAAAAATACTTGAAAGAAAAAAGCTATAAAAGTGCAGTGAAATTTATTTTGCTAATATATCTCAATGTGGAATTTGTTTTGTTTTCTTTTAGTTATAAATATTTCTGCTAACAATTTGATTCTCCCTCTTGGTTTGTCCTGGTACCTTAAATTATGTTCACATTCTGGCTTCTGCAGCTCACAAAAATAGTTCCTTCAACTACTTCTGCTTTGTTTTAGGCATGGTTAATGCTTGAGGCACTTACTGTGTTTGTAGTATTTATGGCACTCAGGCAGATTTCAAAGAGGGAAGTAAAATTCTTCAGCAATATTTAAAGCCAACTATATGAGATGCTCAATGTTTAATTTTTAAAAAATTTAAATCAAGATGTGTGTTATCATTTTAGTTTTAGTTTTAGTTTTATTTGATTTATATCCCGCACCTATCTCCTACAAAAGGACCCAGGGCGGGTTAAATTATTATATATTTTTACTTTAAAAATGTGTTGATGGGTGGTAGGTATTCTTGCTGACTGTCCCCCCAATTCTGTGTTAATTGAATGGTCTTCAGGAATAGTGCAACTAAATATGGTTATACCCTCTCTATTAACTTTCTTGACATTGTAGGCAACTGGAAGAATGATGATCCATTTCATGCATCTATTTTTGTTTTTCATATATTCTTTTCGAGTGTTGGGGATTTGGTTTTCTTTTGGGAAGATTAATGAAGAAAATTGTTTATGTTTTTGTTTATCATTGCTCCTTATTATAGGAAACCTATTTAACCCAAAATAGATGACCTTGAATAATGAACAGTGGTCTGAAGGAAATCTCATCTGCCCAGAATAAAGCAATAAAGCTCTCTACTTTACCTCACCAGCAATTAATTGTGGAACCAAAGGGATCCTATAGTGGAGCAATATCCCAAAAGGAGGCAGAGACCAAGGGGAGGGAGTAAATTACAAAGGATCCAACACCAGCTGGTTCGTGTTATCTAGAATGAAAGCAAAACAAGACATTTGGTTCTTCTCTTCCCAGATCTTACATGTGAACCTTTCCCATCAATTGCAATGCAGAGAAGGAATGTGTTAAGTAGCATTCATAGGAGAAGGAATGATTTATGGGTCTTTGTAATAACTAAAAAAAACCTTTCTGGGTCCTAATGTCACCTCCATCTCTATGAGACTAATCTCAGCTTCTGTAGCAGAATCTTGTTCCATTGAAAATGCTCTTTTGTTCTCGTAGAGGAACATGTTTGGATCATTCTAACACTGGGTGTTCTTCAATCAGAATAGAGCTGGAAGGGATTTGGGGGTCTTCTAGTTAAACCCCCTGCTCAAGCAGGAGATCCTATACTATTTCAGACAAGTGGGTGTCCAGTCTCTTCTTTAAAATCTCCAGTGATGAAGCACCCACAACTTCTGAAGGCAAGCTGTTCCACTGATTAATTGTTCTCAATATCAATAAATTTCTTAATTCTAGGTTGCTTCTTTCCTTGATTAGTTTCCATCCATTGTTTCTTGCCTTGCCTTCTGGTACTATGGAAAATAAGTTCAATTAATTGATTGATTAAATAAATACATAATAAAATAAACAAATCTAATTTGACTGCTAAGACTGGAAAGAAACCTAGATTATTTTTTTTATTTTTTATTTTATTTAAATTTATATCCCGCCCTTCTCCACAGAGGACCCAGGTTATTTAACCACAAGATGTTGAGAATCTTTTCTTAACATTTTTCATACTCGTTATCATCTTCCTTCAACATCCTCCTTCCTTCCTTCCTTCCTTCCTTCCTTCCTTCCTTCCTTCCTTCCTTCCTTCCTTTCTCTTTCCTTCCTTCCTTCCTTCCTTTTCAAAAGTACTTTTTTACAGGGGGTGAAGATAGGAATGCTAATAATGTCTTCACTATATTATAGGAGAAATTTAAATATTAGTGTTGATCACAAAAACGTTCTGGTTCATAATGATTATTATGATGTTAATATGGAGAAAAGGAACAAATGGTCCCTTCTGTCACTTTGAGATATGGATAAACTCACACTTTATTTGACTTTCTCCTTCTGAACATATATTCGGGAAACCATTTAATAAAATAATTTAAATTAGGGTTGATTTTAATCTCACAGACATGAAGCATGAAATGCATACAGATAAAGATTTAATTATTGTCCTATTGTATTTTACAATGATTTTAGTAGTTTGGGGTTGGAAGGTAAAGCTGAAGTTAAATAAATATGCATAAGTAGTAGTATTGCTACCAACAGTACACTATTTTCAGAGATAAATAAATAAAACAGCAATAAATTTGGGTATTATATAGATTTACATATAATTATTACTGAATACTAACTATAATTCATCTTGCTTTTGGTTCCTGGTAAATAGAAAACCCACTTAATTCATTACTTTTATACTGAAATATGTGATTTAGCCTGTATAAGCTATTTAGGGATACAGAAAGGCAAAATCCCCTCCCTAGAGTATTGTAAAACAGTGAGTCATTTTCAAGTATGAGCATCTCATCATGCCTCTCTCGTTACGTTGACCATAGAGATCAATATTCAGGAACTAAGCTGAAGTCTTTACTTTGAATTATTTGGGAAATAATTCAAACACAGATGTTGTAATCACAAGGAGCCAGCACAGTTCCCTTTTTCCCTTCATCTACTCTAAATTCATCTTTGTTTGTTTTCTAGGAATATCTAATCTCTCAGTTCCCTTTATATTATTACCATTTTAACTATAGAGTACCCATTCCATAAAAATCACGATTGAGGGCTGGCTAGAGAAACCACATTAAAAGATTATGTGGAGAAAGGGATGCTATCTTTCAGTGTAATGACTTTTCATTCTAAGTTCTCTCGGGAGAGATACAGTCAGTTTTATATTCTGGGATCAGCCAATCGGAAGATATAGCCTTGGCATTGCTTTCTGATTTGAGAGGCTAGGCCTTCATCTCATGAAGACTAAAACAGCAATGGCACTTAGACTTTTATACCACTTCACAGTGCTTTACAGCCTTCTTTAAGCCGTTTACAGAGTCAGCATATTGCCCCCAACAATCTAGGACCTCATTTTACCCAGTTTCTGAAGCATGGAAGCTGAATCAACCTTGAGCTGGTGAGAATTGAACTGCTGAACTGCAGCCAGCAGTCAGCAGTCAGCAGAAATAGCTTGCAGTACTGCGTTCTAACCACTGCATCACCACGGCTCAAAGACATAGAATAATTATATAAGGACCTACAGAGGAATTACACTGGTTGCATTAAAGGAACAGACTACTAATATAATCCTTCAATTGGCTTTATTTTGCCAACTCTTTACTTTTTTATTCAGAATAAATTAAGCCAGCAAAGTTCTTTCAAAACTACAGGTAGTCCTTGCTTAATGACCAAATGCTTAGCAATCATTTTAAGTTACAACAGATCACCCCAGAACTACTTATAACCAGTCTGAAAACTGCAACAAAACATACATTTACATATGATAGGCACAGTATACTTGGAGAACCATCAATATACTAGGGAAAACTGAAAAAGAATCTAGATTTATCTTTTTTAAAAAATTATTTATAGAAATAATAATAATTTAAAGATAGTAATTATAATGATACCAACATGGAATGAATCTTCAAAGGCAAACATTTAAGATTATAAAGTAGGAAACTTAGCAGTCTAAGCTGTGTGTGCATGTTCATGCAATGCATATAGTAACAGAGTACTGTTTTTTTTCCAAGAATTATTTTTTTTATTCTCTTACATACCATTTAAAGTATACATTCACATAATTGTTATTCTTCTTTACATTTATCATTCATATACATTTATTATTTCATTTAATACATTATAATGTTTAGTTTGGGTTGCTTTATTTATCATCCCTTCCTCCTTTTGTAACACCTTGTTTTCACTTTCTTTTCTCCCTCCCTTCTCTACTTCCTTCCTCCTCTCCTTACCTTCCTTCTTCCCTTACCTTTCTCCTATTCCTCCTCTTCCACTTCCCCTTCCTCTTTCTCTTTCTCTCCCTTCCATCATTTTCTCCTTACCTCTTTCTTCTTTCCCCCGTCTTCCTTTCATTCTCTCCTCCTCTCTCCCTTTCTTTTTCTAATATTGTTGGTGTATATTTCAAAACTCAACTTATGTTTCCTTGGGATGGTATTTCTGCCAACCCAAATATAATTTAGTATCATTTCCTATTCCCTTAACTTTGCTAGTCTACCCTAGTTATGTTTCCCCCCTTTATATCTTACTTTTGAATATATATATTTAATATTTTCTTTTCTGTTTTCCCCTTCTTCCCCGCCTTTTCCATTTAATAGTACATCATCTGGGTACTTTATCTTCTCCCTACTTTCTTTTCTAGCTTTCTTTCTCTAGCCAATCATAAAATCTTCCCCATGTCTTGATGTGCTCCGATTCCTCTTTATCCTTTATTTTCATTGTCAACCTATTCATCTCTGCACAATCTAATACCTTTTTTATTATCTCTTCATCTGTTGGCAACTTATTTAATTTCCAATTTGGGGCAAATACAATTCTCGCTGCTGTAGTTACATGTATAATCAAATAAATTTCTTGAATTTCTTTGGGATAATAAATAGTAAAAATATTTCTAGTCTAAATTCTATTTCTTGTAACATGTTCTTTAACCATACTCTTATTTCAGTCCAATATTTCTTTGCTTTTGCACATGTCCACCACATATGATAGTATGAACCTATTGCTTGTTGACATTTCCAACATTTCACTGACTTGTCTATAAATATCTTTGCTAGTTTTCCTGGTGACATGTGACATCTATAAAACATTTTGTATAAGTTTTTTTGGTAAGCTGTTGACATGGTTAATTTATAATTCCTTTCCCATAGTTGTTACCACTTTTCTAGTTCAATCCTATGACCAAAATTCTTTGCCCAAGTTAACATTGTATCTTTTACCATTTCTTCTTCTAGCATAGTTCTTAATGGGTACCTATATACCGTAGTTCCTTGATTATTCTTTCTTCCATTCCCATAAGTATCTTATACAACTCCAAATTTCCTAAGTTAAAAACATACTCCCTTTTATCTTTTTCATAACTTGATTGTATTTACAATTGTGAAAACCAACCTATATCAAAACCTTGTTTTTCTCATTCTTGTTTTTGTTTTAATTCCCCCCTTTCTGTTAAGTTATCCTTGTATCTAATAATATTTTTCATACTACTAATATTTGGATGTGTCAATGTTTCCATTGTTGCAAGCCACATTGTTATTTCTAAATAATGTTTCCCTTTCATTCTTTCCCATATTGTTAATAATCCATTCCTTTCATAATGTCTTTGAAAATAGCCATGTACCCTACTTTTATCACACCACAAAAAAGCATGCCAACCCAATTGCAAATCATGACCCTCCAGTGTTGATAATCCTGTATTTCTCAATAAAATCCATTCTTTCATCCAAGCTAGTCCTGCTGCTTGATGATACAAGTTTGGTAATCCAAATTCACCTCGTATCCTTGCATCTTGCAACATTTTTATATTAATTTTTGTTTTTTTCCGCTGCCATATATATTTCCCCACTATTTTATTCATACTTTCAAATATATATTTTTCTCTAGTTGTATTGGTATTGTTTGGAATAAGTATGGGAAGAATAGCAGTAGTACAGACGAATATATTACCAAGACAGAGTGCTATCTTGTTTCCTTATTTTTGTCAACTTTTCCTCTTTTGTCCTTTTCACACTGGATTATCTTTCTGGAATTAAGGAACTAAAATCATTTGGTAACTACATGGCTACTAATTTAGGTAACTCTCTGCAAAAAGTCTGTTTGGCTGGAATTGAGAAATGTACTAATGGGGGTAATCTATTGATGTGATTCAACAATAAGCAACTATTGTATGGTAGATTGTTGGAAAGTGTCACAGGGAAAAGGTCCCTAGCCTGACAGTAAGGGGGAAGTTCTCCATATATCTTCTGACTAAAGACATGCAGTATATAATAAAATAATTGAGATGAATGATTTCAGAAGTCCAAATTTCAAATTCTGCTTGGAATGAAGCTTTCCAGCTCTGGCTTTTCAGATCAGTCCCATCAAACCATTAGGCTCTTTAGAATAATATTTGCATTGGGTTGACTAGCATTAAACTGGAGAAATTGTGGGCATTAGATAAATAAGCAAACATCAGAAAGCCTTTTACAATTTTTTCTTCAAGTACCATCCATGAATAACGTGGTAAGTAGCTGCTATTGTTGAAGGTTCATAAAACAATAGAATTTATTCTGCAATGTTAAAATGACACTCCAATGATATGCAGCATAAGATTAACCTTCTTCCCTCTCTCCTCCTCTTCTCTAAGCCCTATATTGCTTATAAAACAAATTTGGCTGACTTTTTTCTTCTGGGTCCCCTGTTGCTTTTTTCACTATCCACAATCTTTCCACAACAGCTGTTGTCTTTCATTTCTCTCCTATCGTTTTTTTTCCCAGAGCAACGATGTACCATTTCACCTCCTTCTTGTAAACTGAATTAGACATAAAGATATCATTTTTCAATAACATCTTCAACATCTTGTTCTTATCAGAGTGCACTTTCTGGCTAACTGACATGTGGTGAGTCATCCCACAGTTATAAATCTTGGCATTATAGGAAAGCAATACAGTTATAGATCTCCATTTTATGTACATAAAAGTGATATTTATATAGATTTTTATGGATAGCTATAAAGTACTAAAAACAATACCAATAGTTTTGATGTTTTGTAGAACAATTTTGGAAGCACCTTCTAGAACAGGTATGCAGTATATAGCTCAGGCTGGCAATCTTTTAGCTACCATGAAGTTTGTTTTATTTCTCTACATTTGGGGGCAAAAGAGTAGGCCAAACAACTATATTTCACAAGTAGGTTGACTACAATTTCTGAGGGTTGTTGTGTGTGGTTCAGAGGAGATGTGTTATGAGCTAAGTGGCTTTATCTAGGAAAATCACAAGAATTCTGAGGGCCATGTCCTAACCTATGAAGTCAAAACAGCACTCCAGAGAAAAGCAGCTGCAATACATTTCCATGTCAGTGTCATGAAAACCATATGGAGGGATCCATGTCACTTTTTCATGGCTTATATATCATTTCTGTTTCCTATCCCCTGAAAGATTAGAAATGATTTTGTCATTCAACAGTGACTTATTGTTAAATTTCAAGGGGGGGGGGGATCCGTGATGCAAAAATGGGGCATAGAGACCATCTGAAAATCATAGAAGGATTGCCCACTTTAATTCCATTTGTGTCTTGCACTTATTAGAAAATCAGAAAACAGCACTCCCAATTTGTATTTTTTGTCATCAACAGACATAAAATGTTCCAACCCATTAATGATGACACAACATTCCTTAAAAGATTGTGGAGGTGACTTTCTTTTGGGGCTTTTTAATCAACTGCCTTCAGTAAAAACTAAAACTATGGAGGCTTTTAAAAACAGGATGTTTTATTTCAACATTTGCCTTGATTTGGAGCAGATTAACCAAAACAAAAACCAAGGAGAGCTATCCAAGAAACAAAATTAGTTCACACTAAAAGTGCTGAGAGATTACATTTTATAACATCAGCATTCCATGGCTAAAAAAAGTGTGAGACTCAATAAAGCTATTCAAAAGCAGATTATTAAAAAAAGCAAGTCAAAGATTAACTACAGGGTATACATATATCCTAAACTGCTCTGTGCCTGGATTTCCAGACTCTCTAGATGGTATTTCTCTATGTTATCCCTACAACTGTGGCAGGAGATGAATTAAATGTTAATTTCCCCTGGAACAAATAGTATTGGGAAGAAAATGTCCAAATGCAATCTTCTACACCAAATGACTAAAAAAATACTCCTGGCCAGGGGAAATATTCCAGAGCACTCTCCTTTTAAAGAAAGCTAGTTCAATATAGGACACTTATTGAAAAACCAGCAGATGAGATATATACATTCAGAAGCAGCATCATATGGTTGAATTAGAAGATTCAGAGTGGGATCACATTTTAAAAATTCTCCAATAGGCACATTATGCTCATTTTCTTTTTTTCTTTTTTTTTTAAGTTGTCCTCCTCCTCATCCTCATCCTCATTTAACTAGGGAAGAATAAATCCCCTATCTGCAGTCTGATGTAATGTGATTCTAATTATCATGTTATGTGATGTGATCATGTTGAATTCATAGCTCAATAAACTTAAATGAAATACACTGAAAAATAAATGTTGCTTTCTCATAAAAATAATAGTGTATCTTCATGTTTAATATATATGTGTATGGGTGGGTTTTAAAAACACTTATAACTATGAGCTTTGCCGCAAATAACAATTACAACAGTGAAGTTATGTGATTAATAACAGATTCCTGATGTTTACTAAATAAATAAACACACACACAAACACACACAAAATTATAAATAACCCTTCTTAGGTTTCTAGTTTTGCCAATCAAAGCATACCAGAGAGAAAGAAAGTACATCTATTACTAAGAGCAGCGTCTTCTTTTTTAACTAGCCCCAGAAACTAATATCTACCATAATTGAAACTAAAAATGTATGCCTAAAAGAATAACATGTTGGTACGTATTTCATAATGTCCTTCCATATTTGAAATGTAGATAAAATAGTAGTGTCCTATAGGGCAGGGGTCCCCAACCTTTGCAACTTTAAGTCTGAAGGACTTCAGACTTAAAGTTGCAAAGGTTGGGGACCCCTGCTATAGGGTATAGTGCATTACATTTTCTGTCATATTTCTACAAATAGTGTAAGACCATAAACAAAGAATGCCCTATAGAGTAAAAAAAAAAGAAGGCCAATAACTAATTAGAAGAATAGTCCTGAGGTCAATGATTAAGAAGTCACACCTCACTTGACCTCATTATAGAATACCCATATAGAAACTCCATGTTGATTTTAAGTTTCATTTGGGAACTCTGTGCATATAACAAGAGAGACCAATCTGTTGCACTGAGAATAGTTGCATGCAATCAAAAAGAGAGAAAGGGGGGCAGCCAAAAGGGGGGGGGGGAATCCTCAGAATTATTGCTCAGTGCAAATAAGGAAGTTGCCCCTTGGCCTTATTTCTTCTCAGAAAGTAGACTCTGACAGTGATAAATGCAAATGTTCATTCTGTTGCCCCTACAAACTGATGTGTCAATTCAGTTTAACACTTCTTTGGGAAAGGAAAATGTAGTTTGGAAATAAATTTCTGACATTCTGGCAGGAACATAATTCTTCGTATCACTCTGTAGATTGTCAGGCTCCATCAACAATGAAGGTCCTAGACAAATTATTTTCACAAGGGGGTGAATTTTTGGAGGCTTCCATTACTATTAAGCTATTGCTTAGACTTTGGTCATTGCTACTGTCTTATGGAGTCTTTCCAATAATTCAAGTTCACTTAATAGCATATTATGAATTGTCAATTTACTTTTGCATATCACAATGAATTTCTTCCAAAAGATTTATCTGACACATCTGATAGCACACAAGGATCTTCCTAGAGCAGTGCAATAGAGGCATGAAGTGACAGGCAAGAGCACTGCTATTTTAAGATGAGAGCATAATTGAACACAAAATTATTGTCCACAATAATTAGGACATTGCTGCAAAACTCTTAAATTTTGGTGCAATAATTTTATATAATGACCTACCAGCTACATTGTTTTGGGAAGCACCTCTGTGTGACAAAACTGAATGACACACGATATCAGAGATTTAGAAATCCAAATATCATCAACAGTTTTACCATTCTCCTCAGATTTCAAATTATTCTCTTCTCACCTATTCTACCACAGTGATTGAAAACAAGCAGAGAGGTAGGCATGCAAATATAACAGGAGGGTGGAATATGGTAGAAGTATACATTAACCATGATTGTTATGAGCAATTGGCCTATATGTGTATACAGTGTTTCTGGACAATTTTAATTCTTACAGAATGCAATGATTCTACAAACACTTGCCTTATATATATATAAATATAACAGGAGGGTGGAATATGGTAGAAGTATACATTAACCATGATTGTTATGAGCAATTGGCCTATATGTGTATACAGTGTTTCTGGACAATTTATATATATATATATATATATATATATATATATATATATATATATATATATATATATATATATATATATATATATATATATATATATATATTTGAAGTATAGTAACACTCTTTCCTTCTTGGCATGCAAGAAGGGGACAAACCGTTTTTTTAAAAACTAATCCATCTTCTCCTAATTTATTATTTTCAACTGCTCTCCCAACTTCTAAGACTTAAGTTTATATTTTGCAGATCCTTGATATGTTAGTACTCATTTGGGGGGTGTACATTTCAATATAACTAAGAGCCACATTTTATTCCCTGAATTGTGAAACCCATATGAAACAAAAATTGCATGTGATATCCCTGACAAATATAATATTATACCTCACCTTATATGAGCCAGATGTTAAAAGAGGGAGAAGAAAACATCAAATGGATTCTATCTGAGATTACAAAGCCATTTTAGAAAATGTTTAACTTAGGAAGAAGAAAATGGATGCCAGAAGTCAGACAGATTACTTTAAACACAAGCCTGTCATTTTACATGATAGAAATCCTGTAATGCACTCCATCTTCCCAATATATTTGTAACATTCCGGCTGTCAAGCCACAAATGAATATCAAGGCCATTACCACATCCTGTATATCAAAAAAACGAGCAAATATGCTGAAATTTCAATATACCGCAGCCATCTTATCACACCTGCTAAGTTCTTTATTCCTTTAATATTTAATGTCAAGGATTCAATATGGCTCCTACAGTTCCTGTTTTGATAGATTCTGGCATGCATACTAACTGTCTTAGACAATTGTAAAGTGTTCTATCTATTGTTAAAAAGTTATGATATGTATGTAGTTACTTACCAAGCACATCTAAATTACATTAAAGTAACCAAAATATATTACAATCCTCAAGACACGGCACAACTTTTGAGCACCCCTGATATCTGGAAATTGAAAGTGGAAAAAATTGACAAGCCAATGCCAGAGAATCATCTAAAAGTACAGGAGGAGTCATAAATATTTATGATAAATTTAGTTAATCTTATATTCAGATAATGTGTATTTGATACATTGCAATCACAATAATAGTAAGTGAAGTTTTGGAACCGATGCACAATATAAAGTATAGAAATAAAGGCAGCAGAAACTGGAGCCTTCCTAGACAACCAGAAGCATCACATAGTGGCTTAGCTCACCATTCCCCTGAATATCAATGCAGAAAAATAAAACTTAGCAAATCCAGAATTAGTCCTACCACCATGCAAAAAGAGACAAATCAATATAAGTAATTTTAAGGCATTCAAAGGCTGAAAATTATTGAAAATTTAGTGTTTGGTTTTCTTTTTATTTTGAAAATAAACCAAAATTTGACCACCATCTTTAAATCGCTCCATGGCTCGGGGCCTAGCTATATACGAGACCGCCTCCTGCCCCATACATCCCTTCGTCCAGTCCGCTCCCACAGAGCGGGCCTACTCCGGGTGCCGTCGGCTGGGCAATGCCGGCTGGTGACACCCAGGGGAAGAGCCTTCTCTGTGGCGGGCCCGGCCCTCTGGAACGACCTACCCCCCGACCTTCGCACTACCTCGGACCTCCGCCTCTTCTGCCAACGTCTTAAGACGTACTTATTCCAACAAGCCGGCCTAGGATAGCCCCCCACATCTGACTTTTAAATATAAATTATAATTTGGTTACGGTTTTAATAATGGGTTTTAGCACGGGTGAATTAATTTAATATATTTTTAATTGATTGATGTATATTGTATTTATGGTTTTATATAATGCCTGTGCGCCGCCCTGGGTCCTAACAAGGAGAAGGGCGGGGTATAAATTTAATAAAATAAAAAAATAAAAATAAAATAGATTTGGGTTTTCAATTATCAGCCTGAAAAAAGTCAGTCTAAATGATGTTCTGTTGAGCCATCAAGTTACAGCTTAACTTTTCCTGAAGATAATAAGTACTACGGTACTCTAATAAGGACTAAATTTCTAGAGTTAAAATACTGAAAACTCTGGGAGTTTATGTGAGACCGTCTCCTGCCCCATACATCCCTTAGACCGATACGCTCCCACAGAGAGGGCCTTCTCAGGGTGCCGTCGGCCGGACAATGCCAACTGGCGACACCCAGGGGAAGAGCCTTCTCTGTGGCGGGCTCTGCCCTTTGGAACGACCTACCCCCTGAACTCCGGACCATCACAGACCTCCGCCTCTTCCGCCAATGTCTAAAGACATACTTTTTTCATCAAGCCGACCTAGCCTAACCTCCCATGGGGACTTTTAGAAAAGTTTTAAATTGGGTTTTTAATAATTGGTTTTAGCATAGGATCGGGATTATTTAATATATATTTTAAATTATTTATCTGTTTTCTATTTTGTTATCTTTTAAATCTCCTGTGCGCCGCCCTGGGTCCTCTGCGGAGAAGGGCGGGATATAAATGTAATAAAATGAAATGAAAAATGGTGACTTATCTAAAATCATTTTAGTATAGTTTCTTCCAAATGAGGAAAAGCAAAACCCTTCTGAGTTTGCATTGTAAATGATTGGCACAGTGGGAGATAGATTTAAAAATTTCAAGAATAAGGGAATCATTTTCAAAGACTTGAGTTGTGGGTCACTCATATATAGTATACAAAGAGACATAAAAGTTGTCCCTCCCAAAATCTGAGGAAAAAATGTCTTTTCCCCCTCAGTTTCCCTTAATATTTCCCTCCAAGAATTCTCAAATGTTGAACATTTTACTCAGAGACTAACTTTAAAGTGCTGGGTTCAGATCATCTGATTTGTGCAGGAAAAAAATGATTTGTCTCCCTCAACATCAATCCCATTATGTCAATCCCATTAATCCCATTAATTACAGATTTTAAATTAGGTTCTTCTCTCTTTTAGAATTTGTCTTCCTCTATTATAGGATTTAGAATAGAAAAGACATGAAAAAGTATGCATAGGGGAAGGGAAAGTTTCTTTGGCCCATGTCCTTCAAATGAACTTCAGATGAATGCATGAACAAAACTTTAGTCAGAGGGGTGACTTCATTTTTCAAATACTTAGTCCAGCAGAAGTCAAATAAATACAGCTGAGTGATGTGATTACACCATGTGCCTTGAAAGACAATTCATTAACCTTCCTTTTGCAGCACTGACAATGTTAAAGGATTTGTGTAGAGGGCCTAATACCCTACTGCTTTTGTGGAATCAAATATTTCCTTTAAAAAAATTATCATCTATCTGTTTCTATGCAAATTTTATGAAAATACAGCATACCAGAGTTATTCAAATAATAAAACAAACTATAGAAGGCTGCTCCCTCTTTCTTTTTCCCATTCTTCATTGAAATGGGATATCATCATTTTGATCCCAGATTGCATTAGCTTTTGTTCATCTCTGGATCAAAATCAAATATCATTGACTTAGCATTTGGTTGCTACTTTTCCCACTTGACTTAAATCTCTGTTTTGCTGTATTTCACATCTGCTCAAAAACAAAACAAACACCAAGACAATTCCCTCATGAAGTTGCCACTGACATGATATAAAGCCTCAAGATTAGTATCATATTTAGCACATTATTCATTAGAACATGCATCATGATGGTCTTCAAATGGCATTTGCAATTAGCCAAAGAGCTATCAGCATTGAAAGCTATCTGATGCAAAGAGTTGTTTGATTCATCTGTTAATAGTTCAGTCCTCAGCAGAAAAAATGAGCAATCTCATTCATTGAGTCATACCAGTGCTTTCAAAAATTAAATGACAAGGATGAAATGGCTAACAATAGTTCTAAAACTATGCATGACAAGTTTTTCATCAAACAAGCAAACAAAAAGGTGAGGTATTAAGTTGACTATGGTCTAGTCCTGTATCTAATTATCTTCAATGCTTACATAAATAACTTGAATGGAGAGACTTTTCTTACATTCCTAGACAAAAAGTCTAAAAGTCTAGAAAACAGAAACAAAATGTATGATTTTGACTGATTCAAAAATTAAAAAAAGAATGAAATTTAGCAGAGTGAAAACAAAGTTCTTAATTTAAATAAAAGAAAGTTGTAGGCATAAGATAGAAATACCAGGTTTGGAAGAGTATATGTAAAACTGAACCATGTTGTGTTGGTTCATCCCCTTCGTCCAGGATCGAGTCCAGTTAAAGTTGATAGGAGAGGAGATGTGCAGTCCATGGTCTCTGCTGTGTGGAGTGCTGTGGGGCTTGGTGTTTTTTCCTCTCCTGTTTAACAACAATGGCATTATTAGTATTAGTATTTTGTATTTATTATTTTGTCAAACATGTACAAGATAGCAGGTATAAATATAAACATGAAGCTGAACAAAATAAATGAATACAAATAAATGAGGACAATATGACAGGGATGGAAGGCACGCTGGTGCGCTTATGCATGCCTCCTTTATGGACCTCTTAGTAATGGGGTAAGGTCCACGGTAGACAGTTTAAGGTTGAAGCTGTGAGGGTTAGAAGATGTAACAATGGGACATGTAGAGCATTCCAGGCATTGACCATTCTGTTGCTAAAGTCATATTTTCTGCAATCAAGTTTGGAATAGTTTACTTTGAGTTTGTATCAATTGTTTGCTCATGTATTATTGAGATTGAAGCTGAAAAAGTTGTTGACAGATAAGATATTGTAACAGACAATTTTGTGTACTGTGCTTTGATCATACCACAGGCAGCAGAATTCCAGATTGTCCAAATCCAAAATTTCGAGTCTGGTGGCATAGGGAATTCTATTGTAGAATAGTACACAGATGATATTCAGTCATATCTATATCTATAGCTTCAGAGTGATGCCAAGGAAATTTGGCTTAGTGTCAGAAGGTTGTGTGTGCCTGGATGGAGAATAACAATATTTAGATCAACACTGGTAAACTGAGTGGCTTCGAGTTTAGGGATCCTGGTTTGGAGGACCTTGCATCTCTTGTTCTCTCTAAGATAGATGCTGTGCACAATTTGGGGGATCCTCCTGGACTTGTGGCTCCTACTCAATGGGCAAGTGACAGCTGTGGCCAGGAAATCTTTTCCATAGCTTTATGTTGTGCCCATTGCTGGGTTAGGAGGCACTGCTTACAATCACTTATACTAGGGAGTCCTGGTGCTCTCTAATCTTGGTTGTTTGCTTGCAGATGTTTCTTTACCAGACTAGGTAACATCTTTAATGCTAGAAGAGAATTGGCTTTGTTCTTTGTTGATATACTACAATATTGTAGTAATCCTAGTGTTAATCCCTTTCTACCTGGGTATTGATTGCTAGCAAGGAGATCTTTTTGTTTCCTTTTTAGCTTTTTTATTGTTTCCTTTGAATGGAATGTAGTTGTTTATCTCTATGTGCCTGTTGATGGTTGGTATGTCGGAGGGCCAAATTTCCAGGAATTCCATAGGCTTATTGGAATTAGCTTGGTCTAAAATGCTCACAGTTTCTTAGTTGAAACAATCAAGCAATAAACAACAGTCTAGTTAAAGAGCTACCAAGGATCAACCCACCAATACCGACAAGGCAAGCTATTGTACATAAACAGAGAACAAACTTTATTTATAGAAACATCTCTCTCCTGTGGTGTTTATTTGCCATCCTGTTAGATCTGACAGAAGACAAATCTTCCGGGTACCATCTGTAAGGAAGTGCACCCATTGGCACCCAGGGGGAACAGCTTTCTGTCTTGGTGAGCATCATCTGGAACTTCACCTCTCCAGAAATTAAAATTACCCGAACTCTACTGGCCCCTTCCAAAGCACCAAAAACCTGGGTTTTCCTCAATTATTGCCCTAATAGTATGATTTTATCATTATTTTGAATGTTTATGGGTATCCACAGCTGCTGTTTTATGTTACTTCTGTTGTCTTTAATTTTAGTTCTTTTATTGCTTTTACTCTCTTTTAAGTTTTAACCACCAAGAGTCATATGTATGAGATGAACAGTCTATAAATTTATTAAATAAAAATAAATTTTAAAAAGAAATCTTGAACTTGTGGTTGCTTACAAACTGAACATGCAACAATAGTATGCTATGTTTGTTAAAACAGCAAATCTCTTTTTAGACTGTATCATGCATAATAATCTAATTTTATTCTTGCTTTATTTATGGAAAGTAACAGTTCCAATTTTGTGATATTTACTGGAATCCTGCAAATTAATTATCTGTCTTTTCAACGAGGCCTCAGAGAAAGGAGCCACAAGCATTGCCTCTCACCTTAAGACATATGGGTTTGCACTGGCATCCCTCTGAGATTCTGCCAGCTGTTTTAATTTCCGATGGAATACACCTCCTTGATTATAACTCACCTGATTTTCTTTTGGGACAGAGGAAATGGTTGCAGCAGAGTTATTCATTTCTCAGAAGCTCTATGGCTCCATTGCAAAAGAAAAAAAAAATCCTGCTGGAGGCTTAGGAAAAACATTTTTATTACATATTGCAGACATTTTTATCCTACTCTTTTAATTCCTCTGTTGTTTTTGAAGAATCACAAGGTCTTGCAAACATTAAAAAACCAGACCGAATAACAAAAGATAAAAGATACCTAACCCAAAGTAAACTGGCATTTAAAAAATTGTCTGATCACTAGAAAAAAATTATTGGAATATAGAACTATTACCACATTGTTTAAAAGCAAGAATGGGGGGAATCAATCAGGCATACTGAACTGCATTTTAGAAACCCTTTTTTTTGTAATGACACACTTTCCCCAAACTCACCAATTGGACCTTACAGAGAAGTTAGCTTGGATCAATGAATATATAATGAAGTATAATATGGGTTGTGTTGCCAACTGTTGTTGGAGAGAGTCTATTGCAATTGCATAAATCTAGCTATATGAGTGTAGGGATTGTCTCTCCAACGCATCTTTATCTGGCTAACTCCTTGTTGTTATCATTTACTCTAAAATTTCTGTGATGATCTTACTGATATTTGATATTTCTCCTGCACCTTTTAAATTCCATTTGTTGCTCGAGCAAAACTAAAAACTGGAGCTAAAACATATCAAGAACAGTTGCAGAAATCGGGTATGTCTAGTTTAATGAAAATAAGGGCTAGCGGTGGCATGATAGCAGTCTTCCAAAATCTAAGGAGCTGTCACAAAGAAGAGGAGGTCAACCTATTTTCCAAAGCACCAAAAGGCAAGATAAGAAGCAATGGATGGAAATCAATCAAGGAGAGAAGCAATCTAGAACTAAGGAGAAATTTTCTGACAGTGAGAACAAAACATCAGTGGAATGGGTTGCCTTCAGAAGTTGTGGGTGCTCCATCACTGGAGGTTTTTAAGAAGGGATTGGATAGCCATTTGTCTGAAATGGTATAGTGCAGGCTCGATGCATCATGCACTGTCTATGCCCATGTCTGGTTTAGCAAAGGGGGGGGGAGTCAAAATATGTCACGTGATGCCACCATGATGATGTGAGTTTGACACCCCTGGTATATGATTTCCAAGGTTCCTTCCAATTCCCTCATTCTATAAAAACTATACAAAGGAGACAATTATATTTAGGTGAATGCAATCCTGCAAAAATTTTTGATTGCACAAAGTTTGTACTCCCCAAATATTTGTTACTGCAACCTTGCTTATATTTTTTGCAAATCTGTGCCAGGTGAATTAGAATGGGAAGAGAATAGTCCCTGCATATACACTATATTGCCAAAAGTATTTGCTCACCTGCCTTTACTCGCATATGAACGTACAGTAAGTGGCATTCCATTCCTAATCCATAGGGTACAATATGACTTCAGCGCACTGCGCACTGTTCTTGAGCTAATCTGAAGGCCACATGAAGTTTGGAGGTCTGTAGTGATTGATTCTGCAGAACATCGGTGACCTCTTTGCACTATGCGCCTCAGCATCTGCTGACCCCGCTCCGTCAGTTTACGTGGCCTACCACTTTGTGTCTGAAAAGTGTTCCCAAACACCTCCATGTTCTTATAATACAGATGACAGTTGACTGTGGAATATTTAGGAATGAGGAAATTTCAAGACTGGATTTGTTGCACAGGTGGTATCCTATCACAGTTCCATGCTGAGCTCCTGAAAGTGACCCATTCTTTCACAAATGTTTGTAAAAACAGTCTGCATGCCTAGGTACTTCCATGTGGCCATGGAAGTGATTGGAACACCTGATTGATTATTTGGATGGGCGAACAAATACTTTTGGCAATATAGTGTATCTTTTCCAAAAGAAAAACACAAGGAAAGATCTACTGAATTGACATAAATTAGCTAAAGAAACTAATTGTGAAATAAATAAATTCTTTTGGTTATACCTTTGATCAGTATTTCCTCTTTCCATTACTAACTAAATCACTAAAAATATCAGAAAAAAACACTGGGGTGATACCTAGCTTCTATCTCAGCAAAGGAGAGGCAAACTGTTTGTTAAACCGCAATCACTCTATGCATATGCTAGTTTTTTCTTTTCTCTCTTTTTTGTTTCTGTTATAATTTTGCACCAGTGAAGTTAAAACCAATTTCATTGTAATTTTTACAATGACAATAAAGATTATTATTATTATTATTATTATTATTATTATTATTATTATTATTATTATTATTATTATTATTATTTAGTATGTTCTATACTTCGAAGAGGATGTTATGGCAAGGAAACCTGTGGAAGAACAAAGTTAATACAGAAAGTAAATTAATCAAGAGTACAGGAATGGCATGACTTGTATTGGCAAAAGGAATAACATTGCATCTCTCGATACTTATTAAGGGTGTGGGTGTGGGGAATCCATTCAACTGCAAACATTTTAAAGAAAAAGGCATATGGCTTTTTGTAAATAACTTTGAATAATGACAGGAACTTCTATTATATATTTTTCTCTTAGTGAGAAAGAATAGATAGTGTTGGGAGCACAAAATCCTAGATTTATTCCACCTCCATTCTGCTCTAAATTTCATTCCTTTTTTACCTTTCACAATTTTTCCTCAAACATGGTGACAAGATAAAGACCAACCTGCAAAAAGAAAATAGCATATCTTTTATTAAAACATCACTGAATGTGTCTTAGGTGAATTGTTAGCTCTGTTTTACTTCGTAGTAATTCCTTTTAGAAATAAGTGTAGTTCTTTTGTAACTCTTTTAGGATATTCC
Organism: Rhabdophis nuchalis; assembly: GCA_039707465.1. Lineage (NCBI taxonomy): Eukaryota > Metazoa > Chordata > Lepidosauria > Squamata > Natricidae > Rhabdophis > Rhabdophis nuchalis. The sequence continues at coordinate 134,600,236 of CM077645.1, read as the reverse complement.
ATGTCCCACTTAATTATCTGGAACCATCATATTCACTGATGAACATTGGCTAGAAGAAATCCATTCTCCAAACTAATGCAGGATTTGGAGAGGAGCCGAGCAGTTACCCTGTAAGATTACAAGTGGAAGAAAATGTGCGCATGCCTTACAAGTGAGTTAACAAGTGAGTTAATAATACAAACATCAATTAAGGAGAACTGTGTTTGATTCTTTAAAACAAAAGAAAAAGATGTTGCAATGTTTCTACATCTTCTAAAATAACTCTAAATTTGAAGGCACAAAAGGTTGTATGTGTGGCCTTATTGTGTACAATGATTTAAGCAGATCAGGATGACAAATATTGATATTTGCTGTCAAAACTGCTTGGGTGTTTTCTCTATATACTAAAAGACAATCATGTCATTACATAGCATCAGAGCACAACTATAAAAACTTCAAATAACTAATTTTTCAGGGAATGCTGCCTGAATTGTCTTTGGATATTATGCATGGATACATTCAGTACCCTCGTTTGTTTGGGGTTTTTTTTTTGTAAAGGAAGATAGAAATAGACTTGTTGTGGTTTTGTTGAGGTAATCAGATAGCAGGTGTTTCTAAAATGTTCCACTACATCTGTTCTGCTAAAGAACTCGCCCAGATTTTGGTGGGTCTACAGACAACATTATTTTCATCCTAATTGTTCAATCAGCTTTAGTCTTTACAAATTGCCTCCACCAAGGAATCCCAATCTGTATTTATCAGGGCATATAATAGCACAATGCATGCCACAGCTATCGTGTAATTAGGTAAAGGTAAACGTCCCCTCACACATATGTGCTAGCCATTCCTCTAGGGGGTGGTGCTCACCTCTGTTTCAAAGCCGAAGAGCCAGCACTGTCCGAAGACACTTCTGTGGTCATGTGGCCGGCATGACTAAATATCAAAGGCGCACAGAACATTGTTACCTTCCCACCAAAGGTGGTTCCTATTTTTCTACTTGCATTTTTATCTGCTTTTGAACTGCTAGGTTGGCAGAAGCTGGCACAAATAACGGGAGCTCACTCATTACACAGTGCAAGGGATTTGAACCACCGAACAGCTGACCTTTCTGATCAACAAGCTCAGCGTCTTAGCCACTGAGCCACCACATCCTGTATTCTCATCCTGTAATTAGAAAGAAAGAAATAATTTTCATCCATGTTGGATAACTGAAGTCTACAGATAAAATTGAAGGAATGGATAGCATTTAAGCGATGAACCGTTTTTATGCTGGAAAGCTCTCATAGAAAGCAACATTCCTGACACTTACTAATTTATGTCATTTCTTTCCCAAGTGGCCATTTAGCAAGTAGTTGCCAATATAAGCCATTGCCCCTTGGATGGTATTTTTGCCTGGTTATTTATCCTGTGATATGGAGTTTGAGTTTTTCAAAGCTGATTTTATGTTTGCCATTCTGTCGTTTGTATTTCATCTTTATTTTCCCAATTAGTTTGTTCCCTTGAATTGCGAGTTCCTAACATGGCAGCTAAATAAATCTGAGCTCATGGGATACCATGAAATATAAATCAAATCAATAAATCTCTTTATACGAACTACCGCAACATTGATTTCATCACCTTGGTAGGGAGAATAAACAGCTGTGCCATTACCATACAAATTGGCAAGACTTTCACTAATCACAGGCTTTGGAGTTGAAAAAACAAGTAGTGCATACAAACCTGACTATGGATATATAAACGTAGTAAAATGTCACTAAGAGTTTAGGAATAGAGTGCAAGATGAGAACTAGAAATATATTAAACCTTAAGATACAATATTTTTCTATGTGCTATAAATAAGAGGGACAAAGCCTTTGATGGACAAAGTATCAATGAGCCCGATTAAAAGACACACATTTAACTTCCTCATTGAGAAGTACATTTGTCTGCTATGGTGAAAACCTAACTAAGATTTAAAGTTTAAATTCTGGGCTACTTTCAATTCTGGCTACTGGTTTCTGATTCCATTCTTCAAAAGATTCCTTCAGTATCTTAATTGTCATAACCATCTTATGCATATATTTTCCTACAAAAAATCTTTATTCCCCTATACTAGAGTGTCTAGCGATGGTATTCAGCCAGTTCTAACAGGTTCTGGAGAACTGGTAGTGGAAATTTTAAGTAGTTAGAAGAACCAGCAAATAAGCTGGTTCTGCCCCCGCTGCCTCCCAGCCACCCAGCTGATCTTCTTTTGTTACCATGAATGGGAGAATGAAGCTGGAAAGCAGGTTAGTGGGGTAAGGAGGGAATAGGGATGTTGCAGTATCCTTCTCCTGCCATGCACACAAAGCCACACCCACAAAGCATGATTAAAAAGCCACACAATGCCCATAAAGCCATACCCACAGAACCAGTAGTAAAAAAATGTGAATCCCACTATTGATAGTGCCCAATTTTTGAAATTATGAAAACGTTTATCTACATGGAATCTTGTAAAAACCAAAATAGGATATATTTCCTATGCTATTCATACTTTATAATTAATCTCAAAATCTAATTGTAAGTTTCAATATTTCATATTTTTTGGGACTTAGTCCATTTATAACTTTTTATGATTAAAATAATTTAGCTGTTTATTTCAAATTCTTTAAATACTTAATCTTATAATTAAAGTTTTGTTTCTTTCAGACTTTAAGGCAGACTTTTCTAACTTGTCATTCAGAAGATTTGAAATAGGAGGAACCTGGAAGCGTCACGGTGAGAACAGCTGGGGAAATAGTGAGCTCTGTGGAGCTATGCAAATACCCAGCTGGCAAACCTCCACCAAGAGGTCCTTTGTGGATTGGAACCATCCAGAAGGGACAGGGATCAAGGAGAGGCATTTTGGACAAGCTCCCCAATAGGTCGGAAAGAAAGCTCTCCAGAGATCGACGGTGAGGGTGGTGGCCATCTTCAGATGATTGCTCTGGGGTCGATGATTGCTGAAACACAAAGAACAGGGGATAGGAGAGGAACAGACAAGGAACATAAATGAGAAACAAGAAGCTAACAATGTAGAAAAAGAAATGGAAAATAAAATTCAGTTGGACAATGCTATTGAGATTCACAGAGGCCCAGAAAGAGTAGAGAGGGGGAAAGGAAAATGGTATCCAAAAAAGAAATTAGCCAAAAATAGAGAGAAACAATAGGAAGTGGAAAAGTAAAATGCTGGGGACAGCCATCCAAACAATCTATCAGAAAGTGATAAAAAAATTCAGGAGAAAATATATGAGACATACAAAAAGAAGAGAGGGGTGTGTGGATCTAGGAACAGGGGACTAGTAAAATGAAAAGAAATATCTAAATCATGGCAATAGTATGTATCTAATTAATATGTGAATGAACTAAACCAATACTTTTAAGTGTGTAAATTAATTATGGTAAATGCTTATTACATTAAAAAAACTGAATTTGAAGATACATGTTATTTACAGAAAACAGATGGAAAGGGAATGATAAATTTGTTTTTATTTCTAAATGGAAGAAAAAAGGATACTGTTTATGTACAGTATATAATAAAATTTTGTTGGAAAATCTGAGAAGAAAAGAAATACAGCTAAAATTGGAAATGGAAATATAATATAAAATGAATCATGTATATGTGAAAATGTTAAACGGAGAAAACCAGACAATATTCTGTCTGCAAAAGAATTTTAATTATGTAACATTTTTTTAAAAAAAACTTTGTTTAGGAAAAAAAGATCTGATATAGCTTAGAAGTAGTTAATGAGCAATTTCTGAAAGTGATTAAAATATAAAGTTTTTGAACTTGAAACTTATCATGGTTATGAGCAAGATGGTTAATTCTGTTGTCTCACATTGTCAAACCCATAGAAAAATGTTACTTTCCAGTCTCCTTGGGGCAGGAGCTATTTGGAATAGTGGTAGGTTCCTACTGGTTCAGACCAGTTCAGCTGAACTGGTAGTGGTTTGGTGACCTACGTCACTGGAACCAGCAGTGACCAAGGCCTGCCAAGCCCCCAAACCAGTTCTCCAGGTGACACCATAGGCAATGCAATCTTGTTTTTTGCTTCTGCACAATTTTTGCTCTACTATGCATGTCCATGCAGCACACATCAAGCATGCAGTGAACATCAAGCACACAGTGCACATCAAGTGCGCAGTGCACATCAAGCATGCAACCTGTCCACAAGCAAACTGGCAGTAGTGCCTGCTGGAACTCATCCCTGATGTGGAGTATATGTGGGCAATCTCCCCTCCCCTCCTTATCAGTATAGATTCCAAGGAACTGGTCTACTCACTAATTCTTTGGTCTTTGTTCTGGTGAGTGGGTCTGCCTTTGCAGACCATCTTCAATTTGCCCTACCTCTCCCAGAAACCTATCAGTTTCTTTTTTAAATTGATGAAATAGTATTTACTTTTAAACATTTGTTTCAAAGGAGAATTTTGAATTTAAAATTAATGGGAGTACTATGGTATTGCCATATTTATTTCATGATGATATCCAGTGTCCTGTATTTTATTTTCAAACTGTTTCTTCAGTGAACTGCAGCCTTCTGGATTCTACAAACCCAATCAATCCCAAGGGTCAACATCCTGACAGAACATTAATCTTCATCAGGTCCATCAGTGGGTTAAACTAAACTTCAGGGTGGTAGAAGATATGTCCATCTTACCACACTAGAAGCAACAATGCTACTTCATAGAAAACAAGCTAAAAATGTCACCAGAAGAAATTCTCAAATTCCCTCTCTCAATGGTGGAGAAGAGAAGTCTCCAAAGAAAATCTTTTAAAGATTTGCAGAATGGATTTAAATAGAAAAGATGTATCATGATGTTATTACATAAAGTAAATTTGTTCTGAAATTACTGGATGAGCAGATAAGTAGTGGCTATCATCAATTGCAGGTGTATATCAATAACACTGTCTTTATGTATTTATTAGATTTATCCCCTACTTTTGTCAAGATGAAATTCAAAGGTCTATATACTGTATAAACTTTCTTGAAACTCTCCCATTCCACGCTTACCAAAGCAAAACTGTCTGAGTTCCAACTAGGGCATTTTAAAAAATCTCTCAAGATGAAAAAGTAGTATCTTGTGATTAAGAACACCTTGAAATTAACTGGTAGGGGTTTGTTGCCCAGTAAGTCTTAAGGTCTCATGAGAAAACAAAAGAAACAAAGAAAAAGGCAGAACTGACTGGAACTCTCTTGAGAAAAACATGTTGAAATATAAAATCAGATATATTTATTGTACTGGGTGCCTAAGACTAAGGTGATTGCACTCTGGTACTCCAGAGAGATAGCAAGAAATGGCTGAGAATATATATGAAAGAACAGAATTACCAAGAGGCTACAGATAACCACAATCTTAGAACAGAAAAAAGACCTGTGAGGAAAGACAGGAAATTATGATCATAACCTTTGCTATGTAGGTTCTCCAGCATGTTTCTGAAGTATGAGATAATAAAATATCTGAAGAAATATGAGCAGGGTTTCATAAAGAGTAAATCTTGTGTGAGAAATCTAATGCAATTTTAGATGAGGTATTGCTGATATTAAGTTGTGGGCAGACATACAAGGTCAAATGCAACTTCACGATTTCTGTATGGCTCCTTCTAAATATTTTCCATCAGCATATAGTTTTATGCTTGTAAATAAGATTCAGTTGCACTAACAAATACATGAGTTGGTATATTGAATAAGAAGCAGTTTGGGATTATATCTCTCCAGGGAACATTAGCAAGGAGATGCCATCATTGCAAACATCATAAATGAAATTAATCTTAAAAAATTGAAATTGCAATAGAAATAGCACAATATCACAATGGATATTTCACTTTTTACACTTCTTATTTGGAAGAGACAAATCAACATCAGCTTTTCTTCATTTGCATTTCTCCAGTCTTAAAACTCATTTGTTTTGTTTCTGTATCTTTGAGAGTTTCCTGTATGATAATTCTTAGGTGCTCCTGTGTGCATTGCTCCATTACATTTTTGTATTGCAATTTATCTGAATACACACACTAAACAATGTTCCCTAGCATAATCAATTTTATAAATTATTTTCTCTAATATGCATTCTTGTCTGTACCTTCCCTGAACTGGTACAATTTGCACAGTTTTTATTGGAAAATTAATTCACAAATTTAGGAATAATTGTGTTTTTATTCATACATTTGAAATGCATGAAGGTGAACCAAACCCAAATAAAGAAGTAAATACATTCTCCCACATTTACCTGCCAGTTCAGTTACCAGATCATTTTTAACATGTCAGATTCAAGAAGATAATATGCATGTTGCCAAGATTCCAAATCCACCTTAAAACCCACATATGAAATTTATTTGGATAAAATCAATCCATATACAGTAGACTTCCATGGGAGCTGATGCACATAAGGCATATATTTCAGGGTTCCTGCATAATAAATTACCATCTCTGCTAGTAAAAATAGAACTGATAAACAATGAAATAAGTCATGCTTATAGTATGTTAAAAGTATTGTATTATTTTATAGCTTTTAAAATAATCTATTAAATGAATACTAGTTTAAAAGTATAGTCCTATACCTGTCTCTATAGAAATTAATATCACTGGCTTCAGGAAGTTAAAGAGTAGGAGTTATTTACTTTTCATCTCATAATCATTTGGAGAACTTAAAAGTCAGTTGTAAAGTAGATACATTGTTATGCTGCTGTTTGTTTCTCTGGGTTTTTATCAAAGTGAATGGATGTTTTTTCCTCAACAATAAATGTAGTTTTGAAATTAGTTTGAATACACACCAATAGGAACATAGTTCATTTAAGAAAGATTTCTTTCTTAATAATAATAATAATAATTTTATTTATAGACCGCCTCCTCTCCCCAAAGGGACTCGGAGCGGTGCACAGGGAAGTTAAAAAAGCAAATATAAAATACATAAATAGTTAAAATAAGAATTAAACGATTTGTCCCTGCACTAAAACCCACTATACTAAAACTAAACTACACACCCCTAAAAACCCAGTTAAAAACGGAAGACTAACCTAGGCCGGCCAAGCAGAAAAAGTATGTTTTCAATTTTTGACGGAAGGAGCGAGGTCCGTAGGTGTTCTAATTTCTAATTTCTTCTGACCTGTTGCCCTTCGTGCATCTACCCAGGGGTGAAATTCAGTAGGTTCTAACAGGTTCTGGAGAATCGGTAGCAGAAATCTTGAGTAATTTGGAGAACTGGCAAATACCACCTCTGGCTGGCCCTAGAATGGGGTAGGAATGGAGATTTTGCAATATCTTTTCCCCAGAACTGAGGAAGGAATGGGGATTTTGCAGTATCCTTCTTCCCCTGGATTGGGGTGGGAATGGAGATTTTGCAGTATCCTTCCCCTGCCATGCCCACCAAGCAACGCCCATAGAACCGGTAATTTAAAAAAAAATGAATTTCACCACTGCATATACCTCTGAAAGCCTTTGTGGGGTAATTTTTTTCTTCTCTCCTGATGTGGTTTTAAGAAGGCAGATTAGGTATTGTGTTTGCTTAAGGAAAGGGAAAATATGAACAGAAGGGTTTCAAGGCTCAACCATGTGCTATTAATATTAAGCAGGGTGGATTGAACAAATGGAATGGGGAAGATGGTTTCGAATTTGCACTTGAAATGTCAGTAAAAAAATATATCACAGAAAAATGACCCTCTTTAAAACAAAGAAAGTAATATTGATTTTGACTCACGTTCCCATCTCTACCTTCTACCTCAACCATGGAAATCTATAGCACCCTTTTTATGTCTGCCGCATTGGGGAACATAAAAAGGGGTAAGGTGTCAGTCACACAGTCATGTTAGAGTCCCAGCTTTTAAAGAATAATAATTATGAAAAAATATGTGTCTCTTAGATTTTTATAAAGCTGCTGTTCTATACCAACTAACAGATAATAAATCTACGTGAACCCAGTAAGATTTACTTCTCAGTTGACATGCTGAGGATTTTTCTGTACTTGTTCAGACTGGAAACCATTCTCCTGGGAAAATGCAATGCAATTTATGAAGTGACTAGAACTCTGCCTTGCTTTTATTTTAGCTAAGCATGGAGCATCATGGTTAAATAAGCAGTCCAGATTATATTAGTGCATACTGACATTTTGCCATTTTCAACTGGCAGTAAGTTCCTATCAGCTAGAAAGGCCAAATTTTCAGTACATAATGGAAATGTACAGGCAAAGGTAGAATCTGAGTAAGAATACTTTTTTCTACTTTTTTCTCTTGCTTGGACAGTCATCTTTACATGACTTATTCTAAGTAGTTGAAATAAATTAGCTAGACTTAGAATAAAATAGTGATGATGTTGTTAGACAAAAAATATGAAATTATTTAAAAAGGCTTCTTGAAACTAAAGGATTGCAAACCCATCAGTATCTTATGAAATCTATATTTTCTCTTGGGTTGATCTGACAATCTCTCTGCACATAACCAACATTTCCATTGTATTCTATCTTCACAGGAGAACGTTTTGAATTCAAAGCTGTTAACCCAAAGCATGATACATAATAAAACAATTAGCAACAAAACAGTTTTCTTCTACTTATTTCTTATGCATCTATTGTCTTTTATCACTCAGAAAGAAACACATACAATGTTGATAGCTTTTAAACATGTTGCAGAATCCAATCTGGGTCAGTCACTGGGACCAGAGTTTTGTCTTCTGAGCTTTAGGACTTGTGCTGCAGCTCCATATTTGTGTTCCTCAGCAAATAATAAGATTCTGTGTGATTCCTTTGCTAGGTATATGTGATGTAATCACATCACACATTTCCTATCCATTTTCCTATCATTGACTACTAACAGAAACATGGAATTAAGATTACTTTTTTTGTATTTCCTAAGCACTACCAGTTGCTGGTAAAAACTGGGAGAATCAAATCAGGACCTACAGTATCCTTTTTTTAATGATAGTCCTTGCACTCTGTGATACAGGTGCTCGGGGAGTCAGTTTATGGTTGGGAAGAAGTGCATTTTGGGGAAAAAAATAGTATGAGTTCCCTGCAGTGGCAGATTAAGGCTCACTGGTGCCCTAATCACTGACAAATCTTGGTGCCCGCTCCTTTGTACTTACTATACAAATCTTCATATATATTTTTCTTTCTCAACTTTGTGATGCCCCCTTGGGCCTGGTGCCCTAAGCACATGCTTAGTCTTCTTAACGGTTAATACACCACTGGTTCCCTGTGACACTCTATGGAAGCAAAAGGTGTTTTCTGAAGAAACAAGAAAGGAAGACAATATATGCTTTTGAACGTTGGTGTTAAAGAATTTTTCTGACAATCCTATTGATATCCAAGCAAAGAAACAAATGGAACATCAAACAAACCAATCCAGCATTCCCATTTAAGGCACAAATGACCAGAGTCAAGTTATCATACTTTGGACACATTATTCAAAAAACCCAGTTCTCTTGTGAAGACTATAATTGGGAAAGTAGAAGAAAAAGAGGACAACCAGCAACAAGGTGGATGGACTCAGTTACAGTGGTGATGGGTAAATTGTTGGAAGATGCAAAGAATCAGGTTGGGGACATATTGTCCTGGAGAAAATCTATCTACATGGTTACTAAGAGTCAACACTGATTTTTTCCCCCAAAATGAAATGTGAAATAATATCTACACTTGGTGATGTCATTTAAATAAATTTATTTTGTCTGCTTTATAAACTTAATGCAAATAAAATTACTTCTGTACTGTTATTGATTTCCACCTCTCTATTGACAGTTTTGAGCATTTACTTCTCTTTAGGGCCCATGACTTCTTAATAAGAATGTATATTTCATATTACCTACAATTCTCCTTAATCCCCAATTCTGTTGTTTTACTGTTGAGTTATTTTGCACACCCTTGCTTATTTAACAATTTACCAATAGCTCATTTGTTTTGATGAATGTCAAAAGTGTATGCGCCCTGTCAGAAAGGAATCCAGAAATAAAACTGAATATTTGACAGATACTGGCAGGTGCCAGCTCCTGAAAACACTCAGTTCTAGTGAATTAAGTGACATCTGGAGCACCGCTGGTGAAAGATGTACAATAAACTCAATCAAACACTTGTAAATTTATTGTAGTCCAAACCTCCTATTTGGACTATTGTAGTGTGCTCTACATAAGGCTGCAGTTGAATAATATCCAGAAGTTTCAGTTGGCTCAAAACACATGAGCCCACATAGCTTTGTGCAAGCAGAGGTTTTCATCTATATCTATATCTATATCATTTATGCCTATGTCTATGCCCAAGTCCATGTCCATGTATCTATATCTATAGCTATATAATTCTATATCTATATCTATATATACAGTATATCACAGAATATCACCCCCTCACATTTTGTAAATATTTAAGTATATCTTTTCATGTGACAACATTGAAGAAATTACACTTGGTTACAATCTAAAGTAGTGAGTATACAGCTTGTATAACAGTGTAAATGTTCTGTCCCCTCAAAATAACACAACACACACACACACACACACACACACACACACACACATGCTGGCATTGCTGGCTTCGGGTGTTTTCTCGTGTATATAGCATGGAATTTTTATTGCAACGTTTTGGCAAGATCTCACTTGCCATCCTCATGCTTCGGTATCGATTCGGTATTCATTGGTTGCTGATTTATTTCTGGGTGCAATTCAAGGTGCTGGTTATCACGCCCTACATGTCTTGGACCAAGTTATTTGAAGGACTGCTTTACCCTGTTACATGTACCCAGCCTAACAGAACAGGAAGGGAGGGTTGCTGCATCTATGCAAGAAATACATTTTATGAGATCAAGAAAAAGGGGCTTCATGTAGTGGCTCCCTCCCTGTGCTAAATCATTTCTCTGGAGATAAAATGGGCCTCCATCTTGTTAATTTTCTGAAATGTCCTTTAAGATATGGTTCGGTCAGTGGACTTGGGGAACCCATGTTAATTTGGAGCTAAGCAAGTGGCTTGTTTGATTCTGTTTGTCATGGGAGAAGGGGTGGGGATAATTTTTATTAATGTGGCTTTTTATTGCTGTACACTGCCTGGAATCGCCACGTGTGAGTTGTGTGTCTATATAAATTTGTTTACCAAATAAATAATTCTACTGAAGACAATATACCAAGCAACCTAATTACACACTAGTCTTTCGTAATATTTATAAAAAACAACTGTTGATTAGATGTTTGCTTTATTAGATTAAATATCTACTTCCTACCATTGATTCTCAGATACAGCAATGCTGTTTCTTCTTATCTGACAAACTCGGTGCATAGAGGATTTGCAGCATTGCCTGTTTGTCACCAGAATTAATATAAAGCCTTACAAACATCACTCTCTATCCCTTGATCAATAGCACCCAACAAAGAACTCGATTTTATCATTAAGCACTTTGGCAACAACATACAACCACAAAACAAAAACCAAAAACAAATGATGCTAGGCTGGAATAGATAGGCCTTTCTGTCAGCTTATAAAGAATTATATTTGGGAACTGAGCAATAAACATTTTTCTGCATGGAAAGCTCAACAGTAATGTAAAAAGAAAGCTAGCATTAGTTATTAAAGTATTGGCTCACTTTTTTAAAGTGAAAACATTCATATGGTATAGCTCAGTACATAATTATCCATCCCAGCAACGAATGAAAGTGTCAATACTTCTGGCTTGTAATGTGTGTTTGTGGTAAATGCATATACTATATGTGAGTGCATACAGTAGCAACATGTACGTGAGTGTGGATGTGTATATAGGTATATACCAGAAAGGGTGGGTGATTCCACTTCTGTAAATGTACTGTAAATGATTTGAAATACACCTTCAAATCTTCTGGAATCCCCCTAGTAAGGCAGACATACAGTATAAGTTTTCTGATGCCTAATGAATTTATAATTTTCTGAGCTTACTTGCAGATCCTTGTCTATCGTCTATCTTTATGTACAATTTGAATGCAGCCCTTGGACCCAAAAGAATGTCCACTGTTCAATTACATCATTCGGATGGGTCTTTGAAGAACCAGTTTCAACTTGTACTTGAAATTCTGGTGAGCTGCTGTGCCAGTCAGAATAGGCAATCATGAGATAACTAGATAGATACAGTAACATTATACATTCTAAAAATGACTCACCCCAGATGAGTCTTTGAATTCTAAATTTCTGCTCAATATGCTCTAAAAACAATTAATAACTGTACTAATTGGTTTTGGCAATAGATTCATGGAAGACAGAATACCAAGGTCAAATGATGATGTAACTAAGATTGTTATGTGTCTGGAGCATAAGGTGCTTCATTATCAAAGGTATGTACTAGGAAATGGAAAATTACAGGGATATAGTTGACTTGTTCCAAAAATGCAAATGGCCTTTTAGAAAAGTAATGGCACAATGAACATCAAAGGCCCATTTATCTTTGTTGGCACATGAGATAGAACTTGCTAAATGTCATTTCCCTTAAAATATTATAGCCAAAGATTTACTGTGCAAGTAATTTATTAGGTGATTCAACATGAAATATTGAGATTTTATACATCTTAAATCTAAGATTCATTTTTTTTTTAAAAAAAATCAGGTTTATCTCATAACAGATCATGCACTCCTATTTTCAACCTGCTATCAGTTTCATCTCTTAGAGACCTCCCTCTGGGATTTTGACCTGCCCATCCTGAGTGATCAGGGGCTTGTCTTAAGTAATCTTTGGCCTGACTCATGTTGGTAGTCACACATTAGACATCATTCTTGTCACAGAACAGACAACTGATGATCAAATGAAGGAGGCTATTTCTATAAATATTGCCATGGTCACATCAGGCCGTGATCTCATTACAGTTAAGAGCCCCCAATAATTCCAAGGGTAGTGGTAGACTTTCTGTAGATAGTTTACCCGAGATGCCTAATGACTTACAAAAGGTCTTGGGGAGTTTCCCAACTCTCTAGTAGGCAATTCTGTCCATGGCCTAATGCACAATTGGTACTGGTCAACTTTACTCACTCAACAGCGATTTCCTCATGGTAATCCTAGTTGATGTGTTAGTTTTATGGGTTTCTTTAGAAAAAGAAGCAACATAAATTATGCCAGGATGGCAATGGAGAAAAATGAGAAGTGAATCTGACCAAACATGCTCAAGACTAAATCATGGTGATAAAGAAGTCAATGAATGCTTATTTCTCCTCTCTTATTTTGTTGGCATGGTATTATTCAAGGGCTTTTTTAAAAGAAAGGCTCAATTTTGGAAAGGGCCTATAAGTGATCTCCCACTTGGCCACTGTGATCAATTATAACGTCACATAGATTTACTGAAGCCTTGACTCCTTGTAAACAGTTGATAGTGATTAAGGTACCACCTTGTATTGTTATTTAGGATGAGTTTTGATCTGTGATCCTCAAGGAAGTGATTAGGATTCTGTCCTCTTCATCTGTTGTTTAAACCCCTGCCCATTCTGAGTGTTACAGTGAGCACTTAGTGAAGCAATTACCTTGATAATCTCTCATCTGGATTACTGCAATAAACTCTACAGGAAATTCCTTGAAGATTATTTAGAGGCTTCAACTGGTTTAGCAGTAGCCTAGCAGTCAAGAGAAATCCTTAAGTACATATCAACCCTAAAGATTTCAATAGGCTTAGTAGAAGCAAAAATGTCTTCCATTTTTTCAACCCAAAGACTTTCAACTGAGCTTCACCTTAATGAGAATGAGGAGCCCCCAGCCTATTTTCTGATAAATTTGGAATATCTGGGTGCTATCACAAAACAGCTGCTGGAGAAGGCCTCTCATTCACAGAATAGTTGCTTAGCTTGGGGTTCATCATCAATTTACTACAAGGCTATCTGTTTTCTCTTCATTAGAAGATACTTTGTTTTCTTTTTCCTGGCCAAGTGGTCACAGCAGACTTCTGAGGCTAGTTTCAGAACTAAAGGCATTCTAGAAAGAAAAATGATGATGGGACTCTACTTGTCAGCAAGCCATATTCCTATCTGTAGGTGTTACTATTGTTGTTATTATTATTAATTAAATTGTCAAAAACAATCACCCTGACACCACACCGAAGCAAGATTGCTAAGCTTTCTAATTCAGTCCGTAGGTTTTTTTTTTTCTTTTTTAAGCACAGGAGGAACAAGGAAATGAATACCAAGTTTCTTCTCTTCTCAGTTAAACAGAATTATATTCATATAGCTGGACAATGTGAAAATATTCTTCCAGAACTATTTCTTGTGTTGATATATAGGAAGAGAACAGAGAAAGAGAGGAGTAAAGCAACTCTGCTGAAGCAGATAGAAAAAAGAAAGTATGTAGTAAATGTCATAATACAAGGAACATGGGGAAGGGAGTGAGAAGCTAGACAGAAAATCTAAAATCAGCCATCTAAAAGCTGATTTTTGTGAAAGAAATCTACTCAGAAGAGTGGGAGAACAATAAGACAAATATTTGGGGAAAGTAATAAAAATGGTAATGAACATTTAGCCTTAGATTTTGTTTGCCAGTCTTTTAATAGAAAGGTTTAAAAAAAAACCAAGGGGGTACACTATGAGTCCCTCATTTACGTGGTGAAAATTATAACTGTTAATTTTAAATTATTATACATTTTAAATAGAGATTTGTGTATCAAGCTGAAAGTTCTTGGAAGACCAAATTGATTCTGTGCTCCTTTTTCTCTGCAGCTTTTTTTTCAAAGAGCTGCTCATTTCTTAAAGGGCAGATGTTTAAATTATATTTCCTGATGATTGAACAGGCCGCATACTAAACACTTAAATCTATCCCTTTCAGCTTTGCTCCTCCTCCCTCCCCCCTACCAAAAAACTATAAAAAAAGATAAGCTGCTTGTCCTAAACTTTATGGGTGGCTGAAGTAACAAATAAAGGAGATAAATGGACGAAGCAACCCAAATGAAGAGAAATCTTGTATGAAATGAAGCTGTAAATTGTAACTAGGGACATAGCCTTTATAATTAAGAATAATTTAGAAAGTCCTGAAAGATATTCAATCAGTGTGCCAACTAAAAAATGCCCGTTATTTCTAGAAAGCGAAAAAAGAGTGTCTCAGTAAAAGCTTTTAAAACAGTAGTTTATATTCAAAGGCCACATTAGACATTATTATTATTATTGTCTTAATATTTTTATTCCAAATAAATGCAAGAAATATGCCACCCTTATCATCAAGAGCAGAAAAATGTTGAAAACGGAAGAAATCATGTATGGCACCAGTGTCAAACTCGCTGCGTCACGTTGCTGTCATGTGACATTTTACAATGTTTTTTCCCTTTGCGGAGCTGTAGTGGGTGTGGCTTGGGCATGACGCAACTGGTCATGCTCAGCCCTGTTTGACAACCCTGTTTGACAACCCTGATGCATGGAAATAACATCAAGATCTGGATGAAGACGATCACTGCAAATACCTGGGCATCAATCAAACTGATATCAAGCTCACGGAAGTCAAGAATGTTAGCAATGAATATGTTCTGAGAGTGTAGAAGAAAAAGGAGGACATATCATCAAGGCAATTAATGGCCTTAACTTACAATTGTTTCAGCATTCCTGAAGTCATGTGTTCAAAATTTGGACCCTTGGCAACTGGCATGGATTTATGATGTTGCGACTCCCAGGGGTCATGTAATTACAATTTATGACCTTCCCAGAAGGCTTCCAACAAGAATAACATCAATGGGAGAATCTGTATTCACTTGATGACTGTGTGTTTCACTTAATGACTGCAGACAACCATGGCAAAAAGTTTACTAAATTGGGTGTGATTACTTAACGATTCCCCCACATAGTGATAGATGTTCTGATACCCATTGTAATCATAAATCAAGGGCTACTTCTAATCTGCTGGCTTGAATCCTAAAGCAATTATTTAGTTTCTAGTTGTAACCCATTCCCTCCTTCAGGCCACAAAGAAGATGCATTTAGAATAAATTATCTTCTACAGTGGCATAAAACGTCTGCTGTGTTATGTTCAGGATTCCTCGTTCAACTTTGCTCCCAAATTGTTTAGCTGATTCCTCTGAGCAGGTATTATAACATTGTCAGTATCACTCATACTATCTAGACCCCATGATCTTGATTCCCATTAATCTGATATTTAGCCTCTCTCATGTGGGTCTAGGATGGGGATTGAATTGCAAACACATTTAATCTGGCATGTGGGGGAGGTGTAATTTTATTTTAACCATGTTTTTATGGATTCTTCTGTGCTTCCTAAAATGCCATATGAACTAAAAATAAAAATAATATTAAAATAAAAATTCTATAAGCAAACAAACAAGAGATCCAAAGCTTGTTGCAAAGCAAAGAAGGACACTTTCACACACACATACACACACACATGAATTGACAACTCATCAAGTTGCTTTCAATCATTCAGAAAGGATAAGAAGATCTGTAAAGATCTTTTAAAATCTAAGCAATGAGAGGATTAGGAAAAATTAATTGAGGCAGCTTAGTTTAAGACTCTTGGCTGGTTCTGGCGCCTAGTTAACTGCTCTTTTATCAGTAGACACTCAGAACCCATCTGTCAAATACTTGAAAATATTTGGGAGAATTAGTTTCAGGTCACTTTCCTCTTAGAACTACCAAATAACCCAGGGATGGACATCCATTGTACCTCCAAAATGGTCACCTGTGTTTATAAGTAATGTTAAGGATCTCAACATACAGTAGAAATCTGGGAAACTCTCTTGGAGGTAATTTTATTCCTTTTGAGTTAGTATGGTGGGGGGAGGATGTCCAGTCTTAGAGCTGGCTGCTTACTTAACAATTAACAATCTTCATCAGCAGTCAGCACCCAGATCAGCATAGAATTAACTCCAAGGTTAACATCAGACCAACGATCAAGTAACCAATACCCCAATCAAGAAACTACCAAAGAAGCTAACAGCAAATAGCCCAACCAAAGAATCTCTAAGACTACACCCACCAACACTGACAGGCAAGACACTAGAATATAAACTGACAACAAACGCCACATCTTAGTAGCCCTGATGATGTTACCTAGTTTGGGTAATGAAATGTCTGCAAGAAAACAAGCACGCTCAAAGAGCACCAAGGACCCCTTACTTAACAGTATAGCAGTTTTCTTCCAGGTGAAATTAGGTCATTTTCATTACTTTCTATAAGAAAAGGGATATAGAGTTCAGCACGGAGATGGATAGGTTGACAATGGAAACCAAAGATAAAGGAGAAACAGAATACTATTTAATTTGGGATATATGTTATAATCGGCTTGATAGCAAATGCAAAGATTACAAAATTAATAATGAAAGACGATTAGTGAATTAGAAATTAGAAATAAGTGTAAATATAATGAAAGATTAACAATATTTATTATATATAATAGTATATAATGATAAGATGTTACAAAAATGTAAAATGTAAAAAAAACTAGAATGATAACTATATAATGTATACATAATAGTATATAAACATTAAAAAACTGTGGTTATAAACTTGTATAGAGTTGTTGCAAAGCTGAAACTGTGATGTAAAATGAAGAAAACTGTATAATAAAAATATTTTTAAAGCATATAGAGTTCATTCTACCTATTACAGATTGTTAGCTTACTACAATAAGCACATTCTTATTTAAGACTATTGAATTGGGTCCAAAGTGGAAATATCTTTGCTGAGTAGCAGGCAGGATTTAAAGGAACAATTCAATGTTGGGCCACGGTTTGGTTCTTTTAGATGAAAAATGCATCATACTGTCCAAAGACACTTCTTTTGCAGACTTTGTGTGTTTTGATTCCAAGAGACAGGCCACAGGGATCCAAAATGGATAAAATGCACATTGTTCCTTTTTATCCAGATTATTTAATTTAACAGCTCATTGAGAGTCAGTTGTTTCCCTGGGCTCATCTTTCTGGAGTCATTTCCAGCCCCAAAATGGAAAAGCAATAGTGCATTCTAGTCGGTTTACTGTTTACTTCACTTTTAGTATCACTATAGTAATTAGCTGATTGATTGATTGATTGATTGATTAAGGCTCTTGTATCTTCTACTTATCATTCTCTAATGTCAAGATCATACAATTCCAGCTTTGTTATTTGTAAATGATGCAGTGACTTTGTCTCTCGTGTGAATAAAAGGGCATTGAGTGCATTGACTTCCTTTTGTCTAAAAGAATAACTTGTAATAAATTATCAAATAATTAAAGTGTCAATTTTTGTACGACGCAACTTTAGGTTGGATAAACAGCAAATGAGGCTCCAGAAGAGCAGATTATAGATGCACTGGAATGCAATTCCAAGCCTTCTTAACTTGGAACACACATTTCTCCTAACAGTCCAGTGTTGCTTGAAAGACCTTTCATGCTAAGTTATTTCTCAGCTTCTTTATGGTGTTCAGATTTGTAGTTTCATAAAGTTCAGTACCTTGGAAGCTGTCCAATTCAAATTTATCAAAGCTAGTCTTACATTTCCATGATATATCAGAATGCTGCTTTATCATTAAAGAAAGATTTGGTTTCCACGGATGCCAGAGCTTGGTACAATTCCATTTATTTCCCATGGGTTTGTCCCCACAGGTTTTCATAGATCATTTTAAATCAACCTGGCTAACAAGATCTATTAACAGATTCTAGTTTTCAGATCTCTCTTTAGATACTTTCTTACCATTAGAGTTTGAAAGTGTCAGGAACATATCTGGGATATGCATTTCTATATCACTATCCAACCCCAAAGTCCATGCATATTTTTCAAAAGACCATGTGTCAATTGTGCTATCATCCTCTCTTTCCTCCATTCCAATTCTGAAATTTCTCCAGGACTTCATCTTGGCCAGATTGGATACATTACCCTGTGGAATGAGGGTAATACAGACAGAAATGATACATTACCCTCTATAGCAGCATGTATGCCCTTGTGAAGATGATTCCATGGACCCAAATGCTATTTGGTTTCTCTGTTCACAGGGAATCTCACATGACTTCCTCCTTCTCAATAAGGGTGGAGATAGCATCCATGTATGGGTTAAACCTATCCACGCTCTGATTGGACTGAGTCATAATATTAAATAATTAATTAAGTAGGCATGGTATATAACCCCCTACGGAGTAGCCACACCCAGTTTCCGACTCAGTTCCAGCTCTGGGACTATTCGGTGTCCAACTCCTATTTGATTGTTTGAATTGAATGGAATTGAATTGTTTGAATCAGAGATTGAGATTTGGATTTGATCACATTGAGCGCTGTGAGTAGACAGGGGACCCCCTCCTTCAGGAGCAGCCCAGGGCTCAGGCTTCCCTGTCTCAATTCA
The DNA here is from genome assembly GCA_039707465.1 of Rhabdophis nuchalis. Lineage (NCBI taxonomy): Eukaryota > Metazoa > Chordata > Lepidosauria > Squamata > Natricidae > Rhabdophis > Rhabdophis nuchalis. Next base: position 134,581,048 of record CM077645.1, on the reverse strand, counting down.
GCCACAGGCCCCGGCCTTCGGCTGCCTTTAAGGCCTCAATACTAGCCTCCTACCTGAGCCTCCCCCACCTGAGTTTCCAGCATTCCTCGCTGTGGCTGCTGCTGGTTAGGAGAGGAGGGTGAGGTCAAGCGCTATTAGGAGGCGGGCCGTACGCGCAGCTTTGCTGTGAGGCCTTGTCCCTGCTGCGGCAGGTGCGCACTCTGCTCCCCGGCTAGCTTCGGCCTGCCGCGCAAGTGCGATCGCTCCCAGGGCCTTCTCTGCCGAACCAAATTAATTCTGTGCAGGCTTTCCCACAACTGACAGGCCTCTGTCAACTGTGAGGGCTGTTCCTCTGGGCCTAAATGAATGGTGCCTCTTTATTACCCCTTTTGGAAAAGAACAGAGCCAAGTCAGCTTCTAAAGGCTGTTTTGGAGAAGGGGTCAGGCGTGCGGAAGCTCTTTGCAGCAAGGCCGCTCTTTCACTTTATATTCAAGCCTCTCTCAGGGGCCTTTGGCATGAACGGCCATTTTGAAGCCTGCCTGAATCAAGAACCAAAATGGCTGCCGCCTCAGCTTCAGAGGACAGTGAGTGGAGTCAGGTCCTCACGGCTACGACCAGTGGCCCCACGGAAGGAACAGAGGCTCCTGCAGTGGTAATTTCCCCCATCGCCACAAGGCAAAGGGGAAGAAAGAGCATGTGGAACCACAAGCCTCAAAAGGGGCCAAATTGGGGTTCAAAATCCCCTAAGCCTGCCTTTAAGTATGAGAAGCAGAGGCATGAGGCACTAGAAAGCATTTATAAAAGTACCAGCAGCCAGAAGTCTTCTCTTGTCCTGAGCACTAAGGTGAGGCAGTCTGCACTCTCTTCGCCTGGGAGAGCTGCAGAGGATCCCTCCATGTGAGGATCCCCATTGACTCCTCAGGCCCCTGGGGTTCTGGCCAAGGTTGGCAGTCGCCCCCACGCACTGCCCCATGGGGGCTTCACCTCAACCTCTTCCCTCTACATCCGCGGGGGTTGGTGCTGCTCAATTACCCCACTCGGGAGGGGGAGCAATTTCAGGACCTAATGTTCAGGGCTTTCCAGCAGTGCAGCGTTGCTGCTTCCCGACAGCCTCAGATTCAGCCACAGGGTGCTCCTCCATCTGCAGTTCCTGTGGGGATAGATGGTCAGGAGTCTCCCCTGTTTCTTCCCAGGACAATAGTGAGTCTGAATCTGAAGAGGGCGAAATCAGAGAGGAGAAGCTTTCAGGCATACGCCCTTCTAAGCCCTTCTAAGCCTTCCTTCTCAGTTTGTTTCAGCATTGTTTAAGTGTATGCCCTTTAAAGCTAAGGCATCGGCCAATTTTGGCGAAAAGCCATCGGAACCCCTGGTGCTACGGCTGGGCGTTTTTGCCGAGACTATATTTGTGGATCAGGCTATTGAGGCTGACATGTTCCCACCCCCCAAGTCCTTCTTGACCTAGTCAAGTGCCAGTGGGCATCTCCAGCATCTGGGCCCACTTCCAACGGCTATATGTTCATTAATGTGGACAAGGACATGGTTCAGGTGCTGTTGCAACCCTCTGTTGATGCACCGGTCACAGCCATACATGCATCTGCAAACATGCCCAGGGAACCAGAGCACTCTCTGAAGCCAGAGGATGATGATGATGATGATGATGATGATGATGATATAATAATAATAATCTTTATTGTCATTGTACTAAAATTACAATGAAATTGACAAAAAGGGCTGACCTCACCTTACAAAGGGGCCATCAGGCTGCTGCCTGGGCAGTGAGAGCACTGCCTCCTTCTTTAATGGTCTTCTTTGCTTTGATTGCAGGATCTTCAACAGCAAACGCCAATAGCAGATTTCAGGTCACATCAGGACATCAACAAACTGGTGGTGGCCATCCAATTTTCTTCGGGCATCACTTTAGTCGCAGCCAGGTTTGCCTTCAGGGCAGTTGCTTCATCCATAGGCTGCAGCTGTGGCAAGCTGATGCGTGCCACATATGACGCCTGGCGTCATCCCTCTTTGCTGGAGGGTCCTTCTTTGGGGCGTCTATTGACCTTTTCTTAATTGAGAATTAGGGCAAATGGAAGGTGTTTCTTACAGCTCCTAGGAAGGGCAATTTCTGGGCAGTGCCCTAGCCCCGTTGCTCCAATTTCTGTGGTCAAACTACGGTCCTTTATTCTGGGGTCAGGACTACAGATCTTCTTTTAAGGGGTCTGATTTCAGTCAGTCAGGTTTCAGGCTGTACCAGGGAGGCTATGCCCCCAGCCAGAGATATCAACTGGATAGGCAGCAGAGGGGTGGACAGCAGAAACAGCCCTTTCATGGGGGCGAAGGAGGCGGCACTCTTTTTCCGCAAGAATTAAGTCTGGGCCCAGCTCTCCCCTCATCGGGGGATGCTTGGCATATTTCGCAGATTGTTGGGACTCCTCTACCTCCGATGCGTGGGTACAATCAACCATCAGGTCTCGGATAACCCGATTCGGAGGTGACTTATGCAGGAAGCCATTCAACACCTATTGGACATTAGGGCTATCCAACTGGTGCCTCCAGTTTAACAGGATCAGGATTATTAGTCCTTTCTCTCCGGGATCCCAAAGGCTTGGGGCGGCTGGAGAACTATTTTTGAATAGTTTGACCGCTATGTGCGTTATCGCAGGTTTAAGATGCGTTCACTGCACTCAATATTAGAGGGTATTAGGCAGGGAGATATCCTCACATCCATCAGCCTTACTGAGGTCTATCTGCACATACCTATAGCCCCTGAATACTGACAGTTTCTCAGGTTTTGTTACCTTGGGCACCACTTCCAGTACCGAGCCTTACCCATCGGATTGTCATCTGCACCTCAAGTCTTCAGGTAGGTGATGGTGGCATTGGCAGCGTTCCTGAGACAGGTACGTGTGCAAATCCAAGGCGGCCTAGATGACCTGTTGCTACAGCCCTCTTCTATAAGTGATGCCCCAAGGGACTTAGACATTACCAGGTTGACCTTGCGAGGCCAGGTGCTTTCGATCAATCTGGCCAAAAGCTATCTAGGCACTATGGTGTCTTGCCATTGGCATTGCCTTACCAATAAAGACCTTCAATGGTTTCTTTCACCATTTCAGCTAAGGCTCATGAGCTGCTCCCAGATCCAGGTTCTTCTGCCAGCGGAAGTCTCCTGCTCTTTGATTGGTGGACATCATCTAGCCTACCCAAGGGGGAATTCCTCAGGGTCCCAGACCGAGGTCACAGTCACTTCAGACACCAACCTACTCGGAGGGGGGGATCCAACTTCAGGGGAGAACCTGGTGGCTTAGTGGCTAAACCATCTGCCTAATGTAATACAGCCCTGGTTAGAATCCCAGTAGGGATATGACTAGCTGATGAGAGCTAAATAGTTTGAAATAGATCTATACTAGTCTCCCTTATATGCAGATGGCACAGGGACAATGGAGCCAAGCGGAACTAGCTCACAACATAAACTGGTTGGAACTCAGGGCGGTCCACCTGGATCTCAAACCATTTCGTTTTTCGGTCAAGGGCACACATATTCTGGTCCTCACAGACAACATGGCCACCAAGGCTCATATTACAGGCAGGGGGGGACCAGGTCAAGGTCCCTCATGCTGGGGGCCAGGAGCTTGGGTCTTTGGGCAGAGAGGAATTTGCTCTCAATAACCACAGAACATATAGCGGGGGTGGACAATGTCAGGGCTGACCAGCTCAGTCGGATTGAGGTGGACAATTCAGGATTGCAGCTGCAGCTGGCTATCTTCCAGGCAATTGTGGACCCTTTTGGCTGCCCAGAGGTCTACCTGTTTGCAACTCCCCTCAATACTCAGCTCCCGATATTTTATTCCCAGTTCCTTCGCAGAATGCAGAGGGGGTGGATGCTCTCCACTGCCAATGGCCTCTGGGGCTCCTTTATGCCTTCCTGCCTTTGCCCCTGATTCCCAGAGTCATTCAAAAGATCTTGCGGGAGGGGGCGGAGGTGGTGCTTGCCCCACATTGGCCTCAGCAGCCCTGGTTTACCGACCTTTGATCTCTATAGTGGAAAGGCTCTGGAGGATTCCCCAAGAGATTATTTCCTTCAGCCAGGGGTCGCTGGAGCATCTGGAGCCTCAATGGCTCTAGTTGACGCCTAATGCTTGAGCGGAGCGTTCAGAGACGAGACACCTTTTCCTCCAGGATCATTCAGATTATTCAGGCTTCCTGTCCACCTTCCATGCGGCTCATATACTGTGCAACCTGGGGCGCTTGTTGTAAGTGGTGTTTGATGAACCACTTTGACCCAGTACAAGCCACTATCCCACAGGTCCCGGAATTTCTTCAAGTGGGCCTGGGCAAAGGGTTGACTCCTAATACCATTGAGAGACAGGTATCAGTAGTTTCTTCTGTACCTTTGTGCGGTAGGTCACAAACTTTGACTCAACGTCCTAGAGTCAAGAGATTTCTCAAGGGTGCTTTGGTACTCCTTTACATAAGGTATTGGATTCTTTGACAGGTGCCCTCTTGACACTGTGGAAGGAGATTTTTCGGATTTGTGCAAGTTTTATGCAGATAGGGTTGTCCTACGTCTGGATCCCTCCTTTGCCCCGAAGATGGGGTCTTGGTTCCGTCGGGCTCAGGAGGTGGTCCTCCCCAGCTTTCCTGCAGAGTCTGCGCAGACCTCGGAGGACCGGTGGCACTTGCTGGATGTCAGGCGTGCCTTGCATGTGTACATTGATTGTATGGCTGTTATTTGCAGGTCGGAGTCTCTTTTTGTCTCCTTTCTGCCAGGTTCCCTGGGTAAGAAGGTGTCTGTCTCCTGTGTGGGACGATGGGTTTGTCAATGCAATTGAGAACACCTAGGCAGCTTGTGACGAGGCAGTTCCTCGAGGAGTCACAGCACATTCTGCATGCAGTGCAACGACGACTTTGGCTTGGGCGATGCAAGCTTCTCTGGGAGAAATTTGCAGGGCTGCTGCGTGGTCTTCTCCATCCCCTTTCGTGTGGTATTATACATGGGACACGTTTGCCTCGGCTGAGGCCGACTTTGGCCGCTGGGTTCTGTCCGCCCTCCTTCATTGGGGCAGGTCTGATCTCGACCCTCCCGTGGGTCCTTTTCAGGGCTTTGGTATGTCCCATACATGGATGCTATCTCCACCCTTATTGAGAAAGGGCGTTGGTACTTACCTGATACGCCTCTTCTAATAAGGGGGGAGATAGCATCCGGCCCATCCCTTTCTCGTTCAGCCCTGCCTGTGTTTGGAGTCTGGCTCTTGTTGTTCTTGGTAGTGTTACTGTTGGATTTTTCTTGCTAAAGGAGTTGGTTCGTACCGGTGAGTCTGTATTCTTCGTCGAAAACTGGGTGTGGCTACTCCGTAGGGGGTTATATACCATGCCTACTTAATTAATTATTTAATATTATGACTCAGTCCAATCAGAGCGTGGATAGGTTTAACCCATACATGGATGCTATCTCCCCCCTTATTAGAAGAGGCGTATCAGGTAAGTACCAACGCCCTTTTCCCATTTTAAACAAATACCCTGGCAAGGAGTTTGATGCTTATTTGTCACTTCTACTGTCCAATGAGCAATCTGACTAATCTCCCTAGATTGCTTGAGTCAATGACTCAAAATAGGGTGAGGACAGTGTTGACCTCACCCCATTCTTAAGAGGTCTTTAAGGGGTGTGCATAAGCACACCAGCATGCCTACCATCCCTGTCCTAATATTCTGTTGTATTCATATTCATTTCATGAATTCATAGTCATGTTTATACTTATATCTGTTATCTAATTCATGCTTGACAAAATTAATGAAGGCAATAAAATTAATAAAATTAATAAAATTAATAAAATTAATAAAATTAATAAAATTAATAAAATTAATAAAATTAATAAAATTAATAAAATTAATAAAATTAATAAAATTATTCTATTCTTCCCACCAAGATTTTGCTTTCTGAACACTTTTGAGTATATCTTATAGATCTTTAATTGCTAATCATGAAAAATAACCTGTAATTTAACCTATCAAATACCTTTTTACAGAAATCTTCTGTTTTTATACAATGGCAATGTATACCCTTCGATACCCGTTGGCTATGCTACTCACATAAAGGAAACATGCAAAAACATGGAACTGTTGTTGAAGCAAATCCAGTATACCAAGTACAACTGGAATATCTGGAAGATCTATAAATAGTGGCTCTGCTGATGAGGGTGCAGCTCAGATATAGGATGTGCTATTGTTATATATGTGAATGGGTCAGCTGTGCAAAAGAGTCACATGATATTACAAAAAATGACCCCTCCAAAAGAATATAGTTCTAGGACAGAAAATGTGGCCTATGAACTGCTTGTTGACTCAACAAAAACATTTTTGCCTTTGCTTCACATAAAACATAGACTTAAGGAGAACTTTGGGAAAGCAATGAATGAGGAAGGTGAAGGTTTTCATCATTTGCGATAGATGTTTGCAAGAGTAACTGATGCCAAGATTAAGAAAGGTACTTTTGTTGGTCCACAGATCAGATACATCATCAAGTGGTTCAAAGATTTGTTAGAGGGGCCAGAGAAAATCATCTGGAAAGTATTCAAGGATGTTGTTGAGAACTTCCTTGGCAGGTATAGAGCACCAAATTACATTCAGTTCGTTGACAAACATTTTACAGTATAGAAGACCATGAAGTGCAACTTGTCACTGAAGATTTCTATTTAGCACTGGACTTCTTTCCCAAAAATGTTTTACCAGAACATTGCCACAATGGAAAAACAGTATTAGGTCAACTGGAATCCATCAATGGTGGCTAAATATTGTTAGACACTGCAGCAATATGCATGGAACTCTTAGTACAAATGAAAATCAATAGCAAAATATTTTTGGCCCTGTTGAATACATGTAGCATGTCAGAAACATTATGATATTAAATATATTATAGTCATTAAAAGTTAATTTCATATTTCTTAAGATTTCTAAGTGAGACAATCATTCTGAAATTATATTTGTGTTCAGTTTGAAGGAGTCTATGATAATTACCAAAAGTTCTTCAGGAAGTAAAAATTTTGGGGGGAAATGTTCAGTGAGATTATTGCTAATGTAGGTGATTGCCACTATTATTTGTATCACTTTTATTATACTAATATTACTGTTCTTGTACTGCATTTATGCCTATTTTTTTACTATATCTATGGAAGAGATGGTATTTTTGTTTCTATATAGTGCAATCTGGCTTAACCTCTTGGGATGTTTTTTGTTTTTATTTCCACTAAATAATCTGGTCAAATAAAGGCAGGCCTCAGCAGTTGCAGGTATGCCACATCTTCAAAATGGAAGTAGTAGCAATTTCATTCTTTGTTCATAATTATGAGTGTAGACAAAATATTATAAGCAACAGTTAATCATAATAAAAAGACAGTTTCATTTTGTGTGAACTCTGCTGTCAGAGTTTCTGTCTGCTGACAGTATCTTGAGGAGCAAGAACAGTAACATTTGAAGCCATAGTGAATTATGCACCAAGGACTGAAGGAGAAATTGAACATTTATGCTTTCTGAAATATAACATATGGTGCTACCAAGCCAAATTCAGATGATCATTTCAAATTGCCAAAAAATAATGTGTGGTAAAATGTATGATTAGGTCAAAATTCATTTGTAACACCGTGAATAAAATATTCTAATTCACAGTGTCTTCAAAATGGTCTATACAAAGTCCAGTTCAGGATCCTTGTTAGAATAAACTATAGACTAAATGTCAAGTTAAATATCAGAATTCACAAGTCATGGTTACAAATTCAAATATTACTATTTATTTCTCTATGGAGATTCTCAGTCATCCAGGTCATGGTTGTCCCAAAGGTACTTACAATACAATACAATAGCAGAGTTGGAAGGGACCTTGGAGGTCATCTAGTCCAACTCCCTGCCTAGGCAGGAAACCCTATACCATTTCAGACAAATGGCTATCCAACATCTTCTTGAAGACTTGCAGTGTTGGGGCATTCACAACTTCTGGAGACAAGCTGTTCCACTGATTAATTGTCCTAACTGTCAGGAAATTTCTCCTCAGTTCTAAGTTGCTTCTCTCCTTGATTAGTTTCCACCCATTGCTTCTTGTTCTGCCCTCTTTTTCAAGAGGTAACTGGAGTTTCAAGAAAGTCCAATTGCCTCTTGAAAAAGCACCTTTGGAATTACTTATTCAGATTGCCTTTTTATTTCCTTCATGATTTACTCTCAATATTTCATTGCATTTATGATAAGTCTGTAATGTAGTCCTAAAATGGTATCTTTCATAAACATATTTTTTTAAAAACCCATAAACAAATCTCCACAGGGTTCTGCAATATAATACATTTGTACCCCTCTTTCTTCTCATGCGCATTAGACCATTATTTTACTGAATATTTATTTCACCATCTTTTAAAAAAGCATTCAACTAACTAACAAGAATACAATAAATATAGAATAATTGTCTCACTGAAAAAAACTTTATTTTATAAAACTTTGTAATATTCTCTTAAAAACCTTTCTAAAACTCTCATCTCTACGAAAGCTAGTTTAATAACCTGCCTTTGAGAAGATGTTCTACTCATTTCAGGCACCCCTCCCCTTGTCTGCAAGAAATAAGAATTGTATAAATATCAGCTGTCCTATTCCTAGACAGAATGAAGTCAATAATGGAAAAATATGTGTTAGCTAACTTGCCAAGATCCCAAACAATACAGAAAAAAGCCTTGAGTAATATGTGTACATGTGGAAATATTAAATTGTATTCCTCTAAAACATGATTTCCCTGACATACCTGTGCAAGGTATCTGCATATACTCCCATACATACACACACACACTTTTCTGTGGTCCTCGTTTTAATTCTCCATGTGATGGTAAGAATCTAATTCTTATGTTTAATTCATGAAGTCAAAGCCATTATTTTCTTTGATTGTTTTATTAGGTTGATGGATTTAACAATAACACAATACATTTACAAGGATATAATGAAAATGTTACCACAAATCAATCAGAAGCCAATAAATACATTGGATATGAAATTACAAATGAATCAATAAACACAAACAAAAGCACCCAGGTAAAACCAGGTAAGCAAATAAGTCAATGTAAATGCCAAAAGCCCCTCCAATTTCCCCTGATGGTTGAAGGTTGCCAGAGCAAAAGGTAATGTAGCAAGAAAGATATAAGAGTTTAATGGAGGGTCATGTAACTTGCTCAATGAAGGAAATGTGCCTCAGGGGTCGGTCCTCTCGCCTCTCCTGTTCAACACATATATGAAGCCGCTGGGTGAGATCATCCGTGGTTTTGGGGCAGAGTACCATCTTTACGCTGATGATACTCAGCTATATATATCTACCCCAAACCACCCCAACGATGCCGTAGCGGTGATGTGCCAGTGCCTGGAAGCCGTGCGGATCTGGATGGGAAGTAACGGACTCAGACTCAACCCGACCAAGACCGAGTGGCTGTGGTTTCCGGCTACCCGATTCAACCAGCTAACTCCATCGCTGGCCATAGGGGGCGAACATCTTGCCCCTGTGGATGGGGTGCGCAATTTGGGTGTCCTCCTGGATGCCCGGCTGTCCATGGAAGATCAAGTGACAGCCGTGGCCAGGAGGGCGTTTTACCAGGTTCGCCTGGTTCGCCAATTGCGCCCCCTATTGGATCGGGACGCCCTTCGCACAGTCACTCATGCTCTCGTGACATCCCGACTGGACTATTGTAACTCTCTCTACATGGGGCTCCCCTTGAGGTGCACCCGGAGACTTCAGTTAGTCCAGAATGCAGCCGCGCGGGCAATTATGGGTGTTTCTAGATTCACCCACGTAACACCGCTCTTGCGCGAGCTGCACTGGCTGCCTGTCGTCTTCCGGGTGCGCTTCAAGGTGCTAGTTGTCATCTTCAAAGCGCTCCATGGCTCGGGACCTAGCTACCTGCGGGATCGGATCCTGCCCCATACATCCTCACGGCCGATTCGCTCCCACAGAGAGGGACTTCTCCGGGTGCCGTCCACTAGACTTTGTCAGCGGGCGACGCCCAGGGGAAGGGCCTTCTCTGTGGCGGGCCCAGCCCTCTGGAACGACCTTCCCCCCGATATTAGAACAACCACGGACCTCCGCTCCTTCCGTCTGAAACTAAAAACACATCTTTTTCGCTTGGCCGGCCTAGGATAGTCTCTTCTGATTGTTTAGGGATTTTTAGTAAATATTTGGGAATTTTAGCGCAGGGTTTTCTGTTTAATATGCCTTTTAGTCAGTATTTATGTATGTTTATTGTTCTAAATTTTGTATTTTTTCTAACTTTTTAAATTCCCTGTGCCCCGCCTCGAGTCCCTTCGGGGAGAGAGAGCGGGTTATAAATAAAAAAATTATTATTATTATTATTAAATACCTAGAACCATGAACTGATCAGAATTAAGTCACAGCCAGGCAGTTTTCAGTTCTATATTTGTCCCCATTTTCTCAACCCTCCCACAGCAGCCTTGACCTCCAAGCTGATGCAGGCTGAGCTTCTTCTCCTTTGAGATACTTATACTGTGTCTTTTGCCATGATTAACCACCATCAGTGCTCCTGTAGTCACAGAGCTCCTGCAATCTTCTAGATGAGTTCTGAGGATTTGTGGGAGTCCATTATTCCTTTAAGTCACATTCCTCATTCCTTTAAGTATTAAACCCATGGGGGAGAGGTGTCTTTTTTCTCAGGTCCCTTTTCTCATTCATTTCTTGTTCTTGTTTCATTCTGGCAGCCAGATTGCACACTATGCCAGAAGCCCCAGGTTTTATAAACTTCAACCTATTACAGAATGGATTGTTCTATTAGAGTAAAAAAAATGATCACAGATGCTACTTAATTTTTTTGTCCCTTTCTTAAGGGAACAGTCACAAACTTTAATTAGCCCCATGTACAGTACATTAATTTTGAAGCAAGTGACACAGGCAGGAAATATTTGGTAGATTTTTCCATTGCCTAATCTTCCATCTGCAGCAGCTGCAGTTGTTGTTTTCATTTGAAGCAACATAATTATCACAAAGCAAATAACCTAATTAGGTGTAACTACCTTCATTCTGGGATCATAGCCTGCCTTACAGAAACTTCTAAGGTCAGTGCTTGTTTCCTATGGATTAGAACTAGTAACAGAAAAATAGAATTAATCATTGTCAATGTCTAGACTTAGTTTTCCATTTACAAGACAAGATTTAAAAGAGGGGCTGTTGAAATATGTCCTCCTCTTTCATTATCCTGAGACTGGATGTCCCAATAGTTTAATCCTCTCTCTTGACAGGTTTTAGTTTTTAGCATTTGCCTCTTTCAAAGTTAATCTTATAGTTTTATGAAGGGAAGGGGCTTCAAAAAGCTCAAACTTTTCACTAAATTGCAATTGCTAGAAGTGTTCCAGATGAAGGCCTTGGTAGTTGAACTGATATTAAAACACACAAATATAAGCAAATATAAATGTTTGAGTGTGTCAGTGGTGGGATTCAATGGGTGTAACAACCAGTTCGCTGAAGGTGCACTTTGCTTATAAATTTCCTTATAAAATAGGATGTCATATTGGCTGAATTGCATTCACTCTACAGGATTTTTTTAACACTTGGTTTCCTTTAGATAGAAAATGTGTTGGTTTGGTGGAATTACATCTGTTTAGAATTAGATATAAACTGCTTTTCATTTCTGGAGCCAGTCTTATAATCAGCGATTTCTAAGCTGCCAGGAGGAAGAGAGGGAAAGTAATTCCTGAAATTGCTTTCTTTTTTTGCAGAACTAAGATATGAGAATTCTCTCTCTTTTTATTATCTGAGGAAGGAAGGAAGGAAGGAAGGAAGGGTTCCATATGGATATTGCTTTAATTGCTACTTGCAAAAAATATTTTTAATTCTTCCTCTTCAAGAAGTAACATCACATAAACAACTTATTTCAATTCCATGCAATAAAATATAATTGTCATTGGCACCAAAAGTTTGTATATACTATACTATACTATACTATACTATACTATACTATACTATACTATACTATACTATACTATACTATACTATACTATACTATACTATACTATACTATACATACATATATATACATACATACATACATGCTAAATTGCAGCATCACATGCTGACAATTAACAACAGTTCCCAGAAGAGAAATATCTTAAAGTGATCAACAGTGCCTTTCAACTTTGTACTTCTGTTCTTCATCACAATACCTCCAGCTTCCCTGTATCTTATTTTAGTAATTTCACCTTTTCCCTGGTCCACCATCCCCACTCTAACTCACTTACATATATATTATAGACTATTCCATTTCTTTGTAGGAGCCCCTTCATTACCTCTGACCTTTGCTTCTCTTTGACGGGACAGTCCACAGAACTTTCTTGGGTTTTCCCTGTGGCACATATATGTTTTATTTTTCCACCATTTATATGTCAGTGCCAGGAGAGAGAGGGAGGAAGGGAGGGGCGGGGTGAGAAAGAAAGAAGGAGAGAGATACAGACAGACTGACTGACAGGGATTATTCTAATTGTTTAGAAAAGGGTACGCTAACATTCAAGTGCAAGGGATACACAAAATTCTTCCTCCTGGGTTTAGGTTAAAAATTCAGCATAAAAAAGATATAATACAGTATATTTTCATTTAATTACAATTAAAATTAAAAATTCAAAGTTTCTTGATTATTCTCTGTGTTGACTCAGCCTTCCATCCTTCCGAGGGCAATAAAATGAGGACCCAGGTTGTTGGGGGCAATATGCTGACTCTGTAAACTGCTTAGAGAGGACTGTAAAGCACTGTGAAGTGGTATCAGAGATGGGTTGCTGCTGGTTCAGCCCAGTTTGGCCAAACTGGTAGTGGAAGTCAGACCTGGATCGCAGAACTGGCAGCAACCCAGGACTGCCACGCCCCCAAACCGGTTCCCTCACCGTGGCTGGGTCATCACCATTTTGGATTTCAGTGACTGTGTGTGCACACTGTTCACTGTAAATTGTTCTGTGCATGCACGTGGGTTGCGAACTGGAAGTAAAACTGGCAGCAACCTACCCCTGAACGGTATATATATCTATTGCTATTTAAGAACCTCTCCATTCTGTTGCATTAAAAATGACAATTCAGCAGCAACTTTGGGAAGGCAATTGCAGATTATGTTCAGTGCTGAAGTGACAGACTGTTCATGCCTGCTCCAGCAATCTGATGAGCCATTCTGTGGTCTGAATGTCATTGCTTTTTCAGACATAGTCTCTCACGACTTGCTCAGGCAGCACTGAGAAACACCAGGGGAACAGGTCAATCTAACAGGCAACATCTTTCTGAGAGCATCTGTGCATGGTACACAGTAATAATTGTCAGTGTTGTTTTTCATCAGTAATTGGAGTTTCACCATTTCATCTCTCAAAAGTTCAAATGTAGCTCCACCATTTCATCTCCTATTCAAAACATTTTTTCTTGTTTTTTCTTCTCCTTTCTTTGAAAAGTAACAGGCTGAATCCAAAGGCACACATTCAATCTGAGAATTACTCGACCCATTCCAAATAAAGTTGGCAGCATTGTCAATTTGGCAATGTCTGGCTGTGAAGTGAAGGACATTGCCTGTGCATTACAGTTTATTTCAAAGAGAAACATGTTGGTGATCTGAACTCCTTTTCTTGAAATAAGGCCTTGGTTATGCAGTCACTGCATACTAAGCCAGCGACTTATTAAGACTAATGACATTATCCTTCGTAGTCTTGTATTCAGAAAACAGAACTATGGCTTTCTCATTGTTTTCATTTTCTTTTTCCTTCAGTTGACTGGTCTGACAATAATTTAGCATAACTGAACAGCATTTTATAAGCTCCAAGTTATGACCTAATTACTATATGCCATCAAAAGCAAACATGGTAACAAATTTAAGGCTTTTGAAATAATGCAGTAGATTGAATTCATATTTGGCCATGCTTCCAGCACTGGAAATCCATTTAGGCATGATGGATTTGGCCAATTGATTTCCATAGGTTTCTTAAAAGGATGGCAAATTTGAATGCATCTGGACAACATTTGGCACATGTTACAAAAGAAATATGAATGGGATTCCTTTTTACAAATAATTTATGGTGATTATGGTGATTATGGCCATATTTAAAAGTTAAGAAAGTAAAGTAACTCTAATTGTTGCACATTTTCCTTTTTATAAAATGGCATTAATAACAGCTAATCCCATTATTAATTCAGTGTTTGTTAAGGGTGGATTCCTAAATAGCCAAAGCAATTACATTTAATCTTTCTCTTGACCATTTGTTCTACCATGTCATTCATCCTGACAAGCCCTCACCTGGGTTTTAAGACCTAAATCCAATATATGAACTTTGATGTGTAGCTTTATTTTCAACTTTAGTAACTATGTGCTAAGAGCAGTAATAATTTATAAAATAAAGGTAATTTATGCTATTATCCCCATAAAGCAAACTACTGAACAATTCCCCCAAAACATATTTTCAATTGTCTTAGGATAAATATTGCCACAAACTGACACTGTTATTTTTAATATATTGCCTATGGCTATCATATTTAGTTTTAAATGGAAAAAAAGATTTTATCCTATAGCTCTGAGAAAGATTTATTTGGTACCTGTTATGATATTTTAAAAGGGGAAAGTACAGGTGGAACTTGAAAAATTAGAATGTCGTGCAAAAGTTCATTTATTTCAGTAATGCAACTTAAAGGGTGAAACTAATATATGAGATAAGACTCATTGCATGCAAAGCAAGATAGTTTAAGCTGTGAGATGCTTGAAGTCCAGTGTGAAGTTTTCACAGTCTGTGTTGATTTGGGGAGCCATGTCATCTGCTGGTGTTGGTCCATTAAGTCCAGGGTCAATGCAGCATTCTACCAGGAGATTTTGGAGCAGTTTATGCTTCCTTCTGCAGATGAGCTTTATGAGGATGCTGACTTCATTTTCCAGCAGGACCTGGCACCTGCCCACACTGCCAAGAGCACCAAAACTTGGTTCAATGACCATGCGATTACTGTGCATGATTGGCCAGCAAACTCACCTGACCTGAACCTCACAGAGAATCTATGGGGCATTGCCAAGAGAAAGATGAGAGACATGAGGCTGAACAATACAGAATTTTTATTTATTTATTTATTTATTTATTTATTTATAAGAAGAGCTTATTGAAGCATCCTGGTCTTCCATAACACCTCAGCAGTGCCCAAGCTGATAGCTTCCATGCCACGCCACATTGAGGCAGTAATTGCTGCAAAAGGGATCCAAACTAAGTACTGAGTACATATGCATGCTTATACTTTTCAGAGGTCCTATATTGTTCTATGTATAATCCTTGTTTTATTGATTGCATGCAATATTCTAATTTTCTGAGATTGTGGATTTGGGGTTTTCATGAGCTGTACGCCATAATCATCACAATTATGACAAATCATGGCTTGAACTATCTTGTTTTGCATGTAATGAGTCTTATCTCATATATTAGTTTCATCTTTTAAGTTACGTTACTGAAATAAATGAACTTTTGCATGATATTCTAATTTTTTGAGTTTCACCTGTATATATTCAACTACTATTAGATTCAAGCATTTATAGAAGTTTAATAAGAAAGATATTCCTAATTACACTCTAATTTATGATTATTACGTTCCATTAAGATGACTCTATTTTGATTTGCAATATTGCTAGAGGTACATAAACCAGAATTTCCAATGCAGGTCATTTCAACAGATAATGTCCTAGACAGGAAAAAGGAGAAGTGGATGTTTCAATTGAACTTTGTCTAAACCACAAAGTCTTCCTGAACTTTGGTTGAATATTCCTCTATCCTACCTTCCATAACCATGCCTGTTCATATCTTTGATTGATGTTTCTTAACTTTTTGTTTATTTTATAGGCCCTTGCTCTCATGGCCATGATGATGGGAGCTGAAGGCCAAAATATATGGACGTTAATCAGGATAACACTCTTACTTGAGGCAAGGGAATTTAGCTTAGTTGCACAATTTATGTTTTCCATATGAAAAACATTAATTTGCATGTGATGGAAATATTTCTTCCAGATACCTTAAAGAGCATTCAGAGTACTAGATTACTATGCTTTATGCAAAAAGCATGATCTGGTATAAGAGAAGTTTGGGTTTCATATGTACATACATGTAAATACATAGGAAAGAAGTACTGCAATTTATTTGAAAGCACTGTTCAAAATTAAGAACAAAACCTCCCTCAAGGCAGTTTACATATCATTAATATTAACAAGTTATATTAAAAATGTGAAACTACATGAATGTTAAAGACCTCCCCAAAATAATATAAAAAATCAGGACAAAGTTGGGATAACATGGGTTTGATTCAACATCAGCATAATTATCTTTGATAAGCAATTGTAAAAAGTAGTAAAACTCGGCATCAGACATTAAAAGATTGCATATAGACAGTGGACATCAAATGGGGAGATGCGATGCTATCCTGTAGATAGGATTCATTGGAAGAAGATTACTGTCCTATGAGCTTTGTGAGAAAGAAACCAATGATGATTAGGAAAGTAGCTAGAAATACATAAACAAAAAAAGTTTATGAGGCTTGTCACCATTTCAAATGAGCAAAACCCAAAAATAAATATCTACTTGTATAGACTGTCCCATCACTCTTGTGGATGTCTTTCTTTCTTTCTTTCTTTCTTTCTTTCTTTCTTTCTTTCTTTCTTTCTTTCTTTCTTTCTTAATACAAGCCATGTGTGACAGGAAAGGAGAGGAGAGGGGAGAAGAGAGGAGAGATTGTACTATACTGCATTAAGTAAATCATAAGTCCTAACTGGTTGTGGTGGGGAACATAGACACAAAGGGATCCTTCAGACAGGTTCACTGGTCTGGGCTTTAGAATGAGTTTGAGAGAGGAGGAAACAGTGTATTTACCTCCCCGGGCTATGAAGAATAGAAGCATTTGCATCCTACATTATAAACATTCGTGGTAGTTGCTTGGAAAAAAGTAATTACCTTTTTATATTCCATACCAACTCCTGAAATAAATTAACCTCCCCAGACTAAGAAAATGTATATTTATCCTCCAAGACAGTTTTACAACAGCTTCTACAGAAATCTGCAATTAAATAAAAAGAACCTATGCATGAAAGTCCAGATTAAAAGATGTAATTAAATATTAAGTTTAGGTGTATTTGGGTTGGTTTTTTTTAAGCAAATATCTACTTCTCAATATATCTTTTTTTCCCCTCACAGTACTTATCTCTAAACCTAACAGATTCTAAACATATTATTCTAAACTTGAACATTTTCAATGTTTTCTTTCAAATGTGTTATTTAGAAGAATTATTTAATAGTTTGTTCAATGTTCAGTATAGTTTATTTATGTTTTTGTTTGTTTGTTCATTTATCAAATTCATAGTCATTATCTAAATGACTGTTGTTAAGAGTCTCACCTCCTATGAAAAACTATACCACTGATTTTCAGGTACTGTATAGCACCACCAGGATTCATTAGTAAAGTTAGCTCTCTGGGGGCAACAAATTGGGATTCCGTTACACATCCATAGCTGACCCACTTACTACATGGGAAAAGGTAAACTGCAAATTCAAAACATCAGCATATTTTCCATTACCTTTCCTGTTCATCAAGAGATTGTAATCAAGAAAAGGAAGAAGGAAGATTGCTCTGGTGGGGTCAGAGATAAATTAGATCCTAAAGTGTTAAATATTCAGTTGTCAAGATTAGAAAACTAATCCCTTTTCTCTTTTAATGAATCTGATTAAAGAAGGCCTCCGGAGAATCTTATATAATATCCTGGATTCATTCAAAACAGTCTCCTTCTGATTTGTTTGTTTTCAGAAGGTGGCAGCAATCAGACAGAAATGCTATCCCATACACTGCTCCTGTGATTACTGCTTGATAGATATTTTTCAAGATGGTTTTACCTCAGCACTTCCCTACCTCCATCTTTCTCTCACAAATTATTTCTTTCTGTTTCTTTGTCAAGAGAATCCATGCATTAAGAATCAAATCCAGATTCTGAAGCTGAGGTACCAGTCCTGGAGTGCATTTTATGAGAAAACAGTGATTATTGATTTCCTAATTCCCTAATCTGACAGGTCCCAATATGGTTTAAGGTTATTTTCTAGAGGTGACCACATTTGTAAATGCATGTCATTTTCTTAGTCTAAGGTCAATTGATAGATTTCCTGAAGCCTTTCTTGTTTGTAACAAACACTATTTTTCACCTTGAGAAATGCATCAGTTCTGTCAGATACAGCAGGACTGATTTTCTTTAGCAAGATTGTATTTAAAGATTCTGATTGTGATGGGCACCATGCATACTGCCACAGCTTCAGAGATCTTACATTTAGTTGTGTACATTATTCACAGGACCACATCTGAGAATATTTCTGAATATGTCAGAAACATATGTCATCCACCTTGTATGTATACTTATACAGCATATCTATCTCTAGATTTATACTAGAGGTTTCCTCTTTCTAGGAAATGGTGGGAACAGAGCTTGGTGTAATATGCCAGTGATCACTAATGCAAGAATGATTAGAACAGGTCATAATCCTTTGGGAGAAATGTATGATAATTAAAGTGACATTAAAGAATGAAAAAGGTATGCATCAGTGATGATGTGAATGGATCCAAATAGAATCAAAGCAGATAATAGAACCAAATGGAATGTATAAACAGAGACATAGAATCAAAATCACATGAAGTATTAGTACCACTTTATAAAACCTTAGTAAGACCACAACTTAGAATACTGCATCCAGTTTTAGTCACTACATTGCAAAAAAGTTGTTGAGACTTTGGATAAAAAGAACTGCAGAGAACTAAGATGATTAAAAGCCTGGAGACTAAAACATGAAGAACGGTTGCAGGATTTGGAAATGGCTAGTCTAGAGAAAAGAAGGACTAGGGGTGACATGATAGCAATATTCCAGTATTTGAGGAGGGGTCACAAGGCTGTCAACTTATTTTCCAAAGCATCAGAAGGCATGACATGAAACAATGGATGGAAACTAATCAAGGAGAGAAGCAACCTGGAATTAAGGAGAAACTGCCTAACAGGGGAAACAATTAACCTGTGGGACAGCTTGCCTCCAGAAGTTGTGGAAACTTCATCACTGGGAGTTTTTAAGAAGAGACTGGACTAGACACTTGTTTAAAATGCTATAGGGTTTCCTGATTGAGCAGGGGGCTGCACTAGAAGACCTCCAAGCTCCCTTCCAGCTCTATTCTGACACAAACAGAATGGCTAAAAGTTGAATTATATTAACTTGGGTATAAGATCTGCATATATGAGACTCCGGGGACGACGGGTCTCACCGGAGGGTGGAGGACCGGGGGGGGGAAAGGGCTCGCAAGGGCCTGAGCGCATAAAAGAAAGGGTTAGGGTTAGGGTTAGGATTAGGGTTAAATGAGATTTCCGGACCTCATTTACTATATATTTAGAAGTTGTTAGGCTACCACCAATTATATCATTTACAACAGTTTCTAAACCTTGTGCAGAAAACCCAAGAATATGAGCCATGCATTTGACTTCTAGAAAAGGATATTCCATAGCGTACTTTATTCTTTTTGTAATAACCAGGTAAACATGCACACCTATCAGTCTGGCCTACGATTAAGGTGCCTTTCATTGTATTCAAGCAGATTAAATCAAATACAGTTTCCAAACTCAGGACATTTATTCAGCAACAAAAAAATGAAGCTTTCACCAGATTTGACTCAAATTTATCAAGAACCTTA
Source organism: Rhabdophis nuchalis (assembly GCA_039707465.1). NCBI lineage: Eukaryota > Metazoa > Chordata > Lepidosauria > Squamata > Natricidae > Rhabdophis > Rhabdophis nuchalis. The sequence goes on along the minus strand of CM077645.1, from coordinate 134,561,363 downwards.
ATCTTGGATGCTTTTTGATTTCTTCCCTCAGTCATTTGAAGACAAAGCATGTCTACCCAACATAGTTCTTTCTATAGAGGACAGGAGAAGCTTCGAATGAGGAAAATTTTAATTGACTCATTCATGCTTTGAATGCCTTCATCCAGCATCTTCTAGGTCAGTGATGGCGAATCTTTTCAGCACCGAGTGTCCAAATCAGTACGTGCATGCACGTGCATGTGTGCGCACTGAAGCGCTGGAAACCCAAAGACCAGCAGGCTGGCACACGCATGCCTGTTTATTGGCCATTTTCAGGCCATGTTTTTAGGGGTGTTTCCAGCCATTTTTGGCCCAAGAAATGCCCCCCAAAATGCCCTGATTTTGGGGCATTTTTCAGGCCATTTTCCAGTGCTCTAGCATCTACAAAGACTAGCATATGTGACAGAAACCAGAATAACAGCTGGCAACGGTGCATGTGCCCACAGAGAGGGCTCTGCATGCCATCTTGGCATGCGTGCCATAGGGTCGCCATCACAGTTCTAGGTGATTCTTATAGTGCCAGTTTAGTATTAGATTCAGGCTAGGCTAGGGAAGTCACTTTGGGGTATATATTTAGGTAGATTTTCATTTGGGAATGTCCTTTGTGTAGAGCAGGGCTGTCAAATTCCTGGCCCATGAGCTGGGTGCATCACACACTGGCAACGCCCAGGCCTGGTTTAGCGAAGGGGGGGGGGGGGAAAGTCCTGATACATCACATGACACCACCATGATGACATCAGTTTGACACCCCTGGTGTAGAGCATTAGTATAGCAATGGGAGGAAAATCTGGAAGCATTACAGGACTCAGCATGTGATTTGCATGACTTCTTCACCCTTCACCCTTCTTATCATCCTTTAATGAAAGAAATCTGTCGTGCTTGCATTACCTTCAGTTGGGCTGCCTTTGTAGTTGCGTCTTACGTATGAGGAATTATGTCAAACATGAGTCTGAAATCTCCTGCAATAGCACAAACACTTCAGTGAACTCCATGTGCCAGAGCCCGATACTCAGCTAATCTAGATTAATGGATTAATTTAACAGATGGTTACAATGTTATTAAAATGCAAATGATTGGATTCTGTTAATTGTTTCATATCAGATGCAATTAATGAGGACAGTTTTGCAGTTTAAAACAGTCCTGATACAGTTCATTTGACTTGTTTAGCATAAAAAAAGAAAGAGAAAAGGGGGGGGAATGAAAAGTAACATTATATATACATTATATATACATACACACACACATACACTCTCTCTCTGTGTGTGTGTGTGTGTGTGTAGTGGCACTCTAGCTCTATTTTTACTTTTATTTCAAATACATTAGATGTATGGGTACAAATACAAGTAAAGAGAGACTAAAGACCATAGCATGCTAAAATAGTACAAATCATGTCAATATGTTGTAGACCTAATTATTATGAGGTACTATTCCAACACTTGTTAACTCTTTGGTATCTTTTTGATAATATTCAAAGCAAATATCAAAAATGACAGAGCCGAGGCCAAAGAATAATACTTAGAACTTAAGTGATCTCTTCTCTGGCTAATTCATAGAACATAGGGATCTTGGAGGTTCTCTAGTCCAGGGGTCTCCAACCTTTGCTACTTTAAGTCTGAAGGACTTCAGCTCCCAGACTTCTCCAGCCAGCTTTGCTGGCTGGAGAATTCTGGGAGCTGAAGTCCTTCAGACTTAAAGTTGCAAAGGTTGGAGATCCTGTCTAGTCCAATTCCCTGCTTGAGCAAGAGACCCTATAGCATTTCAGGTAAATGGTTGACCAGCCTCATTTTAAAAGCCTCCGGTGGAGGAACCCCAACAACTTCTGGAGTCAAGCTGTTCCAGTAATTGATTGCTTTCACTGTTATCCTTAGTTCTAGGTTGCTTCTCTCCTAGTTAGTTTCCATCCATTGTTTCTTGTCTTGCCTCATTCCTTTGGTGAAGATCATTTCTTTGGTGATCTTCAGCTAGAGAATGAAATGTGGGGAGAAATTCAAAGAGAAAATATAGTTGCGAGACTTCAGTTACTCAGATGTATTAATAAACTCATGATCTAAACATCCTCCAAGCTAAAATTTCTACTTCTTGACACATCTGTGCCCTAACTGGTCAAAGAACAAACAAAGGAAAACAACCTTGGATTTAAGCTTAAACCATGCTCAGAACTTAGTAAGAATCAATTTGAGACCATAAACATTGCAATCTATTAGCAAATGCAATGTTTTATTTATTTTTATTTATTTCATCAAGCATGTATTAGATAACATAAGTATAAACATGATTTTGAATACATGAAATTGATATGAATAAAAAGAAACATTAGGGCAAGGATAGTAGGAATGTTGGTGCACTTATGCACATCCCTTATAGACCTCTTAGGAATGGGGTGAGGTCGACAGTGGACAGTCTATGGTTAAAGTTTTGGGGGGTTGGGGAATAAAATCAGGTAGTTCATTCCAGGCATTGACCACTCTGTTGCTGAAGTCGTATTTTCAGTATTTCAGTACATCTTCTCAAGGAAAAAATATGCAATTTAATTTGCAATCTTCTCATGAACACATTTGTTTTATTTTATTTGTTAAACAAATAAGTATAGTATGATATAAATGTGATGCCAGTGGCTTACAATAACCAATTTCATTGTAATTTTTTTACAATGACAACAAAGATTATTATTATTAAAACAACACTTGCAATTAATAACTATCATGTAGATGTCATGTAGATCTTCCATTTATCAATGGAATTTATTTGTGAATAAACTTGATTAGGTTCACTTAATAAGGACAGTTGTTTGCATGTTTAATCCCTTTTACACATAAGTAAATGAGAACATTTTTGAAGTCTAAATTTCACTTTTTTTTCACTGAAACAAAAACAATCATTTCAGTCAGGACCGAACTGAAAAAACTTCATACATTTTACCATTTTAAAAAAAACTCATCTCACAATTAATGATCAAAATAGTATATTAGTTTCTAACTTTGGTGTTACTTTAAAATAACTAGGACAGGAAGAAAATAAAGGAAAATATATTAAATTGTATACAGTTCGGTCAGAATTCATGTTATGGATGTTTTCTCTTTTATTATCCCCAACAACATCACCTATGTGACTCAGCTGATGGTTTTTCCATCTCAAAATCAAAGTAAATATCCATTTTCTAAGTAATCTTACCTTTCTCCTGATAGGAAATAGTAAAAAAAAAAAAGGTTTTTCAAGGAAGAAGATTAAAATTGGATAGTGATTTTATCTGAAACTGTCCAGAGTGATAACACTTGTGGGCACACAGTAGTCAATCAAAGTTTAGTCAGAAATAATGGGCGATATTTTGGCTATGTAGAAAATTTTATCTTTATATGGAAAGGTTAGTTTATTTTGAAAGAAATGTTTCAATTCAAATGCCAGGAATAACTTAACTTATTTTTATGTCTTTGAACATTTGATGTTTAGACTGACAGATTTTTTGTACTGATCAGCATTGGACATGAATTGCATTGGCTGAAATTGTACCGAGGAATTAGGAGGAGTCTCAGGATAATATTTTGCATTTGTTCCTGAGTTTAGTAGGGTATGGAATACTTGTCTATCTATCAGACATTGGGTGATTTGACTGCTTTTTAAGGGACAGTTGATGTCATCATTAGACTCACATATTTTAAAAAATTGGCAGGTTGCTTTATTTCAGACTGAGCAGGAGAAGATAATAGTTTGAAATTTTCATTATTATTTTTATTTTAGGTTTAGCCCTTCTCCATGACACCAAAATGTTTGCTTTTTATTAGAAAACTCTCATTCAATTCCTCCCTTTAGAACAGAAAGTTTGGGATAGTTATTTAGTGTGAAGAATTTTTTACTTTATTTGTTCACCCAACTAGTTGAATCATAATTATAAATGGCAGATTAATGCTTGAATGTGGTTTGACAAATCAATAAAATAAACTCTTGCATTAATGAAAAACTTGGATAAATTGAGGATTTGTATATTTGTCTGGCTGGCTGTATGCAAGTCTATTTGATCAGTTCTTGAGAAAAGGTTATACATATAGGATTATGCAGTCCCTATCCATCATTAGCATGTTGACAACTAAGCTTAAAAACATAATAGTATCAAACTACAGACTGCATAATAATCTATTTTCGCTTAGTTTCACTCCTAGTGCTTGATATGTTTAATATCTGGCTTGTGGTCAACTGCAGTCTTAGAACTGTAATTGATCTCAAATCAAATATCAGTTAACAGGGTGGTATGCTTCTAAAAAAACCATAAATATCATGTTAAATGCACAAAAGTATAATTATTCACAATAATAATAGATCCAATAAAGTATGATACCCAGATTCACCTTGTAGGGGAAATCAGTGACATAATAGTTTAATTAATAAATAATTGCACAAATTCGGCATTGGACAGATCTCATTATGTCCTGGTCAACATATATTAAATACACTTTTAGAGACACTAAAACCATGCAAAAAACCTCCAAGGATAAACTGGATACCAGAAGCTAAATTTTCTTGGGATAGATTCAGAGAGTTTGATATATTTCATGTTTTAAAAATGTTTGGATGAAGACTATAGTATCTAAAGGGAATAACAAGACCAGATATGTAGCATCCCAGATTATAAACTGATTACATTAAATTATAAGAGGTAAATTCTGATTGAATATTAGGAAAACATATGAAGAATATGTGGAGTTCAATAGTAAAACAGTTAAAAGAAGAAGTGGTATTTGGATTTGGATTTTTGCATTGAGCAATGGATTGGATTTAGCTTAAATATACTTTCAGTTCTGCGATTCTATATTTTTCCATTAATGGTTCCGCTAACCATTTTTATTCCATAACAAATAAAATATTCTAGAGAGGCAAATTGAAATATAAGATCTTTTAATATTTCTGAGATCTGCAGTACAGAAATGAAGCAGGTGAAATTAATGTTATTATTAACAACACAGTATTTTTCAATAATTGAAATCCAAAAATAGAACTACATTGCTGATATCTAATCTTATGCTCTACAAAATAGCATTTTGATGCTTCTTCATCAACAGCAAGCTTAATAATTGGAATTACAAACTGAGAAAAGTTAAATAAAGCAATCTGTCTCTGATTTTGTAGGGTTTTATTCTTCTAAGCAGAATAATTTAACATCTTTTAATAATTATCCAATTCAGATTCCAAAATAAACAGATAATGTAGAAAATGGAATGCCATTCCCTGTCTTCTTTTTTTTTCTAGCTGGTGATTCCAACTGTTTGATGGAGAAACACATTCCTGCTTTCTAATGGAATCCAGATAAAGTAAGACATATTTCCTCATGAGTGCCCAATCACCTTGGGTCTTTCTGCATGGAAAAATCTGTGTCACATTTCAAAAGAAAAATATTCTTCTATTTTATGATCATAAATACATTTGGGATTGGGCAAGAACATGTGGGGAGAGAGGGTAAGGGGAGCAGGTCATATATGAAATTGCAAAGAGGAGCAGTTAGCATTTCAGTATTGTAGCCCATTTTCTGTTATTTTGATGAAATCATTGGAACTTGTAGATGGTAATGGAGACAGGCTTTGCACTAGATCAACCAGTCATATTACCTGGAGTTATAGGAATATTCTAGGTAACTTCTGTATCCCATTTAAATCAATGGGGGCTTGATCTTTAAATCCTGAATATGTGATATAAGCTCAGCCAGGTAGTTTAAATAAAGCATGCTGTCAAAGACCATATCTGCAAGCACTAAGAAGCCAGCATTGCTTTGTCAAGAGCAAGTCATGTCAGATTAACCTTATCTCTTTTCCAGACAGAGTTATTAGCTTGATCAGTCAAAAGGATTGCTGTGACTGCAATGTACCTTGATATCAGTAAAGTATTTGAATCAGTCCTGTAGACAAGATTGATAAACATGGGCTAGGCAGTTCTACAAATGATTGAACAAATATGCCCATAAATTATTTTGCATTCTTGGAAGGTCAATAATATCAAGTCAAGTGCCCCAAGGTGCTGATCTTGCCCTACAGTATTTAATAAGCTTCCTTTTCACTCTACCTCATTAAATAACTTAAGATAAAATGGGAAGGATGCTTATTTAATTTGCAGATGACATAAAGTTGTGGGAATCCTACCACTTTACAGAGCAAAATTAGAATTCAAAATTACCTCTTGAACTTTGGGTCAGATCCAATAGGATGATGATCAATGAAAATGCATGATAGAACAAAATGAAATAATTGAGTTTACTTTTCAGAACTACAATAAAAGCCAGGCATAAAATATTATAGAGGCAGTTACAAAAACAATTAAGATATCAGATGCAGTTAAATAGATCAGTCTCCAAAGAAAAAAATAAAAAGCATAAAAACTTGATGGTGCCTGTTAGCCTATTTGTTACTTGATACAACTTGTTCTTGCAGATTTTCAAATTTTATTTATTTATTTATTTATTTAAATTTATATCCCGCCCTTCTCCACAAAGGACCCAGGGCGGCGCACAGGAAATTTAAAAACATACAAAATACAATAAATATAATTTAAAAAACTATTAAATAAACCTATCCTGCGCTAAAACCAAATTTTAAAAACCCAATTTAAAACTACCTAAAATATAGGGGTTTAGGAACAATTCAACTTTATTCTTTTATTTTTCTGGAAGCTTCTAGGTTCTGACACCAAGTTCACTTCCTCATCTTTGTTTTCCAGAACAAAACTGGCTTAACTCCATTTATTACAGATCCAGGTAGTTTTATCTTTCCATAGATCATGAGGCTCCCAATCTGGATCTTTTTTTCTCACCTCCATTCTCTGCTCTCTTTCCATTACATGTTTTAGCAATCATTATCTAATCTCTGTAAGGAATGTGGTGATTACCATTATAAAGAAATGAATGAGATGTTAAGGAAGAAAAAAAAATGACGTTTCAGTCCTGAGAAAGTAAAAGGCATGAGGAAGAAATTCAGAATAGTCCTCCTTGATATTCTTCTGGGGAAGAAATTGTGAATTGAAGTGGAGCTGACAGTGGAGGAATGAAAAACTGATGAGTTAAACAGCTCTTTGTAATTCCTCTATGGACTAGGAGATGATCTGAGATTGCCCACAAGTGCTATATAATTGTTCCTCTTTAGGAAACCACAAGATAACAGTCTCTGGTGGGTTTTTAGAGCTCAGGGAGTTGAGGGGAAACCATCTTTTGCTGAAACCACAGTCAGCATATTTCCAAAGGATATCAGATTTGCGTACTTTCAAGAATAATAATATAATAATAATAATAATTTAATACTTATAGACCGCACCCTCTCCCCACAGGGACTCGGGGCGGTGCACAGGAAGAATAAAAACAATGACTATATACAACATTTCATATTAAAAATAGATTAAACAGTACCTGTGCTAAAATACCCGTTAAAACTAACTAGACTAAAAATTCCCCAATAAACCCAAAAACAGAGGAATAACTATCCCAGGCCGGCAAGGCAGAAGAAGTGTGTTTTTAGTTTAAGACGGAAGGAGCGGAGGTCCGTGGTGGTCCTAATGTCGGGGGGGAGGTCGTTCCAGAGGGCTGGGCCCGCCACAGAGAGAGCCCTTCCCCTGGGTGTCGCCCGCTGACAAAGTCTAGTGGACGGCACCCGGAGAAGTCCCTCTCTGTGGGAGCGAATCGGCCGTGAGGATGTATGAGGCAGGATCCGATCCCGCAGATAGCTAGGTCCCGAGCCATGGAGCGCTTTAAAGATGATAATTAATAAAAGAATAGCTTGTTAACTGCTGTTTAACTATCAAGAACTTCTGTATCAACAAGTTTTAAAGCACTAGGTGAGTTTCCTTCGATCCTTAGCAAAAGAAGGTTAAGTACAAGTTTAAGGACAGGGGGAAAAACACTGGAATAAACAGCAAATTTTAAATCAAGTAACAAATTTTGGTAAGTTACAAATGGACTAAGTGGCCAGATGGACTTGAAATAAGATTTTGGAATTAATTAAAAGAGTCATCCTCGTGGGAAAATATTTTTGTTTTGAATTCTTTAAAAATCATGATTGGATGAACTTCAAAAATTGGGCATTAGTGGAAACTAGGGGGAACTAAAGATTAAAATTAAATTAAGAAAAACATTTAAATTTGATGTAGTAATACAAAATGGAGTAAAGTACCTTAACGTTAGATATACTGAAGGACATTTTGCACAAAGGACTCTAGAGCTAAATAATGAGATATTTCATTGAATTTAAGAAGAAAAATAATAAAAGTAAAATGTTATTTTTATTGAATTTAGAGAGAGATTGTTAAAATGTCAAGCAGAAGATATTTTGGTTTATGATTTATATTCTGCACAGCTCCTCCTTTGTTGTTGCAAATGTCTGATTCAATTTTCATTTAATTTAAGCAATATTTCTAAAAATGTTGCATACCTTCATGCAATTTCCTTGGTTTCTTGGTTTGATGTGGCAATCTTTAATTTCTTTCTAAATAGATGTGATTTTGTTTTATTGAACATATCATTATGATATATTTGAAGGTTACTGAGAATGCAAACACTAATACATATTAGATATTCATTAATAAAGGATCAGTGAATTCAATTTAAGTAAATTCAGGTTCAGCTACAAAAGACAGCCTGCTGTGATATATACATGCTAAGCAGCAGAGGGAGATAAAGGTAAAATCCATTATGCTGCATGATGATTGCTACAAATTTTTACATTGGGAATCACACTAGGGATCTGAAAGAAATCCACGATGGAAGTGAAATGTGCCTTGTCAGCTCACAAGGAACAGGACAGACCCAAGTCACTTTCCAGAAGTAAAGCAACATGATGTTGTGTGAAGCAAAAGAATATTGGTAGCAAAGCTATAAGAGGTATGCACAATATAATTAGCTTTGGACCTTTGGAAATGTATTGTAAAAAATTAATTACTTTAAAGTATGCCAAGATAAACCAGACCGGAACAAAAACAAAGGTCTCCTGACAATGTAGAAATCAGCCTTCGAGAAACAAAAGGGATATTATGAGTCTTCCTGTGTGCCATAAACCTTGTGACCTCGGCAGAGGATCATCATGCTTAAAAATTGGATTATTCATCCTGTCCAGGGCTCTGAATTGGTCAATGCAAAGATTTCCTGTTTATTTTCTCTAGAATCTTGGACACCACCTTCAGGCAATGACAAATTTCATTATATCACAAGTTAAGTTTTTATTGATTTAATTAGTGGGAGAAGGTGTATGCTATCTAATTGATTCAGATTTGTACAGAAATACAGAGATAATAGAAACTGAAGTGTCCAGTTCCTGGTAGATGTGAAAACAACTTTTTACACATAAATCAGAATAAATTTAAAAAAAAACAGTTTAACTAATAGTTTATAAACTGATTAAGCCTGTGACAAACATGCAAAAATATAAAGATTTTCACATTGCTACTATGTACTGATTCCTCCTCATTTGCTTCATCCTTATACAATGCAATGCAATAGCAGAGTTGGAAGGGACCTTGGAGGTCTTCTAGTCCAACCCCTTGCCCAGGCAGGACCCCTATACCATTTCAGACAAATGGCTATCCAACATCTTCTTAAAGACTTCCTGTGTTGGAGCATTCACAATCTTCTGGAGACAAGCTGTTCCACTGATTAATTGTTCTAACTGTCAGGAAATTTCTCCTCAGTTCTAAGTTGCTTCTCTCCTTGATTAGTTTCCACCCATTGCTTTTTGTTCTACCCTCAAGTGCTTTGGAGAATAGTTTGACTCCCTCTTCTTTGTGGCAACCCCTGAAATATTGGAAATCTCATGATAGATTGCTACCACATTATGTCCTTCTATAGGAATTCTAGAAATTGTTCCCACAGGGTAGGCAATCAACTCACATAGAAATCACTTTTGTCTTATTTTATTGCTTTAATGTCCAATCATGTCCCCATAACTTAATTTTTTTTCAATATTTTTAATAATAGACCAAACAAGGAGGTCTACATGAATTGTAGATCAAGCAAAATCATGTGGGTTCCAAGGGTTTTCATCCTTTTCTCTATTTATAGAAACAAAATGATATAAAAGCCAAGCTTTATCAAAGCAGTCAAGCACTTTTACTTTTCCATATTTAGCGTAGCTAATTAGTTTACATTTTTTTTGTGAGTTCTTTATTGGATTCATTTATTTTAAATAGTTTAGAATGTTGCCTGACTGCCAAACAACACTGGGTAGTTTACATAGTTAAAAAGAAAGAAAAGGATAAAAATCAGAAGGATAAAAAAAGAGAAGGAAAAGAGAAAATCATAAGTACATTTGGATAAAAACCCAATCAATTACTAAAACAACCTTAGACTTGGGGGTGAAAGGCAAGTTTCATACATGTAAGTTTTGTTGTATTTCAATAATTACTATGAAAAGTTTGATTTACCCATTTAAGCAAAGGACTTACAAAAAGCATGGTAATTTTATCAAAATGAGTGTGAGCTTCGTAACAATTCCTCAGGGGGTATTTGAAGAATGGTTGTTAGCTCTCCTTGTATAATCACTTGCATAGCCAAAATTACTATAGTGGGTTTAAGTGGAGTAGGCTCCAGATTAAAATTACTTTTCCATCAAAAAAAGATGTGACAACTTTTTCTACTTGGATTAAAATTTATTTAATTACTGATTTGATCAAATGATGTGCTGGTTACTGGTTTCACATAGTGAAAAAGACAAGGGACAGAAATATTAGAAAAGATCAGAATTGAAACTAGGAAAAACAATGATAAATGAAGTGGAAAATAAATATAAATGACATATAATAATGTTGGAAGAAAAATCTAGTCTGGTTCCAATCCAGGAAAAAGACACTGGAAATAAATGGGAGGCTGGCTGCAGAAAAGAAGGCCTCTATTTATTTGGATGCCAGAAATTTCAATGACAGCAGCATGTTTCTGGGATGGCTGACAAAATGGAGTTGAGATAGGTGGGCTTTTATATATTACTTGCCGTTGCCGGTCACGCGTTGCTGTGGCCCAGTCTGGTTAAATGGCCAACCAATCTGTGTGTAGATCTATACCTGCACACACAAACACATACACACAACCACCGTATAACCCCAACCTACCTACCTACTGTATTTCTCCCTCTCTCCCTCTACTTACCTACCTACCTACCTACCTACCTACCTACCTACCTACCTACCTACCTACTGTATTTCTTGTTCACCCTCTCTATCCCTCTACCTACCTACCTACCTACCTACCTACCTACCTCTTACTGTATTTTTCCCTCAGAGTATTTTATGTCATAAAGGATGACATAATACCTGTGGCCCACTGCTCTCTCTGTATCCATCTACCTACCTTTTTACAATTTTTTTACATTTCTGTTGCATGTACCTGGCACAGGTGTGACATCTACAAAATCTATATATATCATTGATGCAGTACTTGAAAAGAACATTGTGTGAAAATTTGGACTTTCGAAGATTAGCGGTTTTGAACACTCTTGTTACATTTTTATTTATATAGATTTGGGGCTTTGTGACTGAGGTTAGGGTCAGGGTTAGGGTCAGGGTTAGGGTCAGGTTAGGGTTAGGGTTAAGGTTCCTGTGCCTCTTCCTGTGTAAGCATGTGTCCTTTAATGGCTGTTGCCAGATTTCTATGGGGTCATGGCTGGCTCTACAGGCACAAGGGGAAATGCAAATCCTAGGTGCTTGTCTGAGCTAATCTTGTCAGCTCTGGCTTGCCTAATTGTGCTGCTTATTTGGAGTCTCTTTGCTTATGAATTATTATTATTATTATTATTATTATTATTATTATTATTATTATTATTATTATTATTATTATTATTATTATTATTATTATTTATTGCATTTGTATACCGCCCTATCTCCCTGACGGGACTCAGGGCGGTGCACTAGAAATGATAAAAGTAACAACAATAAATACAGTAAAAATGTTAACAATAAATTAAATTTGAAAGCCCGTGATAAAATAATAACTAACAACCCTTACTAAAATCACATTTAAAACTATGCCAGGCTGGCTGCATGAAATAAATGTGTTTTTAATGCCCAGCGAAAGAGGCGCAGGTCCATGATTGTACAAAGGTCGAGGGGCAGGTCATTCCAGAGGGCGGGGCCTGCCATAGAGAAGGCTCTCTCCCTGGGAGTCGCCAGCCGGCATTGTCTGGCAGACGGCACCCTGAGGAGGCCCTCCCTGTGTGAGCGGACAGGTCGAAGGGAAGTATGAGGTAGGAGGCGGTCCCACAAGTAACCAGGTCCCATGCCATAGAGCGCTTTAAAGATGGTTACTAACACCTTGAAGAGCACTCTGAAGGCCACAGGCAGCCAGTGCAGCTCGCACAGGAGGGGTGTTATATGGGAATATCTTGAGACTCCTGAAATCCCCTGCTCTGCTGCATTCTGAACTAGCTGGAGCCTCCGAGTGCACCTCAAGGGAAGCCCCATGTAGAGACCATTACAGTAGTCCAGGCGGGAGATGCCAAGGGCTTGAGTGACTGTACGTAGGGCACCACAATCTAGAAAGGGGCGCAACTGGTGTATCAGGTAAACCTGATGAAAGGCCCCCCTGGCCAGGGCTAGGGTTAGGGTTAGGGTTCTATATGAAGCCAGCGGCTTCATATAGATGTTGAACAGGAGGGGTGAGAGGACTGACCCCTGAGGCACCCCACACATGAGGCGCCTTGACGTCGACCTCTGTCCTCCTCCCAACACAAATTGCGACCAGCCGGAGAGGTAGGAGGAGAACCACCACAAAACAGTGCCTCCCAGCCCCAACCCCTCCAGCCGGTGCAATAGGATACCATGGTCGATGGTATTGAAAGCCGCTGAGAGATCTAATAGGACCAGGATAGAGGAACAACCTCTATCCTGAGCCCTCCAGAGATCATCTACCAACGCGACCAATGCTGTCTCCATGCTGTACCCAGGCCAGACGCCGGACTGGCATGGGTCTAGATAGACAGTTTCCTCCAGGTGCTGGGGGAACTGTCGTGCCACCCCACTCTCAACAACCTTCGCGAGAATGTGAAGGTTGGAGACCGGACGATAGTTGGCTAACACAGCTGGGTCCAGGAAGGGCTTCTTGAGGAGGGGCCTCACCACCGCCTCTTTCAAGACGGTCGGTAAGAACCCCTCACTCAACGAAGCATTAACAATTCCCTAGAGCCAGCTTCGTGTAACCTCCCAGGAGGCCAGTACTAGCCAGGAGGGACACGGGTCCAATAAACACGTGGTGGCGTTCAGCTGCCCCAGCATACTGTCCATGTCATCAGGAGACACAGGATTGAACTCTTCCCAAACAACTGTCTCAGGACCTGCCTCCGTCAGCCCGCCCGGACTAACCCAGTCGGAGGCCAGCTCGTCCCGGATCTGAACGATTTTATCCTGCAGATAACATCCAAATTCCTCTGCACGACCCTGCAAAGGAGCTTCCCGTGGCCTCTGGTGAAGGAGGGAGTGGGTCACTCTGAACAGGGCGGCAGGGTGGTTATCTGCGGATGCGATAAGAGCGGAGAGTTAATCTCGTTTCGCCGCTCTTATCGCCATAAGGTAGGTCCGCAAATGCGACCTTACCCATGTCCGGTCAGATTCGGAGCGAGTGGACCTCCAAATGCTCTCTAGGCATCTCTTTTGGCGCTTCATCACCCTCAGCTCCTCCGAGAACCAAGGAGCCAAGGTGGACCGACGCCGAGTGAGAGGCCGCAAGGGCACGACCTGATCCAGGGCCCTCATGGCCGCACTATTCCAGACAGCCACTAGGTCCTCAGTTTAGTTGTGGGTCAGGGTCTCAGGTATTGGCCCAAGCTCCATCTGGAACCTCTCTGGGTCCATCAGGCGCCTGGGGCGGAACCATCTCGACATTTCTGGTTCTGCCTCCCCGCGGTGGGGTGTAGCAGTTGGAAAGTCAAGCCGGAGGAGAGAGTAATCTGACCATGACAAGGGTGCGATGACTAATTCCCCTAATCCAAGATCACTCATCCACTGGCCGGATAATGTATTGGCCCAGTCTTTCTGAATGGATACAAAATCATCATTCCAAAAGACCAGCCTCTTCAAGCTTCTGCTTGAGGCTGTTTTCCTATGGCAAGAAGACTGGGGCTGCTTTCTGCCTTTGTTAAGATTTTTCTCCATTTCTCCTTTGAGGAAAATATGCTATCCTGTCCCTTTTTAATATTAAGAATAAAGAATATTTTAATCGGGGGGGGGGGGGTTGGCATATTCCTACAATAGTAATGTTCAGTGTGTGGATTGGTTTAGTGGACTTCCGGCTATTGGAAAAAATGTTAGAGGATAATAAGATTTTCTAGACTCTTTGCTTTTCTTTGGCAAGAAGATTTTACAAAAGGGTTATTGGATTCTTCCAAGATAGTTAATGTCGTAGTTTTACTATCAGCTTGTAATTTATTTTTGGAAAAAGTATGTTTGCACAACCTCTGCCTGGATGAATTGCCTTCAGTTAATATTATGTTTGTTTGTTTGCTTGTTCCTTACTGCTGCCAAAATGTTACCGTACAAGCATTCAGCCAAACCGGATGTGGAATATAGGGACCTTAGCAGTGTACTATACTCTCCAAATACTCCAGTGGTGGGTTGCAGGCAGTATGCCTCAGTCCAGGTGTTCCGGAGCCTGCCCGGAGCACCGGATACCGTTCCAGTACGGTGCTCTGGAGGGCCCACCCACCTGCCCTCACTTCTTACCTGTTCTTTATGCCTTTGGCACTTCCCCGCATGCGCATGGTGCGTATGGCGCCAGCGCGATGCCCCACTGAGCAGCTGGAGCATCATGGAGGCTTGTGGAAGCAGTGCAGACAAGTATGGTGCATGTACGCACCATGCGTGTGTGTGCACAGGGCACGCCACACGCATGTTTGTGGGTGGTGCCGGGGCCATTCCAATCTGGAACCCACCACTGAAATACTCCTATATTACAGCTACTCTAATATGATATTTCTGTTGACCAAAATGCATAGAAGTGCAATTTATGTACAACAATACAATAAAGTTCTATCAGAGAAGAGGTCAGTCTTAAGCACAAAGTCATGTAACTTTATTCAATTAAACCAATTCATATCATCATTAATGGTATTAGTATTCAATCCACCATACTACCTGTATCAGGGGTGGGTTCCAGCAGGCAGTACTGCTGGTTTGCTCATGTGCGTGCCACACACGCTTGATGAGCACTGTGCATGCATGCACAGTGTGTCTTAAATTGTTCTGCGCAGTACCGAAAAACAAGATGGTGCCACCTATGGTGCCACCCAGAGAATAGTTGAGGAGTGTGGCAGCCCTGGGTCACTGCCAGTTCCAGTGAGCCAGGCTGCCAAACTACTACCAGTTCAGCCGAACCAGTCCAAACCAGTAGGAACCCCTATTGTCCTGTATGTTTTAATTACACTAAATGAACGTTTTGCAGCACAAAAGATGATGCTGATGATCCTTGTCAATGGAATGATTTTTTTCCCTTTTCATGAAATCATCTCCCCTTGTTTAGAGGTGCTAATTACATAAATATTATGTGTCCTCGTTTATGCTAGCAGTTTAAATAATTGCCCCAATGCTGATTGATGCAATGTTCTGCTGAATCACACATTCTATAAATGAGAAGATCAATTACCAGGCATCTTTCAAGTCCCTATTTATTCATGGAAATCAAACATAATTCATAATAAAAAAAACCAGACTAGAAAGAAAATGTAAGATGCTAGCAGATGATATATGCACAAGCATTGAAGAAAAGCATCTTTCTTCCTCAATAGACCATAATGTGGCCAAGAGGGATTTGAATTCCCAAATAATTTGCTCAATTAGTATTATTACTTCTGCTATTATAGCTTTATGTATTTATTTATGAATGAATGTATTTGTTTAAACTATTTAATAGAAATTTGCATGGCAAATCCACAATGTTATCTCCTTATAAATAAGGAAATAAATAAAACTAATCACCCAGATTGTGTTTCCTATCCCCTCATTCCTCCCCTCCATTTGTCTCTTGCAAAACTTTCTCTTACAGAGAGATTCCTGGAAGACCAGTTCCTACCAGAATGGGACAACTTGGAATCGTCAATTCAGCATGGCCAACTCACCATGGCCAACTTGCCTCACATGACTCACCAGAGGACAATCCATCAATTATTATTTTTTTTGTCATTCTCATTTCATTTTGTCCCTCCTTTGACATCCTTTCTTTAATGATTCTATTCCACCATTTCTTTGATATTAGTGTAACTCTTGTCCCATAGCAAGTTGTCCCATGGCGAGTAGTCCTGTAGTGCAGAGGTGGTATTTAGCAGGTCCTGACCAGTTCTGGAAAACTGGTAGCGGAAAATTTGAGTACTTTGGAGAACTGGTAAATACTACCTCTGACTGGCCCTGCCCTCATCTATTCTCTGCCTCCCGAGTCCCAGCTGATCAGGAGGGAATGGGGATTTTGCAGTAACCTTCCCCTGCCACGCCCATCAAGCCACACCACCAAGCCATGCCCACAGAACTGCTAGTAAAAAAATTTGAATCCCACCACTGCTGTAGTGTCAAGTTGGGCTTGGCGAGTTGTCGTATACCTGTTCCTATGTCCCATAGAAACACATCTCATATATCCCACATTATAATAATCCACATGCTATAGATATACTTTTGGGAGTAGGAAAGGAGATATTGGGAAACCTCCCTTCTGTAATCAGCAAACTAAATATCTGAGCTGCTGAATCTAATTTAAATAGAAAACCTAATGTTAAATACAGAAGGGTGAAAGATCCTATGTGTCTAGCCGTTTGCTGAAATTATATACTTTATCCTTCCAATTCCAGGAGCAGAAAGAAAAACAAAGATCATGAGACTACTGGGAGACTACTACAACAGAAGCTAGTTTCACTGGATTTTTCCTCCTTTACAAAGCCATTACTGTAGATTGCCCTATGGAACAATCCTCAAAAAGAACAGAAGTAGAAGAACATGGTAGTCTTGCAGAAGAATGTTCAGCTGGACTGTTCTCTCCTGCCTCCACCACTATTACTGGAAACCCTCTTAAGGGAAAAATCTGAGAAGTTTGTTTTTCAATAATATGTATGGTAATTTTATTTATAGTCATTTCTTTTTGCTGTAAGCTGATCTGGAACGACTGTTTTCTTTTGTTGTAAGCTGCTGCTCAAAAGACTGGATATAAATAATGGTAGTGATACATAATCAACAGTTGCAATGATTGTCCATGAATAAACAGCTATGAAAAGTAAGTAGCATTTTCTGACTATGAGGAGACCTAAAATACACAGAAAGCAAACTTCATATGTACTTCTAGTGGCAGAAATCCTGTTTTAAAGCTGCAAGTTTGATCTAGAGCTGATCAATGACCAAAATAAAATAAATTCATTTCATATTTAATCTCCCTGCTTCAATAATTCATTCTTTGATCATCACTCAGCTGGACTACCACAACACACCCTTTGAAGATGACCCAAATCCTTCAGTAGGTATCACAGCAAGGTTATTGGCAGGACATTACAGAATGATGCCTATAGTATATTGCTTGTAAAGCAGTGGTTGTCAGGAGGTTTCCTGGCCTGATTCAAAATGTTATTCCTTTCCTTTAAAACCCTTGCCAGAACTGAATTTGCTAATCTGGTCTGGGTACTGGCACAGAGCTGTCTGAGAGTTCTTTCCCCTGATGAGATTAGATGGGGATAAGATGGTAGGCCTTCCATGTAAGAGCCTCCACCTTCTGTTATACTCTCCATTACTGCTGTTCTGTTTTATAATTGCTTTTGAGGATTTTGTTTCTGTGTTAATATTGGTTTGGATCAGGGGTGTGTTTCAAATTTGTTTACTACCGATTCTGTGACCGTGGCTAGATGGGGGACATGTGACTGAGTGGGTATGGCCTACTTGATGTCACTTGCCCCCTTAGCCACGCCCACAGAACCATGAAAATTTATTTGCCAGCTGGGAGGCTGGCAAATGAGCCTTGGTTTCTCCTGCTGCTGCAGCTCTCAAAGAAAATAGTCAGGGATGCTGGTTACCGCTCACTTCCCTTACCATTCACCACTGCTCACCCCCTTGCCACTTTCCCATCCAGCCACCCAGACAAGCAGGGTAGGCAGGGCCCAAACTGCAGCTGGAGGGAAGGGAGAGGCTTCTTTGCCAGAATCCCAGCTTATCTGTCCCATCCAGCCCCCCTTACACACATGCCTCACACCATGGCAAATGTGTGTTCTCTTCATTCAAAGAGAATGAAGTGTGGGTGCTTCTTCCAACAGCCGAGGTCTCCACTCCTCTTCCTTCGGCTGTTGGAAGAAGCACCCATGCTTCATTCTCTTTGAGAGCTGCCTTGCTTGCCGTGGGGAGAAATCAGTGGGAGATGGAGGAGAAAGCTGAGCCTCTGCTAGGGACCACCTTCTTCTCCCTCTCTCCCTCTGATTTCTCCACATGGCAAGCAAGGCAGCTCTCAAAGAGAATGGAGCAGCTGCGGGCACTTCTTCCAACAGTCAACTTCCACTTCTTCCTCTTCCTTCCTCGGCTGTTGGAAGAAGTGCTGAGCCCACTTTGTTCTCTTTGAGAGAGGCGCCAGGCAGATGTCCTGGGACTGCTGCACATTTGCACCGCCTGCCCTTCTGGAGTATTTTCTCCTTTTCCTGCTGCTGAAAGAAAGAGTATTCTGCCATCTGTTGGTGCCACTGCAGTTGATTCGGCTTGGAGAACGACCCCCACCAAGGCAGGGTGCTTCTGCCACTGCTGCTGCCACATGCATCTGTGCAGGACAACTCCCAAGCATGGCGCAGTTCCAGGATGGCTGGATATTCTTTCTTTCAACAGCAGGAGAAGGAAGAAAGTGCTCCAGGAAGGCAAGAGGACATCCCAGGGTTGCTGCATGTGTGCCTGCCCCATTTCTGCAAAGGAAGAAACACACACACACACACACACACACACACACACACACACACTGCAGGGCAGCCTTTTCTGCAGCATCCTTCTCCCATCTTTGGATTGCCCTGCAGTGGGGGGGGGTCTCTGCAGAAATAAAGCAGGTGCAGGTGCAACAGCCCTGGGATTCCTGCTTGCCCTCCTGCAGCATCACCACTGATGTCCCTCTTAGCCCCAGCACAGCATCTGCATTTCCACCAAGGACCACCCACCCACCCACTGGCCAGGCCAGGCTGGACACCCACTTCAGAAAGCAAGCTGGCATGAGGAACTGCCAATAAAGCCACATGGAAGGCAGGGAAGCATGGCAAGGCCGTGAGGAAGGAAGTAAGTTGTTTGCTCCCTTTGACTCGGCCTCGCCATGCTTTCCCACCTTCCATTTAGCCTTCTGCTTCCCTGCCTTCACAAGCTGGTCATGAGGATCCCAGGAAGGCTGCATGGAAAGCAGGGAAGCATGGCAGGGCTGCAGGGAAGGAGGCAGGGGCAGCTACCTTATCTGGCAGCCAGATCAGGGTGCAGCGCTTCAAGCAGGCAAGCAGAGACTGGGTGGGCGAGTGAGCGAGCAGCGACCTGGTAACTGGTACAGGGGCATGACCAGGCTGCCATCACTACTGGTTCAGAAAGATGTGGCCAATTTCCACTACCTATTCAGCTGAACCGGACTGAACCAGTAGGAACAACCTCTAGTTTGGATCTAGTTAATATTGTTATGTTGTTGTTGTTTTTCCTTTGTTTCAGGTTGGTATGGATTACAGGAATGAATGAATGAATATTCTAGTTCCAGTTAAGGCTGCAGAAACTCCTGTCAACAACTCCTATTATCATACAACTCCTGTTATCATGTGACATATCGGAATGGTTTTTCCCTTCACTAAACTGGGGTGACCGTGGCCAGCATCTGACACATTCAACCCGTGGGCTGTGAGTTTGACACCCCTGGTCTAGAGCAACTTTAAAATGTATAGCTTTCAACTCCCAGAATTCCACAGGCAGCTGAGAAATACTATTCTAAAGAAATGCAACAATTCCATTTTGCAATTAATGAGCTAGATAAGCCAGTAAAGGCCTCTGCAGGGTTCAGAACACCAGGATGGTGTTGTGTGACTGAAGCTCTGATCCTTTTCAATGTGTGTCACATCGCAAGGGCTTCATCATTATACACATTATACATCATCTTTCTTTTTAAAGCATCTTTACAGATACTTCAACCTGATTCCATATAAGGTACCATCAGCCTCTTTACTGCTTGACATAAAGGAACTAATGGGCAAAACGCTCCCTTCTATCTTTCAGTTGATAAAGTTTTTATTGAAGAATTTCTGTTTCCACAGAAAAACCTTCTTCAGCATTCATACCAAAATGTTTCATCTGTTGTTGTTTTTTGTTTTACTGAAAATGAAATAAATAAAGTAAAATAAAACAAATCACCATTTGAATGATCAGGAGATGGAGATCAGGAACATGGGACCACTACCAGCAAATCTGGATCTTACAGAATAGAAAATTTAGGGCATTCCTCCATAGATGACTTACAAAACAATCAGCCAGTTCAGCTTGTTGTGAAGAACAAATTAATTGTATTCCAACATTTTCTTAGGAATACAAAATGATGGAGTGAGCCTCTGAAATATATGTATATAAAACAAATATCATCCATCAATATGCTAAAAAAAAATCAATAATCTGGGAGGTATACATCTGGGAGGTATACATGCACAGTCAGCTAATTAGTCCCTGTAGACAAAAATAGCAAAGAACTAATGTGAATAAAGAAAGCAAAACAGTAATTAGTTGAAATCAGATCACGATAGCAGTGAAGTTCTATCAGCAATGTACACAATTTCAACAGGCCAATACAGTTTCTCATTTGCTTTCCCAGATGAAGAGGCAGTACATTGCAGAGGATAGTCTACATGTTGTGAGTGTGAGTATCAGGTAGGTTGCTGCTGGCATTACTGCAGGTTTGGTGCATGCAAAAATGAGCTGAACTGGGCCGAACCAATAGGAACGCCCTCTGGTGAGTATATGTAGTCTACTTGTGTTATTCTATTGAGCATTTCATGGTTTGTTTATAATAAAAATTACAATAAAGGTGCCTACATTGCTTAAAAGCTAACCATTTTACTCCACATTGGCACCATCCTTTTTGCATGGAGACCTGGTCTGTTCAGGTAATCCAGCAGGAAAATGTTGGCATATATATGGAGAGACAACATTGTTAATTATGATATAATAAATTCAATGCACTTTATAGAGTCAATTGACCATATCAAACGTGAACAGCAGTCAAAGTAAAATACAATAAAATGAGATAAGATATAAGGAAGTGAGATAAAATAGACTAAAATATAGTAGGTAGGATCAATTGAAGATTAAAGATAAAGAGTAAGAGTAAGATTAAACAGTATAAGGTAAAATGTAAGAAGATAACTTTATTAAGTTGATTGCATCAAATATATAAAACTAATACAAAAATGTAAATAGATAAAAAGAAAACAAAATTGCATAATACAGGAGTCTGCAAAATTGGCTCTTTGAAGACTGGTGGACTTCAACTCCCAGAATTCCCCAGCCAGCTATGGGGAATTCTGGGAGTTGAAGTCCACCGGTCTTCAAAGAGCCAACTTTGCAGACCCCTGGCATAATAGATTGTCACCCCTAGAGTTGACTCCAATCAGACCAAGGTATTCTGTCCTCTTTGAGATGGTCTTTGAAATGAAGAATGCAGTCTTATTGATGATGATGTTCCCTACAATAAGTAAGACAGTTTCTCCTGAGTGCCACATTTTTTTAGTTCTCAAATAAAGGTCTAAATAAGCAGCCTTTTCTGGGAAGAAAAATTTGAAGTCAGTAAGAATGTGCCCAACATCTTCAATGGCTGATGCTTCACAAATACACAATCTTTCTTCAGTTGGGACTTCATGAAATCTCTCTGTCTTACCATGGAGTCAAGTTGTTCCAATCAAGCTCTAGAATAAACTCTTCTGGGATATTGAAGCATATAAATTGTTAAATATTTTTCTAACTGGCTGGCTGATTTATCTTGAGCTAACCACTTCAGAGACTTGACACATTTAAGTGCTGCAATATTACCTTGGGCAGGCACATCAATAAGTCTTTGTTTGAAAGCTTTCTTGACATTAAGATCTGATCAGACAGTGAATTGGATGGAGAATTCATATTGAGAGATGACATTTGAAAGTTGGTTGACCCAAATGTTTGTTGTTGTTATATAATTGCTCTTCAAAGCACATCTTGGGTAGCTCTGTGAGTCCATGGAGAGGATCTTCAGCCAGTAGTTAAATACTTTAATTAATAAATGGCTTTGTACAGGAGATATGCCCAAACTCTTCCCTTATTGATGTGGCTGGTGTAGATTTCTCTACCCCCAAGATATATTTCAGAAAAGTAGATTGTACCATCCCAGAAAGGGACACAATTTATAATTGTTCATTATAAATTTATTAATATGAACCTATAACAGAAGAAGACTAAAATATTTCAAAGAAAATTCAGAGGAATTGCTAATGAGTTGGGCAATCTAGCATAGCCATTTGATTCTCTCAACCAGTCCACATTTCTACTCATGCCATTCTTCACCAAGAACAAGCACAGATCATATTTTTCAATTTAGTACTGACTAATTGCAAGTGCAGAGAACATCAGCCTTCCATGCCGCAATGTATTGTCCATTTGTAATTGTGATTGATAGGAATGCTTTAGAAATATACATGGTATTAAAATATGTCAATTTTAAAATATTTTTCTTTGCCTTTAATAAATCTCTCTTGGTATAGTTTGATGACTAATGAAAGCTCAGATCCTTATTCATAATAATAATAATAATAAGTTGAATTTATTGACCGCACCCTCTCCCCACAGGGACTCGGGGCGGTGCACAGGGAAATTAAAAAACGAAAAATATACAAAATACATACAAATTAAAACGAATTAAACTCAATCAATCCTGTGCTAAAATCCCATTAACTAAAAATACCCAATAAATATAGTATACATTTAAAAACCCATAGACAGAGAGACTACCCTAGGCCGGCCAGGCGGAAAAGATGAGTCTTCAATTTCAGGCGGAAGGAGCGGAGGTCCGTGGTCGTTCTAATATCGGGGGGAAGGTCGTTCCAGAGGGCCGGGCCCGCCACAGAGAGAGCCCTTCCCCTGGGCGTCGCCCGCTGACAGAGTCTAGTGGACGGCACCCGGAGAAGTCCCTCTCTGTGGGAGCGAATCGGCCGTGAGGATGTATGAGGCAGGATCCGATCCCGCAGGTAGCTAGGTCCCGAGCCATGGAGCGCTTTAAAGATGATGATTAATACCTTGAAGCGCACCCGGAAGACGACAGGTAGCCAGTGCAGCTCGCGCAAGAGCGGTGAAACGTGGGTGAACCTGGTGGTTCCCATAATTGCTCGCGCGGCTGCATTCTGAACTAACTGAAGCCTCCGGTTGCACCTCAAGGGGAGCCCCATGTAGAGAGAGTTACAATAGTCCAGTCGAGATGTCACGAGGGCATGAGTGACTGTGCGAAGGGCGTCCCGATCCAATTGGGGGCGCAATTGGCGAACCAGGCGAACCTGGTAAAACGCCCTCCTGGCCACGGCTGTCACTTGCTCTTCCATAGACAGCCGGGTATCCAGGAGGACACCCAAATTGCGCGCCCCATCCACAGGGGCAAGATGTTCGCCCCCTATGGCCAGCGTTGGAGAAAGGTGGTTGAATCGGGCAGCCGGAAACCACAGCCACTCGGTCTTGGTCGGGTTGAGCCTAAGTCCGTTACTTCCCATCCAGATCCGCACGGCTTCCAGGCACTGGCACATCACCGCTACGGCATCGTTGGGGTGGTTTGGGGTAGATATATACAGCTGAGTATCATCAGCGTAGAGATGATACTCTACCCCAAAACCACGGATGATCTCACCCAGCGGCTTCATGTATGCATTAAACAGGAGAGGCGAAAGGACCGACCCCTGAGGCACCCCACATGTGAGGGGTCTCGGGGTCGACCTCTGCTCCCCTGCCAACACAAATTGCGATCGGCCAGAGAGGTAGGAGGAGAACCACCGTAGGACGGTGCCTCCCACCCCCAACCTCCCCAGCCGATGCAATAGGATACCATGGTCGATGGTATCGAAAGCCGCCGAGAGATCTAATAGGACCAGGATGGAGGAACAACCCCCATCTCTGGCCCTCCAGAGATCATCAACCAACGCGACCAATGCCGTCTCAGTGCTATGCCCGGGCCGAAAGCTGGACTGGCGCAGGTCTAGATAATCAACTTCCTCCAGGTGACGGGGAAACTGTTGTGCCACCACACTCTCGACAACCTTCGCCAAAAAGGGAAGGTTGGAGACGGGACGATAGTTTGTTAAAAGAGCTGGGTCCAAAGAGGGCTTCTTAAGGAGGGGCCTCACCATAGCCTCTTTTAGGGAAGCAGGCAAGGAACCCTCACTCAAGGATGCGTTGATAACCTCTTGGAGCCAGCCTCGTGTCACCTCCCAGGATGCCAGTACAAGCCAGGAGGGGCACGGGTCCAATAAACATGTGGTGGCTCGCAGTCGCCCACGTAACCTGTCCATATCCTCGGAAGCAACGGAGTCAAACTCCTCCCAAACAAGATCTGCCTCATGGCATCCCACTGGGCCATGAATGGGGGCTAACTCGTTCTGTATCTGAGCGATTTTGTCCTGCAGAAAAGTCACAAATTCCTCTGCTCTACCCTGTAACGGGGCTTCCCGCACCCTCTGCTGAAGGAGGGAACGGGTCACCCTAAACAGGGCGGCAGGGCGGTTTTCTGCGGATGCTATGAGAGTGGCACAATGATGGCGTTTGGCCACTCTCAACGCCACAATGTAAGTCCGTAAATGGGCTCTTACCTGTGTCCGGTCAGATCCAGATCGAGTAGCCCTCCATCTTCTCTCTAGGCATCTCTTGTGGCGTTTCATCGCCCTCAGCTCCTCGGTAAACCAAGGGGCCGGGGCGGTTCGGTGCCGCAAGAGAGGCCGCAAGGGCGCGACCCGATCCAAGGCTCCCGTGGTCGCAGTATTCCATGCGGCCATGAGATCCTCCATCGGGGCGCGGGTCAGGGGTACAGGAAGTGGCCCAAGCGCCATCTGGAACCCATCTGGGTCCATCAGGTGCCTGGGGCGGAACCAGATAGGTGGTTCTGCTGCCGCCTCCTCGCGGCGGGGGGTAGCGATCGGAAAGTCGAGCCGGAGAAGTGAGTGATCTGACCATGACAAGGGTGTGATGACTATATCCCCTAAGCCCAGATCACTCTTCCATTGGCCTGAGACAAAGATGAGGTCCGGTGTGTGACCACCCTCGTGGGTGGGGCCTTGAATTAGTTGGGTCATGCATTTGTTCTTCTTATCTTGAACACCAGTAATATTTTCATGGTGTAGAAATTTAATATTCTCCTTTCCATGAACATACTCACCATTATTCAATATCCACGTTCTCATTTCTTCCATTATTTAATTTTGTACCTCTTTGAGCTGCCTCTCCTTTTGCACCCTATGCATAATCTGGCCTATTATCATCCAATTATTTTTGCCTCTCTAAAGTCCTTATTCATGATTTATATTTTTCACACAAAGCTCTTTCTATACTATCTTCACAGCCAACTAAACTGCTTTATTATATACTTCTTACCAAAGGATATAAAATATTATATTTTCAGGCTACACATTCTATTTAATCAGGTGAGCTGTAAATGTACGAGAAAAAGATTAAAGAAGGGGAAAAATTTGATGAATCAATATATAAGGAGAGCTACATTAAAACTATTATTAATTTTCTCAAACAATCATATGCTGGATATGAGAACGAACCAAGAGCATAAGGTGGAAATGGATTGATGGTAATAATTAGTCATCAAAGGCTATAACTAGCCAATATTAATTGACATTCATTTTCATCATGCCCAGTATTTGGAATTTTTTTAAAAAAATACAGTTTGTGGACATCACATTATTGACAAAGTGTGGGCAGACTTTATGAGATCCAATTCTCAGTCACAGTTTCACCTGGAATTTGCATGTGAGAATTTTATCATTCATTCTACAGTCAGCTTCTGCTCACATCTTTGCTTCTATTACTGACTTCTTCCAGCTCCGTTTACCAATAATATAATCAATTTTATTTTCATGTACTACATCAGGTGATATTTATGTAAATAAGGTTATTTGAGGTCTTTGTAAGCAAGGAAGGAACAATAGGATTGGCAAAAAAAACCAAGTCATTCATGTGCTGCATTTCTTTTTTCCTAGGCTACGAAGTCCAAAAATGTTTCCTCTTGTTGCCAGTTTGGGCATTTGGATTTTTAAAGACAAGCAGAATATTTGCTTTGTGATTGTTGCTTTAGGAATCTGAAGTTGTTAACCTTAATTCTATCATTTAACTTTAATGCAAAAGCTTAGAAATGGTGTGCTCAGATACAATGTATTCCTCACCAAAGCATTTCCATTTTGAATATGTGGTGAATCAACACAAATGGAGATCCAGACGAGAGAGGATGATGAGAAGGTCATTTGATGAGCACTAATTGACCTTTCATATCAATATTTGGTATGAAACCACCCTGAGTTTCCTGGACAATTATAATGTGATCATTTACAAGTTGCAGTTGGTCAGCTATCCATAGTTGCAAACATCATCTAAAATACCAGAGAAATGCAAATCCAGTTTAATTTTTTCAGTTCTGGTATTCTGTGGCTTTCTTACTTTCAGTATGTCACTGAATAGAAGAAACTTGGAAGATAATGTAGAAAATGCTTGAATTATTCATGTCTATTTTGTTGGGATGTAACAAGAGAGATCATTTGTAAACCCGGAATTACTATATCCAGATAGTATACAAAGCAGGATTTCCTTTCACCTATTTATTTACTATTTATTATGACATGTAATGAAGAAATAAGGCACAATAAAAAAACATGAACTGTATGGAATGATGAAATATTGGCATGACTTGTAAAGCAAAAAGCAAGATGTATTTCTCTATTTACTCTATCTAGGTTGCTATCAATTTAGCATTGTAAAACTGTACACATATAGAGTCCACATAGGATACTAAACATATAAAATTGTTCCATGACATTAGTCTACCCAGATTATTTGATATGCATTATATTTCACATATATGCTGGTCTTGTTGTATTTAGGTCTTTTGCCATGTAAGACTGAGATGGTCTTGGCAACGTTTCGGTGAGGTCTCACTCGCCATCTTTAGGCTGGCGTTTTCGGCTATGGAGCTGCCGTCTTTCTATAAATCTTGGTGGGGGAGGTGGAGTGCTGCCTTTGTTGCTGTGAGTGGGTTGATTGGCTTTGTAGTTGTATCATGATTGATAGATTGGTGCTGATTGGTGCTGGCTATATGCAAATGCAATCTTAGAGTCCTAAAAATGTTAATGAGGGACAAATGCTTGAATCAATAAGAGAATAGCTAGAAATTTGGAAACCTAAATATTTCGTTTGCCTTCTTTAAAATATATGGTATGTGTATTGTGTGAATGTGTGTGTGTACAAAATTTACTTTTCATTTCTAAAAGCTAATATTTGGAAAATGAAATTGTAACTTGCTATGCTAATAGTCATTTAATCATTTTTTTAAAAAATAACCAAGTTGGAGAAAGTATCAAAGGTATATAAAAGATCAAAAAGAAATTGTTTTGATATCATAGCAACATTTCTGAAATTTGTTATGAAAGTGTAACCCTTACATATTGAAAGTAGATAGAGTCAAATTTTATTGCAAGTTTCACCTGCTTGCCTGCCTGCCTGCCTGCCTGCTCGCCTGCCTGCCTGCTTGCTCGCCTGCCTGACCGCCCGCCCTTTTTTGGAAAAAAAGATTTAAAAATGATGTCAAATTGAATGAAATTTTACTGTAAAAAATACATGCAATCAAAAAACTTAAATGAATAAATAAATTCAAGTTATCTCAAATATGGAATCACCCATCAAGGAGAAATATGAGGAATTTTGAAGGAAACAAGAAAACCAATCCATTTACCAGGAAGATTTTCCTCCTAGGAGATGTAATTTGTTGTATTGGTTTCTTTCTCGATGTGATCATATGTGTTATCTTTTGATAAAACTTGCCACACACAAAAGAGAAATTTATTGAAGTACAATCTCACTTGTCTCTAATATTGACAGAGCTGGTACTAGATGTTCTATGACTCATATATTAAGACAGTAACATCTTGTGAGACCTAAGAATGCCTAATTAGTTGCTGTGCCTGCCCTGTGAAATAGCATTTCCTAAGGGTTCTAGAGGCTAAAACATATGAATAATGGTTGCAGGATTTGGATATATCTAGTTTAATGAAAAGAAGGACTAGGGGTGACATAATAGCAATGTTTTAATATGTAAGGACTGCCACAAAGAAAAGGGGGTCAACCTAGTCTCTAAAGCAGGGGTCTCCAACTTTTGCAACTTTAAGTCTGAAGGATATCAGCTCCCAGCAAAGCTGGCTGGAGAAGTCTGGGAGGTGAAGTCCTTCAGAGTTAAAGTTGCAAAGGTTGGAGACCCCTGCTCTAAAGCACCTGAAGGCAGGACAAGAAACAATGGATGGAAACTAATCAAGGACAGAATCAACTTAGAATTAAGGAGAAATTTCTTGACAACTAGAACGATCAGTGAATGACTTGTCTTCAGAAGTTGTGGGTGCTCCAATACTGGAGATTTTAAAGAAAAATTTCCTGAAATTTGCCTGAAATTGTGTATGGTTAGACTAGAATACCTCCAAAAACTTCCCTTCCAACTCTGTTATTCTGGGTGGGTCTAGTACTTTTGGTCTTTCACAAGGAATTACAGGCTTGATGTTCTCATAGGCATTTGAATCAAGGAACTGAAATGAGAGACCATCATGAAATCCTAAGGCTGTTGACTACAGAAATTTGTTTACAAATCCTAGAAGTGGTCATGAACTACCTCCATTTTGTTGCCAAAACAAGTTAAGAGTGATCCCGAGGCATTGCATTTTCAAAATTATGCACATTATATGTCAGATATGTGATTTTTGCCAATAGACATTTTTGATTTTATATAAAACTTTGCTATTAGGAAATCCTTGAAAGTGTTCAAAATTCTCCACCCACACATGGGAAGAACAATTTCAAAACCTCTCTCAGAAGAAGTACAGTAGAAAACTACCATGAACAACCTTTGCATTGCTTTAATATTACAGCTGAAAGACAATTACAGTGAATTAATGTAGGCAATTAGAGTTCCCAAGTAGCCAAGCCCACCATGAAAGGCCTTGGATTACTTAACTAAGGCATGCCTGTCTAACTGCTGATTCATATTATTCTGGAACTTAATAGTCAGTTTCTTCTCTAGTAATAAGAAAGTATTTACCTACATCTGATTAGACATAGGAATCTGAAAGCAGTGTTCTAATATTTGAGGGGCTGCCACAGAGAAGTGGGGGCCATCCTATTTTCCAAAGCACAAGAAGGCAAGGCAAGAAACAATGGATTGAAATTAATCAAGGAGAAAAGCAACCTAGAGCTAAGGAGAAATTTCCAAACAGTGAGAACAATTAATCAGTGAAATGACTTGCCTTCAGAAGTTGTGGGTCCTCCATCACTGGAGGATTTTAAGAAGAGTCTGGACAGCCACTTGTCCAGAATAGTATAGGATCTGCTTCACTTGTCCAGAATAGTATAGGATCTGCTTGAACAGGAGGTTGGACTAGAAGACCTGCAAGGTCTCTTCCCACTCTGTTATTCTGATTAAAATGTACTCATTGAATAGATCATAGATTATACTACTACTACTACCACCACCACTACTACAACAACTACTACTACCTCCTCCTCCTCTTCTCCTTTTTTCTTTTATATTGTAAACACATTGAATAGATTGAATAGATCATAGATTATACTACTATTACTACTACTACTACTACCTCCTCCTCCTCTTCTCCTTTTTTCTTTTATATTGTAAACACATTGAATAGATCATAGATTATACTACTATTACTACTACTACTACTACTACCTCCTCCTCTTCTCCTTTTTTCTTTTATATAGTAAACACATTGAATAGATTGAATAGATCATAGATTATACTACTATTACTACTACTACTACCTCCTCCTCCTCTTCTCCTTTTTTCTTTTATATTGTAAACACATTGAATAGATCATAGATTATACTACTATTACTACTACTA
Source organism: Rhabdophis nuchalis (assembly GCA_039707465.1). Lineage (NCBI taxonomy): Eukaryota > Metazoa > Chordata > Lepidosauria > Squamata > Natricidae > Rhabdophis > Rhabdophis nuchalis. The sequence continues at coordinate 134,531,278 of CM077645.1, read as the reverse complement.
CTACTACCTCCTCCTCCTCTTCTCCTTTTTTCTTTTATATTGTAAACACATTGAATAGATTGAATAGATCATAGATTATACTACTATTACTACTACTACTACCTCCTCCTCCTCTTCTCCTTTTTTCTTTTATATTGTAAACACATTGAATAGATCATAGATTATACTACTATTACTACTACTATTACTACCTCCTCCTCCTCTTCTCCTTTTTTCTTTTATATTGTAAACACATTGAATAGATTGAATAGATCATAGATTATACTACTATTACTACTACTACCTCCTCCTCCTCTTCTCCTTTTTTCTTTTATATTGTAAACACATTGAATAGATCATAGATTATACTACTATTACTACTACTACTACTACCTCCTCCTCCTCTTCTCCTTTTTTTCTTTTATATTGTAAACACATTGAATATATTGAATAGATCATAGAATATATTTCTTCTTCTTCTTGCTCTCCTCCTCCTTTTTTATATTGTAAAACAGGTGGCTCATTTTCTCACTAGATCATTTCTTTTTAAATCACCATTATGTCCTGGTCAATTCTCTTTTAAAAAAAAAGAGAGAGTTCTAACAAACTCTACTATTCTCTAAATGAGGGTGATGCTGATAAATGAAGAAAACAAAAAAGATGCATTATTAAAGCATGATCAGCCACAAATAACATTTATGTTTAATAAAGTGAGTGTTTTATTTATTACTGATATAGATTTAGTACAGGTGCTATCATCTTTCATAGCAGGAGTCAATGATAGTGCAATGCAAGAACATTCTCCAGATCTATTATCTTGCCATTACCTTATGTGATCATTAATTCACAGGCTGAGCCAATACAGAATTCTATTCCTTCAACATTTTATCACATTATCTGCTGATTGTTTTCTTGACACTTGCACTCCAATACTTGCCGTTCTGACTATCATCCATTTTCCTGAGATTCCCCTCTATTTCCTTTTTAAGAACAAGAATTATTCAAGTTTCATCTTCTGAAATCACTGGAATAACTCCCTTTGCACAGAAATAGTTCCATATTTAATTCATTATAGGAGGATCTGATACCCCCTGTTTTTTATGGCAGCAACTTATTTTTCTCAGAAGTACCATAAAATGTAAGAAAAGCCCGATAAATAAGATTAGAACACCAGGCCTTTAATCCAGCATCTCGTTCTCACAGTGACCCAGCAGATTCCTAAATGAAGTCCACAAATAGGACTGAGACAAAATAACAACTGGATGTTGTTAGTTTTACAAATGAAGGTAATTGAAAGTAGCTATTTGTCTCAGAAAACTTTATTTCCATCTCAACATAGCCTTCTAGGAAAACATAATTCTGATAAGATGATATTCTAACTCATAGAGCTGAAGGAGATCTAGTCTAATTTGATGGCATCAAAGCAATTTCTACAGATAACAGTCTAGCCTGAGAATGTAGGCCATTAGTATCTATGTAACCAAGGCCACTGTTCGACTCAACCATTTGGGAACTCTTGGTCTTTAACTGAACTTTTCTCCTCTATAATTTAAACCTACTGAAGATTGTTATGGATCGGTCAGAGAGGGAGTCCGGACTCAGGTTGGTCAAAAACAGAAGCCGTTTATTGGCAACACAATGAGAACTGTCAAACAGTACAGGCAAGTTAAAAGGTGCGGTAGACCGGGGCTTCCCCGCTTGACAGCTATTTAAACAAGAGCTGTCAAACGGGGAACCAATCAGGATGCCTGGCAACCCAATTCCAGCCAGTCACGTCCGAGCCAATCAGACGTGACTGGCTGTTGCCTAGCCTACAAGGGTGAGGTCGAAGACTTGCGGCCGGTCGTAAGTCGAGTACCGGTCGCAAGTTGAGGACCTCAACACCTCTTTCCCCCCAGTAAGCACGCATGTGCGGCCGCGCATGCGTAGTCGTCCAAATAGGCGGGGCGGCGCCGGACCTGCCCAGAATGCCTCAGACTCATCGGAGATCTCGGCAGGGTAAGACATCCCTGTAGAAGCTCCTCCCTGGAGGGGGTGTAGCTCCGGGTGACATCATCGCGGCCTTCAGACGGAGGTGGAGCCGGCGGAGCAAATGACTCTGGGCAGGGTGGCATGGTGCTCGGGTAGGAGGCATCTGTTGGGTGCCGGAAGGCGGTGGCCGGGTAGGGCAGGCCTTGTGCAGCCAAGGCCTCAAAGTCCTTACCCTGCCGAGATCGTGCGGCTTGAGTTAGCGGAGGAGGTATGTGCCGGCAGGCGGCGTCCATGGTAGGGAGGCCTGAACCGGGGAAGGCCTCAAGTGGATGTAGCAGAACGGCGGCTTGAGGTTGAATAAACAGCCCATCAGGGGAGCTGGGCAGGCCTGGCCTGGAGTGGCGAAGGCCGGAGAGGGAAGGCAGCGCCTTAGCTGGTCCAGGTGGCACCGCCATTCGGTTCCATCAGGCAACCCGACCCTGTAGGAACAGGGGCCGGTTAGGTCAGTAATGGTAGCGGGGACCCACCTAGGATCCCCGGCGAAGTTCTTCGCAAAGACAGGGTCCCCCACCTGGAAGAGGCGGGGAGGGGAGGCCCCCAGGTTGCTGGGCTGCACCTCATTATAGAGGGGGTGCAGCCTGTCCAGGTAACAGGTAACTGCTCTTATTGTTGTGCTTTTATTTACCCCAAGTCATCAAGAGTCCAGTAAACTGCCATACGGAAAAATTAAACTGATTGATTGATTTTAAACATTTAATGCCTACTTGCCATTAAAAAATTCACAGCAACTTATGATAAAATTAAAACAACACCATAAACTAAAATGGTTGATTAAAGTATAATTAAACCATTGTATGAAATATAAAAACTTACATTAAGCAATAAAGTAAATTAGAAATCTAAAATTTTAAAACCCACCACAATAGTATTAACATATTATTAAAAGGGCATAGAAAATTTAAATGTTCTTTTCCTAGAATTGAAGAGCAAAGAAACAAAAGAAAAGAAAAATAACTTACTAGGAACTATTTTTTTGTACATTCCTTTTATATATTGTGACATGCCTTACATTTTTATAATTTTCACTTGCAAAGATTTTAAAGAATTCGGGATTTTGAAGAAAAGGGAAGAATTTTGTTCCACATAACTAAAGGTAACTATAACTTCCATATTACTATAATCTTCCCTCTACCTCCTTCTGTGCTTCTGCCTCTGTAGTTGAGCCTGTATCCTCCAGATCCAGACTAAATAACACATCTATTATTCAAACAACCTCCAGATCTAAATGGAAATCAAGTCAGTTGGTCTCTCACAAGAATTTAAAAAAAAAAAAATTATTAATTAAACCATAAAAACCAAAGATAAAGCAAAATCCTGCTAAAGGGAATTTTACATAGGAAGATTCCCCACAGCTTTTTCCAAAGATCTGACACATGTCCATCTATGTCTCTATGTGGCTGTTTTCCTTCAAACTTCTTTCGGTTTATTTTTTTTAAAGCTGAAGCACTGGTGTTTTTCCCCTTTCCAATGAAAGCATGTTCTATTGATATTCTCTGTAAGGAGGGAGAGAAAACACTACATTGATTGTAAGATAATAATCAACGATAAAAAAGAAGAATGCTTTATTGGATGTCAACACTTAATACAATTATTTATAACTGGCAAAACTGGGTGTTGTTTTTAAGCATTTATTTTCTCTTTAACTTTATTTATTTTCTTCTTTCTTTCTTTTTTTTTTCTTTTTTTTTTTTTTTACAAAAAGCAAGTTTCAATGGACTGGAACATTATTCCTTTTTATTTCATTCCAAACATCACACTCAAAATAATCATCCTGTAAATAATAGGCTAGTGTACGCAATATCTTAGCTCGAATAGCAACCACCAATAGTGTTGCTATTTAGACAATAATGGTTAAGCAAATTAATTTTGTTCTTTTAGCAAGTCTGGAAATAGTTTTTCAGTGAGAATAATGATATCTTTTATTTTATTACCAAAATCTCTCACTATGGAAGGGGGAAGAGGGAAGAGAGAGGAGGAGGAGGAGGAGGATGCCTGTATATCAGGGGTGTCAAACCTGCGGCATCGTAGTGTCATCATGAGACATGTCATGACTTTTTTCTCCTTCGCTAAACCAGGGGTCAGTGTGGACAGCATTGGATGCCCACGGCCCATGAATTTGGCACCCCTGCTGTGGGTGAAAAGCTTTACATGCAATTTAGAACTGCAATATTGCATCATTCAAAGTATATACAAACATAGCAGGTTTCCTGCTATACATTTTTGTCTGAAATATATGAAAAACAGTGTGAATAACAGGGGGAGAAGCTATTGTATTCATTCTGATCACTCCTTCTTACATACAATACTCATTTATACCAGGACACAGGAAGGTAGAATAGAATAGAACTTAACTCAAACCATTATTAATCATTCATTTAAATACATCCAAGCATAGCTCAAATATTTAGATAAAGATCACAGTTTTATATGCGACTAGAGACATTACTGTCCCCAACACTAACTAAATATGAACATACAGAAGAGTTAAGCAGACATTTTATTAACACTGAAGAGTAGAAAAAAAGGATTAGGCTGCACATAATTCAAAATGCACCAGCTCCTCTTCAGAATATTCTATCATAATCTGAATTTCTATAAGAAATAAATTATTTCACATGACATTTTAAGTAGATTCACAGAATACCATATATATTTATTTTATTTTTATTTTAGAGAAAATGGCTTTTTTAAAGACATTTTGATTCAATTACTGTTATTTTCTAAGCACATTTCACACAGAACTTAACTGTTACTAATCTCCAGATGACACATCTGTCGTACCAGCAACTTCATTTTAGGGTAATTTCCTGTAGAAAAATGTTATATATATATATAATCTAGAAACCCTTTTTGTTGTTGTTTTTTAAAAAAGAGCATCAGGTGGTGTGCATTTTACTCAAGACTTATAGAAAGTACCCCTGTTGTGATTGTTTTCTTTCTCCATCATGGGTTGAACTCGCTTTTAAGGAGGGAATGTGAGCTTTCTAAAGCTAAAACACAGTTACTTTTGAGATGAGCGGTTTTCATGCAATTAATTTATCTCTTTGTTTTTACAGTGTGAATATACGTATATCACAACCAATTACTCTGGAGAATCAGAGCAGCCAGAGAAAAATATTCAGAAATATTCATTATGTGAGGTTGACAATTTGAAACCATTAACATGATTGGCATTTTGGCCTTTTTCACAGATCTTCAGTGTGAGAAGTACAGAATAGATTTTACTTGAGGAAAAGTTCACAGGGAATTGGGAGGAGGCTTAGAAAGGCAGGTTTTTAGAGTCTAATTATCTAAAGAGTAGAGAATTATGAACATAAAGGATGTGGAAAAAATGGAAAATCTGAAATGTTTATATTGTACTTGAAACAATCTTGAAACAAGAGGTCAAAGAAGGTAGTGTGAAGGTAAAGGTAATAAAGTGAGTAGAGTCATAGTGTCAAGCAATAAATATCCATTGATATTTAAGACAAGAGGGGGACAACATACTGCATTTTATGTGGCACTATATGACTGTGAAAATTCAGGCATTATTTTACCTTTAAAAGCCTAGCATACAAGCTGCAATGACCTGCTTTGCCCTGATGACATTATTTAAATATCACATTTCAACAGGAATCCATGCAGAAGCAGCCTTTTTAGTTTTAAAACAATTTTATTGGGTTTTACAGTATATTGGGGAAAAGGGGTAATATAAGGTAATAGATAAACATTTTAATGGCTTCCATGTGGAGGATGTTGGTCACCTCCGATACTTCATAGAAATTAAAAATTAAAAAAGAAAATAATTGGCAAAAGATATATATATATATATATCATATTTTAACATGCATACGTTCAATCATTTGTTTTTCCTGCCATCCCTTTTCACAGGTTACAGTAATGTTTTCAATATCTATTCATTTCTGAGATCTGAGTCTCTTTGCTATTGTTCCCTCTTCTTCGTCTTCCAGGAGTAGGGAATGTTTGTTAAGAAAGGCCTCAGCCTCTTCTACCATTTTAACTCCGACTCTGCCCCCTTCCCAGAAAACCAACATTCCTTCAGGCATTAGCCATTTGAACCAAATCCCTTTTTTAAACATTTTTTTTGATAAAAAAGGAATACTTCCTTCTTATCTCTCTCATTTTTGGGGGGATTTGCTTCAAAATGGTAATATCATTATCTTGATATTTCAGAGCCCCCCCCCCCCCGTTGCACCCTCAGTATCTCATCCCTCGTGGACCTTCTTAGAAACTTAATATGTACTTCTCTTGGTACATTATTTATTCTGGCATATGCTGAATTAATTCTATTAATTCTAAATTAATAGAACTAAACTAGGTCCATATCCCCCCAGAGCTGGTCTTTATTTCTTTTAGTATAATCCGCTAGGATTGTACTCATTAAATCTTTTAAATCTTCTTGCTCCGTCTCTGGGACGTTCTGGAATCTAAGGAAAAAAGACATTCTTTCAAACTCAAATTTTGACATATGCCCATTAATTTCTGTATTTTCCTTCCCTATTTCCTTCAACTCTTCTTTAATCTCAACTGTTCCTTCTTCTAGCGCTTCAATTTTTTGTTTATTATCCATTGTGCTTCTTTGTGTCTCCAATAGTTCTATTCTTAAATTTAATATGTCCTTTAGGATTTCTTGCACTTCTTTCATACTGCTCTGAAGCATCTCGCTCGTTGTTGGCTCTTGTTCTCCTTCTCCAGTTGCCTCCTTCTGTAGCATTGTAGTAATTTTCCCTTGTTGTAAGCTTGGGCTGGATTGGGTTGAGGCTGGAGCTGAAAGGGACTTTCCAGATGGCGGCTTTCTTGAAGCCATTGTTATAAATTTAAGTTCTTGCAACAAAAGATGGTGCCAGAGAAACAAACAGTCAGAAAAGTCCGAAATATCCAGAAGCGGGAGAAGTCAAATTAAAATTCCATCAAAGTCCAGGATTACTTTTAATGTCCAAACCAAGAAGAAGAAAAAAAAGAATCCATGTATTGGGAGAGGCACCGAGGGCTTCTTGCGAGGGGCTTCAATTATAAATTTATTCTCCTACGATCTTAAAACTCTAGAGCAGTGGTGTCCAAACTTTTTTCAAAGAGGGCCAGATTGGATGAAGTGAACATGGTGGAGGGCCGAACATTTTTCCGAACATTCTTTGAACCATTACAATTAAATGCAAATAAATTATTTTATGCCAAGTTAATTGCAAATGACATACTTTTCATTTCATAACATTAAGATCAACTGACAGTTAAGTTTTCACAATGTATTGAAAATAAATTTTAAAAAAACTTACCTACCTCTTTCTCTCTTTCTCTCTTTCTTCCTCTCTCTCTCTCCATTTCTCTCGCTCTTTCTCTCTTTCTTTCTCTCTCTCTCTTTCTTCCTCTCTCTCTCTCTCTCCATTTCTCTCGCTCTTTCTCTCTTTCTTTCTCTCTCTCTTTTTCTCTTTCTTTCTGTCTCCCTTTCTCTCTCACTCTCTCTTTCTTCCTCTCTCTCTCTCTCCATTTCTCTCTCTTTCTCTCTCTCTCTCTTTCTCTCTCTCTCTTTCTTTCTCTTTCCTTCTCTTTCTCTTTCTTTCTTTCTCTCTTTCTCTTTCTCTCTTTCTCTCTGTCATTCTGTGTGTGTGTGTGTCTGTCTGTCTGTCTCTCACTCACTTAATCAGTCTCTATCTATCTGTCTCTCCCTCCCTCTCTCTGTCTCTCCCTGTCTCTGTGTGTGTCACTCTCTCTGATTCTCTCCCTCCCTCCCTCTCTCTGTATGTCTGTCTCTCCCTCTTTCCCTGTCTGTCTCCGATTCAATCCGATTCCGATTCATTCTCTATCTGTGTCTCTCTCCATCTCTCTCCCTCCCTCTCTTTCTCTCTGTCTCTGTCTGTCTCTCTGTCTTTCCCTCCCTCCCCTTCTGTCTCTCTCTGTGTCTGTCAGTCACTCCCTCGCCACTCGCAGCGGGCGAGGGAGCAGGCGGGGTGAGCACCCAAGGCTACCGTCATCTTAAGCACCACCGAGGCTGTCGCCCGGCAGGGGCGTCAGGCAGGGAAGCCGGTCGCGTCTCCATCGTGGCTCCCTCCGGCAGGCACCACGGCTTACGTTCTGAGGTCGCAGTTCTAGGGGTGTTTGAACAAAATTCTTAATTTGGCTTTTAGGGGGTTCCAGGGAGGAGGGAGGGATAGTTTACAATTTAAATGGGGGATTTAATCTGGTTTTAGCGCAGGCTGTCATTTAATAAGTTTTTAAATTATAATTGGTACTATTTTGTATATTGTTTTAAATTCCTGTGCGCCGCCCTGGGTCCTCTCGGAGAAGGGCGGGATATAAATTGAATAAATTGAATTGAATTGAATTCCCTGCCTGACGCCCCTGCCGGGCGACCTTGTGCGGCGGGAGCTGCACGTTCTGGGGCTGCGTGGCTGGGAGGGAGGTGAACGCGCCAAGCGGACGTTCTGGGGCCAGGCGTTCACCTCCTTCCCAGCTTCGCAGCCCCAGAACGTGCAGCGATGGAGGCGCGACCGGCTTCCCTGCCTGACGCCCCTGCCGGGCGACAGCCTCGGTGGTGCTTAAGATGACGGTAGCCTTGGGTGCTCACCTCGCCTGCTCCCTCGCCCGCTGCGGGAGGAGGCATCCGTAACCTCCGTCCACCTCTCTCCCAGCCACACAGCCCCAGAGACAGAGGGAGGAAGGGAGGGCCACATTTACACAGAGCAGGGAGGACTGTTGGAGGGCCATATTAAACCGACCCCCGGGCCGCAAATGGCCCCCGGGCCTGACTTTGGACATGCCTGCTCTAGAGGAATGCTCCAGTATTCAGGAAAAAGTTCCAATCGGAAACAAAGAGAAGCCATTTTCCCACCTCACCGCAGTCAGAGAAGTGAGAGTGAAAGTCCTTTTTTGTTGCAAAGAGACCCGGTTACAATGTTGCAACTGTAACTCCGGGAGTGAATTTTTTTTTCTTTATCTGCTATCTTATTTCGGTTGGCATTTTAATCCTCTTTCTCTCTGCTAGAGAGCATTTTCTATTGCCACCTTTTACAAGGGGGGGTTAAAACTCCCCCCTCTATTCTTCTTTCTTCAAAGTGATTGAATGTAAAAACAAAACTCACAGTTCACATTTGCCAATCCTGCTTGTCAAGAGACTCGGCGTGATCCTCCGTCCCCGACATTTTCACCGTCTTCTTTATTTTCTGTCTTTTCCAGCTAACGTTGGCGAGAGGAGTTCCCCCCCCCCCCCCCGCTTTCAGCCCTCCGATTCCTGGGGCAAAGTGGGAAAAAGCGCCCCGCCAACTGCTGTCGAGACGGGGGCCTCCCACAGCCACACATATGCCTGGTTGCTGGGTGGGCATGGTCATGGTGGGCATGGCCTAGTTGGCCTCCTGCATCGGGGGGGGGGGCTTTTGCCCTCCCCAGGCTCTGGAGGCACTCCTCAAATCTCTGTGAGGGCAAAAATGGTCTCCCCAAGCTCCAAAAGCCCTCTGGAGATCAAAAACAAGGCCATTTCTAGCCTTCTCAAACTTCTAGTAGGCCCATTTTTCACTCTTCTCGAGTCTCTGTGCATGGCCTGCACTTACCTGCATCCAAAATGGACCATACTGGGAGAGGAGGATTGGGCAGAGCCAGCCAGGAGTGGTGTTTGGGGCTTGTCCAAACTGCACAGAAACTTAGCTAGAGGTTCTCCTGAACCCCTGCAAATCCCCAGCAGCCCACCCCTGCTCTCTTCCCTTCTCCCTTCTCCCTTTTGCTCCCTTCCCCTTCCCTTCTTTCTTCAAGATACAGCTTAAACAAAAGAGTGGTTTCCCTATTCTTGCATTGCTTAATACATATTTTATTTCCAATAGGAATCTTTATAATAACACTCACTGATAACTGCACGAAGCTCAAACTCTGCCTCTAAAACATCTCAATTACGAGCATTTTATTTTAGTTTTAATGGGATGTTCTGCAACTTAATTACTCAATATTCACTCACTTTATGTCCAGGAACAATTTCTTTAGCAAATTAAATTAAAAACAGTATTAAAAGCTTCAGCAATGCATCATACTTATAACAAAACGTGCTATCTCATTACTTCTTTAATTTAAAAACCAAAAGAAACCAGTGTTCCTCTGATAAACACAAGTAAGAAAACATGTTTTACCCCCAGCAAATACAGCATTCATAAATATGAGCCATGTCTGGCATAGAGCTTTGCAGGACTTTTTATAGATCTTACATGAATTGGAAGATTTTGTGTGTGTGTTGTCCCTTTGCATAATTATGATTTTCATGTAGTGATAGCAATTACAGTGACAGCTTGGCTGATTCCATATAACACTAATATATTTCCCTAGACCTGAGGCTTTGTTACATTTTTCTTTCATCACACTGGCCATTGGCAATTTTCTATTGAATACTGCAATTCAGCACTAACCTGTAAATGGGGAAATGGGTAAAATTAACATTTAGTCAGCACAGTATGGTCATAAATCATCTCTTCTGGAAAGGTTTTAAATGCAAGAACAGAGTCTCAAAACCAAAGAACATAGAGAGATTCCTCCTGCTCCAATTCTCTCTCATTTTTCCTTTTAGTTTCTGGATTTGCAAATGTTCTATTTAATTCCTTTACAAACAAAATAGCAATCCATATTGAGAGCACATCTAAGCTTCATAGGAAGCTTCCTCATACCAATTTAATTTGATTACTAGTCCATCTAACTCAGATTATCTATACCTGGGTGTATAGATAATCCAATGTTTTGGACTCCGTTATCAGCTTCAGCCAGAACAGAAAGTGGTAACGGATGATGGATCTTACAGTCTAAAGCATTGGAAAGCATTGATGTGATTTATTGTCAGAACTGCAAGAGTCTTTCCCATCCATCTATGGAGATTCTCAGTCATCCAGGTCACGGTTGTCCCAAAGGTTCTTTTTGAAAATGCACCTTTGGGACAGTCTTTCCCAGCCTTACACAGAAATGCAGAGCTTTCAAGCACAATATGTATTGTATGCATAAACTAGAAACATCCACCATTACTGCACACCAAATGTTAATGAAATCATAGAATCATAGGCTGGAAAGGATGTTAAAGGTCTTCTTGACCAACCCCCTGCCCAAGGTAGGCATCCTTAAAACATCTGGCAATGAAGCACCCACAGTTTCAGGAGGCAAGATGTTCCACTGATTGTTCTCACTGTCAGGAAATTCCTCCTTATTTACAAATAGATCCCTCTGATAAGATTCCACCCATTTTTTTCTTGTCCTGAGCTCAGGTGCTATGGAGAATAAATTGACCCCCTCTTCATTTTGACAGCCCTATAAGTATTGGAAGACTACTATTAGGTCTCCCCATACATTCTCTTCATTAGAGTAAACCTAGTTCCATTAGCCATTCATCATACAATTTAGCCTCCAGACCCCAATTGTGTCACTTCTTACATCTTATGACTTGCAACTTGTGCAAAATCCCAGTCTCAAACTTTCTAAAGCTCCTTTAAAATCCAGCTGAATTGTTTCTTCACCCCTCCATGACAGACTATTGGGTCTGTTTATTCTTTACAATAGCAGCAACCAATCTGAGGGGGGGGGGTTAAAAGAGGAACCTAATGTTTATGCAGATATTGAACTTTAGTGTGGAGGTGCTTGATTCATCCCAAAGAGAGAATAATGCAAGGGAGGCTATGCAGTCACCACAAAACTTTCAATTATAGAATCCGATGCAGCATTGTGGTCATCCCCCAACTCAGCCCAAGTAGCCGAACTGGTAGCCTTGCCCCAAGCCCTATCTTACATAGGGACGAAATCAAGATATGCTTGGGGAATAGCCTAAGACTATGGTCAACTGAGTGTTCTGATGAGCAGTGAAAAGGAGATTGAACATGGCCTTTTCATCTCTGCTATTTTACATCTCTTTCAAACCCTGAAAACTTTGGCAATAGTCAAGGTCAAAGCTCATTCAGAAGTTGAAGGAAATGAATTAGCAAATGGAACAGCTCTGCAAGAACATGCAGCTGAAGAAGAAAAAGACAAATGGAAAAACCACCAAGCATTAACCTGTGAAGCAAGAATTTGGAAACTGAAAAGGAAAGTAATAATTCCAAGAATGGCAGTGCAGCATATCTTAGAGTGCTCCACAACCAGATCCATGAAGAAGCAGAAGCACTAACTCAGACAACCAAGCACATTTGAGTAGGTGAAGGAATTCATACAGAAACACATCTTCAGTTCATTTAAAGCTCACCTTTAAAGGAACTGAAGATGTCTCCCAATAAAATTGTCTATGGGCAACCAATGGCTCTAGGGTTGGAAATAATTTCTATTGCAAAAGGTATTCATCCTGATCCACTGTCAATTTATTTATGTACTGTATGACCTTTTCAAAAGGAGCAATGCCGAACCCAGTTCAAGATCAGAATGGATTACCTGTAGCTGCACCATTTGAACAGTTAGAAATAAGAGATTGGGTGTGTTGCAAAGTGCATCAAAGATAAGCCTGTTTGTCTCTAAGGTGGAAAGGTTCCTATCTGGTTACTAGTTGCTCAGAGAGATACCAATCTGACCTCATGAGTTCATCCAAGTCATCTAAGCTAAGGCATGCTTCAACTCCATAAACAACAGAAGCCAAAGGCTTCTGATAAAGGCTTCCGGGCTCCTAGGAAGTAAGCAGAAGAAAGAAGGATGAAGGATGAAGGTTGAAGAAGGTTGAAGAAGGATGAAGGATTTATTTATTTATTTATTTTATTAAATTTATATCCCGCCCTTCTCCACAGAGGACCCAGGGCGGCGCACAGGAAATTTAAAAAGCATACAAAATACAATAAATATAATTTAAAAAACTATTAAATAATCCTATCCTGCGCTAAAACCACATTTTAAAACCCAATTTAAAACTACCTAAAAGTCCCCATGGGAGGTTAGACTAGGCCGGCTTGTTGAAACAAATATGTCTTAAGACATTGGCGGAAGAGGCGGAGGTCGGTGATGGTATGTAGTTCAGGGGGTAGGTCATTCCAGAGGGCTGGACCCACCACAAAGAAGGCTCTTCCCCTGGGTGTCGCCAGTCGGCATTGTCCGGCCGACGGCACCCTGAGAAGGCCCTCTCTGTGGGAGCGTATCGGTCTAAGGGATGTATGGGGCAGGAGGCGGTCTCGCATATAACTAGGCCCCGAGCCATGGAGCGCTTTAAAGATGGTCGTCATGAAGGTTGAAGAAGGATGAAGGATGAAGTTTCGAATATGAAAACCTGAAGAGCTATGAAGATTGGTTTGTAATGGACTTTGAGGCAATAGTCCTCATAATAGTTTAACTTTGGCATTTAGGCTCCAACAATTAGGATATTTACTTTTGCAGTCATACAATTTTGTTAAAAATTGTTATTGTGTCATTCGATGTGGCTTGTTTACACTTGTCAAGGTATAGAATGCAACAGCTACTGGATTGCCTGCCTACCAATAACTCTTATTTAACCCATAATCTCTCCTAGTAAAATCTTTTGTGAAATTGAGGGAATAAATTGGGGGTCAGTATTCAAAACATGTTTTATTGGAGTACCAGGGTTTTTTTTTAGACATGCACCACACTGTTACTAAACTATCCCCCACTCAGCCTTGATCATCAAAGGCAACTTCTCCCATGTGCTGTGTCTACTTCCATCAAGCATCAGGGGACCAAACAAACATTATGCAGAGTGGAAACCAAGGGCAATTTTTCAGGCAAGTGCTTGGATGTTTCTGATGAACCAAAATGTCATTTCCTACTGAAAATTGTACACTAATAATAGAACTTGACTGTGTTCAACTTGCCCTGAATTTTGCAAAATCATAATGGTGCAATTTGGATAAGTGCTTAAGCTGAAGTTAGTACAAAATAGAGGCATCTTGTACTATCCTGTACAGTCCTCTTCAGTCCCAAATGAGCAACTTTGGGGATACTCTTCCATTGTTTGACAACCTCAGAAGCATTTACCAGAACCCAGTGAAGCCAATAGAATAGTTGTGATTAACAACATTTTTTTTTACTACAAATGTCATTAGTATTTGGTGACAAATAAAGGATCTTGAATTAGCACAGAACTTACCTTTCTGACAACAATGCCATGTAACATTATTATGAAATCCCATTTTCATGGTTGTCTTTCTCTTGTTTTTCAGTTATGGTACATTCTGAAAAGACTATCCTTTTTGAGATTGCATTTCTAAAAAGCTGAACACTGAGCTAAAAGAGGAACTGAAAGAGTAATAGCTTCTTTACAGCAGGTAATGATACTTGACCAAACACTTTAAAAGAAAATCTCCTTCCCACCATTATTTTTGTAAAAAAGATTCTTCAGTAAGGCCAAAACAGAATTACATACTGAGAAAAGGAATCATTTTTATTTTTTTCTTTAAATTTCCTCAAATCATTTTAAATACCTTTATGTACTAGCACTCCATATGTTAATATTATAATCTATGTAATTGCAAAAAAGATAAAAGACAATAGTTCGTGAATATTCATGTCTATAGACAATGTGCGTATGTATCTATATCTATAAATCTCCCCAAATCATATGTGGCAATTACTTTGCTTCAATGCCAATGAATTTATCTTTTAAATTAAAAAGAAGGAACAAATGGAGGATTAAGTATATATGGTAATATAAGTGGCTTAATTTCTAAATGCCTCTTCAATTGAGACTCACAGATTTAATGTATGTTCAAATAAAAAAGGATAGTAAATCTTTAGACCACTATCTGAGAATGAGTATTCATTCATCTTAGAGGTCTTAGGAAGAAAATATGATACAGTACATCCGTGCATGTACAAAGGTCAAGGAAAAGTTCTTTAAAAATTCATTGGATAACATAAACTTTTTTTAAAAAATTTTAAAAGATCTGGAAAAAAACCCACTTATAATGATGACAGTAATTTTTTTTAAATGCCATCTGATCTCACCCCAATAAACTTATTTGTAGCTTCTGGACTGGAAAACTTCACACATTAACTTAGTATTATTTATCAAGACTTCAACCTGAATAATTATTTTGTTCATCTGAATCAATAACAAAAGCTTTGAATGCTCCCAAATTCTTATCCAGAGAATCCAGTCTCTACGTTGCCTTAAATTTCTTCTTCATCATAGCCAACAAAAACTAAATCAGGATTCAGAGTTTCTAAGTAACAAGCAACTTCAGATGAAATGCTTTCCCTTGTGGGTCATGGATGACATTCTGCTTTTCAGCAGCTTCTTTCAAAGTTTCATCAGTGAAGGCATCCACAAGTGGCGGGTTTAAAAAAAAAAAGATGGCAAACACAATTGTGTAATCAAAGCCTCACCTTTTTTACATGTGTCAACCTTGTATTTATGAATAAATGGGTGGTGGCTTTAATCACACAGTCACAACTTCTTGATTAATTTTGACACAACCTTCTCCCAAAAACTTTTGTGATATGATAGAAATAGCAATAGGAGGTGCTTAGCCCAGCCTAATTATTCAGTCACAAGTTGGTAGAGAAGGCCACCATTTTAGTAACTGGTTAAGAACAGGATAGTTCTTTAAAAATGTCGCACTCTGGATTTATAGCAAGCCCTAAAAGATCACAGTGTTTAAAATGAGAAGATATCTAGGTTTTTTAAAAATCTGTTCATTAACTCTCAGAATTATGAATGTCAACAGGAGCATTGCATTAACATCATTTATAATCTAATTTAAAATTATACAGATATATAATTTATTGTCACTGGATGCATAATTATGGTCTTTCCAGCTAACTCCCTAACAATTCTTGCCATTATTGACTTTAAAATTATAGCTGCTGTAACTGTCTTCATAGAATCTGTTCAAAGGGGGGGGGGACAAATATTGTGGATAGATTGTCGTGCCGTTTTCATGATAATGAACTTTATTGCATTCCATGTGAGGGGGAGGAATGGAAAATGCCATCAGATTTGCAAGATTCTATTACTATAATATTCTCATACTATCACAAAAATAAAATACAGTTCTAGTCTTCTTGTGGATCCTGTTTCCTGATCTGAACAACCTATAATTTTAGCATTGTATATTTTGGAAGCATAGCCAACTGTCGCAAAGACAAAGGTATGTAAATAAAACATGGCTTATCTAATCAGACTGTGATGCACATCGTAGGGAGGTCAACAAAGTTAAGAAGATGGTTGTACAGTGTGATAGAGGCCCCATCCCTTTTGTAGAGATGATGCCTTCATGTGGAAATAAAGAGGGCAGAACTTTAATTTATTTATTTAATTTATTTAATTACATTTATATACCGCCCTATCTCCCTTGCGGGACTCAGGGCGGTGAACAGGCGATAATAAAAAAAACCACAATAAAACATCCAATATTCCAATAAATATGCTAAAAGTTCTAAAACCAATTAAACAGTGGGCCTGCTCTAAAATACCATTATAAAACCCTAATAAAAAAAATTACAACTACGCCAGGCCGGTCGCACGAAATAGATGGGTTATGATGATACGACTGCGATCTTGATTTATTTTTTGACCACCTCTATCCACACAATCATGTGTGGATAGATGTTGATCAGAATAAATGTTGATCAGATAAATGTTGATGAGAAGGTCAGCAGTTCAGCGGTTTGAATCTCTAATACCACATAACAGAATGAGCTCCTATCTTTTGCCAATCTAGCATTTTGAAACCATGTAAAAAAAATGCAAGTAGAAAAATAGGGACCACTTTGGTGGGAAGGGTTCCATGCACCTTCAGCATTTAGCCATGCCAGTCATATGGAGACGTCTTTGGACAGCTCTTTGTCTGCCAGAGGTTAGTTCATTTTTAGCCCTGCATGAAATCATTTGGTAGTGTAGTTGACATTTTGAGTGCAGCAGCTCTGGTTGCTGCTGCTTCTGATTTGGATTTTTTTTTATTTATTTCATCAAGTATGAATTAGATAACAGATATAAGTATAAACATGATTATAAATATATAAAATGAATACAAATAAATGAGAATATTAGGACAGGGACAGTAAGCATGCTCGTGCACTTATGCTCGTCCCTTAAAACCTCTTAGGAATGGGGTGAGGTTAACAGTAGATAGTCTAAGGTTAAAGTTTTGGGGGTTTGGGGAAGAAGCCACAGAGTCACGTAAGCGTTCCAGGCGTTGACAACTCTGTTGCTGAAGTCGTATCTTCTGCAATCGAGTTTGGAGCAGTTTACCATAAGTTTGTATCTATTGTGTGCTCGTGTGTTGTTGTGGTTGAAGCTGAAGTAGTCATTGACAGGTATGGCATTGTAGCAGATAATTTTATGTATATACTTAAGTCGGATTGAAGATGGCGAAGTTCTAAGTTGTCTAAGCCCAAACTTTCAAGCCTTTTTTTCTTTTTTCTTTTCAAAATTTCAAGGATCTTCTGTCTTCTTTCTACTGACTACTACTGACCCTCCTTGATACCATCTCAACAACTGATCTACAACACAAATTATTCTATTTTTCTGCACAATTTCTGAATACTTCTGCAGATTTTTTATATTAAAGTTGCATTGATAAAATAATATATTATTTAGTAACATTATTTGCTCCTCCCTCCCCTTTCTCTGTTTTCAGTAACATGTATTGTGAGTGAAAGTAATGTTGTTTTCCATCAGTACAGCTACCAGAACTTCATTTTCCTCCTTTGCAGTATATGGAAGACAAGATGCTAATCAGTAATGCAAACATGTAATTACCTCTATTATCCACAATTAGCTAGCAGGAGAAACATGTTAACTGCTCAATTTAAAACATTAATAAAGCATAATTCTAATCTATTACTACCATAATGTGACTTCTTTTGTGGTCAAAAAGAAAATTCATGAAACTAATGAAAATCTGGTTCCCAAAGGCTTATTTATTAAGATTAGGACATAAACTAGGAAGTAAGCTGCACAAGATACAATGGGATGCATCTCTTTAACCATCTTTAGCACTGTGATTTAAGCTATATTTAATTTCATACTGTTTACTTCTAAAGTATGCTTTTAGTATTTGCATTTCTTTGGGTCAGTCTTGAATCCTGGTCAGGTCTATGCAGTTTTCTGGACAACCTTTTTAGAAGTAGTTGTCCTTGCCTTCTTCCTTGGGTTGAAAAAGAGCAACTGGCCCAAAGTCAACCAGCTGGCTTTATGCCTGAAATCAGACTACAGTTAAACTCTCCCTGCTTCTAGCAGAGAATCTTAACCACTAAACAATGGGTTAGTGGTTAACCACTAAACTTAGGCTATTTCATACCCTAAGTCAGTGATGGCTAACCTCTTTTGGCTCGCGTGCCAAAAGCGGGGGGAGTGCAAGGGGTTCATGCGTAATCATGCCACACCCATAATGCTATGTACCCCCTGCTTTTGGTGCGCTTTTTTCGCCCTCCCCAGACTCCAGAGGATTTCTAGAAGCCTGGGGAGGGTGAAGACAGTCTCCCCTCCCCACCTCCAGAGGTTTTAGGAGCTTCCCTGAAGCCTCCAGAGGGTGAAAAACGGCCTCAAATAAGGCCTAAATCAGCTGGCCAGCGCACATTTACACGCTGGAGCTGACAGGGCAATGCCTCGCGTGCCCTAAGAAATGGTTCTGCATGCCACCTATGGCACCCGTGCCATAGGTTCGCCAACATGGCCCTAAGTAATGTAAGACAATGGATAGCTAACATCCTCATTTGAGGAAGCCATTCTGGATTAAGTTTTCTAATTGCCTGTAAAACTGCTGTCTTATTTTCTGTAGACACTTCCAACATATGTTGAATTCACCATTATTTCTGGAAGCAGACAAACAACCCAAAACAGAATATATAATGAAATATATTTAATACTTGACTGTGAGCAAGTATTGGTTAAATATTAAATATTTTAAATACTTAATACTCCAATATGTTAGCAATTTGTTTATCTAGGGGTTTTATTCCTCCACCCACTTCTAATTTCTTCTGTTGACTTCTCACTAAGTCATCTGTAGCATGAAAGGGTGGATATCCCTTTGCTAAAATCAAAAATTGGAAACTTCACATAGGTACAAGAGTAGAGTTTGATGATTAGAAATAATATTTCTCAAATTTTTGCATAAGACTTCAAATGGTGTGTTTGTGTTGAATGTTTGCTGTGGCTAGACTTTTATTTGTGAGCAACCATTTGCAGAATAGTACCATAAGAACATAAATATTTCTGTCACAAGGTTTATTTTTCAGAAATCCCTTCTTCAGAATGTCTTCCTTTCTCACATTGAACTTAATGCTTCTCAATATTCAAGAGAGTTTGAAAAGCCTTGTGCTGAATGTCATAACCCATATGAACCAGGCACAAACTTTGTATTTAGCATTGCTTGTTTACAAATGGTTTGTTGAGTAAATTACAGGTGGTTGATTCACAGTACTTGCTGAAAATGCACCATGCTTTAAAATCGCAATACAAGGGATAGACATCAGACCAAGCCAATATCAAAATAAATCAAACTTAATCACTGAGTGATTTCCCTGGTGAAAATATTGCAGATTAGCCTTTAAGATATAGCAGTATTGTAAAGGAAGGAAAGATAGCTTTTCATAATTCTGCTGTGGTGATGCACTAGAGAGGTAAAAATGTATCTTTTTAGACTCCTCTTGTAATAACACAGAACCTTCTTTTCCATTTGAACTTCATAAAGGGTAGCTATCAGATTGATCAACATTTGGGTTCCTGTTCCGGCTTCTGGCGGCGACGGACGAGTCCTGGGACTTGTCCGCCGTTTTGTTGTTTTTTCTGCCCCTTTTTTGGGGGGACCCTTTTTTGGGGGGACCCTCCGTAGGATCGGCTTGCCTGGACTTGTTCAGCCTGGCGGCAGCCGGGGAACAGTCCTTGTCTTCAGTCTAGGTGGAAGAAGAAATGCTGCGGGGGGGCTTGGTTCCCTTTGCCAACGGAAGACGGCAACAAATAATTGATTTGGAGAGAACGGGAGCGTTCGGGCCGGATGGCTTTGCCGGGGCTTTTGCGGCGAGGTGGAGAGTAAGTGACTTTAACTTTTTTTGCTGGCGGCTTTGAGTGAGAGAAATGTGGAGGGGGGTGTTTGTTTAACCCCCCCTCGGATTTATAACAGCGGCGTGCAGAAATGGCTCCTCAAAGGCGAGGGAGCGGATATTTCTCATCCGGACTTTTGCGGAACAAGTGAAAGTCCTTCGCGGCTTGTTTCTATACAATGTATCTAAGCCCGGCTTTACTGGAACAATTTTCTTTGTTACTTTCTCCTGCTGGCTGCCAGATTGGGCGGTGGAAGATGGCTGCCCTTTGTTCCTAAATGACTATTCTTTATGGAAAATTACCAACATCTCTTTGTGACCTGGACTGTCTCTCTCCACCAACGGAGGATTTTTTGGATTAATTGATTCCTTCCCTGGAGTGCCTTCTTTGTCTTAATAATTGATAGTGAAAATTGCTTTTCTCTCTGGATCTTATCACTTTTTACAATTGTGATCTGAACTTTGTTCTCTGGACTTGCTCCAGCGGCCGCACCCAAAAAACACCATCTTAGTGGCACTGATTTAAACTGCTCACCATGGCTTCAAAAAAAACAACCAGAAAATCCAGGATTGGAAGAAAGAATGACAGCTATGGAAGCAGTGTTACACTCCTTGGTGTTGGAAATTAATGAACTTAGAAAAGATCATTGCAGCTCTAAACTTGAACTTTTGGAGACACAGAAAAAATTGATGCAGAATACACAGAAGACTGAGGAGCTGGAAGTGGGGCTGGCTGGGGCAAAGGGGGAACTTAAAATATTAATACTGAAATTGGAGATTTGTCTGGTCATATGTCTAGGATGGATTTTGAGAGGATGTCATATTTTTTAAGATTTCAGAATATTCCTGAAGAATCTGGTGAATGCCGCTCCTGATCTCATGAGTACAATTTTAGCAGACTATTTACACAAATCTAAAGATGAGATCAGGGGGGACATTGACCTAGCCTACAGAATAAATTCAGCATATGCAAGGATAAATGAAGTACCCAGAGAGATACATATTAAATTTGTTAGAAGGTCGACTAGGGAGGGAATCTTGAAGGTGCAAAGAGAGGGTCCGTTAATTTATCAACAAAAGGAAATCGCTATCCTGAAGCAGATCCCAAAAAAGATTAGAGAGGTGAGGAGGAAGTATTCCTTCTTATCTAAAAAAATTGTTTAAACACGGGCTTTGGTTTAAGTGGGTGATGCCAGAAGGGATGTTGGTGTTCTGGGAAGGAGGAAGAGTAAGGATTAAAAGAGTTGCTGAGGCAGGAGCCTTTCTTAAAAAACATTCCTCTACCCTGGGGGAAGATCCAGGAGGGGCAGAGGGGGCCACGGCCCTGCCCACTGGGGGCCAGGGAGGAGAACAAGAAGACACAATTGCCAAGAGACTTAGATCTAAAAAATGACTTTTCTTTTTATTAATACAGTATAACTTTTATCTGGATGTTTGTACACGACTGCCAGCATAGAATTTAGAATTTATGATGTATGCATTTATTTTCACCTTGTAGTATTATTGAAAAATGTATTACTAATGTCTTATTAAGTAGCCCTGGAGGGGCCAACGATCTCGATGTGAAAGTTCTCAAAATATTTTTGTACTTCACCTTACCCTACCCTACCTTAAAAAATTTGTAAAAACCAATAAAACTTTTGCAATTAAAAAAAAACACATTTGGAAGACAGGTAGTAAATAATGAAAATAGTTTTCAGGAGAGCTAAGACAATTTCTTAAAAAAATATTCAAATAAATGAAAAAATATTCATTTACTTAACAAATAACAGATATCTATTAAAAAAATTAACCAAGCGTATGCTCCTGTGGAAAAGGTCTGTCGAAATCATAGTCTATATACCATAATTCATGTCCTGGTATGTAGTATTTTTAATGAAGATGCAAGGGCCCATCTCATCACTCCCCATTTAATAAAATAACCAGTCAACTCTAATTTATTCTATGCACAAGTGTTGTTATCAGACCAGTATGAGTTGTGTTTCTGTAAACCTGGCCAAATGTTGTTATGCTGTCTGCAAAACTAGGCATACTTTGATTACATCAATGAAGTGGCTATAAGCTGTTTTATGTTGCTCCCTCCACTAATGTCTGTTGCATCTGGCCAGTGACAGTAATAAAGTTACATATGTATGTATGCATGCATACTTTAAAAAATATCAGTAGCTTCATTCACCTAGGCAACAAAATAGTACAAGCTTATAGTATCCTGGGGCCTCGTTAGTGCATTCTGGCAGCAAAACTTACATAGCTTTAAAAAAGCATACACCAACACCACCCTTCAACCCTTAGAGATCCCATCTAGACTATCTTTTGAATTTATGTAGAGCCAAATTATTCCGGCATCATATCTGAATCCAAAACATGTTTGGGTATTTGAATTTCTTTCGCCCAATTGCCTCTCTCTTTTTTCCATTGTTGCTTTGGAAAGAGCAAAACAATAATGTTAATGAGTGCTACTCTAACTTTCCTGGCATGTAACAGCCATTTTAAAGCACTATGTACTAAGCTACAGTAGTTTTCCCACACTTGACAGCTTCTAACTACATACTGCCTGGGATCGCAATGAACTGTTGGGCATTCATGTTCCAGTACATCTGGGGTTGCCAAGATGGGGCAGGCTTATCTACAGTATTATATAGGAACATACAACCATAAAAGCCCAAACTAATAGCAGTGGCACTGGCTAAAGATAGCAAAGTCTAGTCAGAAGCATCCTGGACCAAGATCTGATCTCTCCAACCTCCACAAAATTTGGAATAGTGGCACAGCAGCTCCAGCAGCACTTAAAATGAAGGGAATTCTAGTCCAACAACATCTAAAAGAACACAGATCAATGAACCTACTTTAGACCAACAAAATATAGATAACAAAATTTGAATTTGGAATTTATTTGTAGAAAAATGGAAATTATTTCATGAACATTTCATCTGTTTCTTTCAATTTATCTGCCAACTTTATATTATACTGAGATGCTTTCCATTGACATCAATTCTTTTTATACTCAGAACAATTAATAAAAGGCGCTATAAATATATATCGCACCCATTATTTTCCTTCCTTCCATCATTTAGAAGAATTTGTTGTGTGCATTTTGCCCAAGATCTGCCAATATTTGGTACTTTGTGCATTGGATGAGAAACAGGGAGAACCAGATTTTACAGTAATCTCATTCTCAGTTACTGTATGTAAACTCATCAAATGACTCTCTTAACTCAACCACCTCTTAGGATTATTGTACTGAGGAAAAATAGAGGAAGGGCTATGCATGCTACATTAGCTATCCATTGCATTCTTTGCTAATGCCAAATTTCAAAAGCATCAGTACTTTTCTTAGTCTGCTTTTTCAGCGTCTAACTTTTGCTTCCATAAAAACGTTACAGGGAAACCATTGCTTGCCCAGTTCTGATCTTTCTTGCCATAGACACAGCATCTCAGCAGGGGTGGGCTTCAAAAATTTTATCAAGGGTTCCTCTGCCCAGTTGCTGGGTGGGCCCTAGTCAGCCTTTTGCACCAAAGCAAGGGAGCATTTTTGACCTCCCCGGGCTCCAGAGGCTTTTCTCAAGCCTCCGGGAGGGTAAAAACAGCCTCCCCAGGCTCCGGAGGCCCTCTGGAAGTCAGAAATGGGTCCATTTATCGCCTTCCTGAACTTCTGGTAGGCCCATTTTTTGCTCTCCCTGAGTCTCTGTGCCTGCCCTGCACTTACCTGCATGCAGAACGGGCCACATGGGAACTCCTGGAAGGGGCAGGGTGGGCAGGGCCAGCCAGAAGTGGGATTTTGGGGTTCTCTGAACTGCACAGAATCTTAGCTAGAGTTTCTCCCAAACCCCTGCGAACCCCCAGCAGCCCACGCCTGAGCATCTGAAAGCCTTCATTGTTACTCTTCAAGAAATATCTTGCAATATATTGTCTTAACTGCTGGATTGGTAGTCAATCCTAAAAGGCAGAAGCTACCTATTATTTCAATACCCTTACTGTCTGTTCTAAGACCAGTTGTTATATCAGTTATTATTAATTTTCTTTTCTTTATTTGTAATAGTAGTCCCATTTTTTCCACTGTAGTCCTAGATTTTTTTATTATTGAAACTTCCAGATCATTTGCATGCTTAGCTATCAGAATAGTGTCACCAGCATCACACATTATTGATGTTTCTTCCTCTAGTTTTAAAACCACACCAATATGTTTCCAATCCAGCCCCCCCCCCCCCCAGTATATATTCAGCATATATATTGAATTAATAACAAGAGAACATGCAATTATTCAATTGAACAACATACCTTCAGAAGTTGTAAGTGCTCCAACACTGGAAGTTTTTAAGAAGAGATTAAACAACCATTGTCTGAAATGGTAAAGAGTTTCTGGCCTGAGAAGGGAGTTGGACTAGATACCTTCCAACTCTGTTATTCTGTTAAATAACATTAAAAAATACCATCCATATTTCTTTCAAGCTTCCCCCCCCCCTAAAACTGAGCCTACCTAATTATATGTACACACTCTCATGGGTGCTAGCTACTGCAGAAGCTATTGATTATAAATCTGAGAATAAGGCTATGTTTATAAATATGTAATTCCCCTTTTCCAGAAAGCTAAAATATCAATTCCAGTTTACACAAGATAATATCTATCACGAGCACAAACATGCCTCTACAAGCTCTTCCATGTCAAGCATTTAAGTAGCTTTATACGTATTATTTTTAACAAATAATAATCCTTATGTGCGCCATAGAGTAGAAAATGCATACATTCTGGAGAAGTTGTTATCCTGGATGAAATCCGATCATCCCAAAAATCATTTAAAACTTTTCCTGTAGCTTTGCTCATAAATAAATACTTAGATAATCCATCATGTCAAAAGAATTGTGTTAATTTTAATCAATATTACGCAATACATCTCCATCTGAAATGCCTCACTGCAGATATTGACACTATGCGCTACTGTGAAGTTTGCCACTAGGGTTTATTTCAAGGATGTGTTCAAAAGTTCATTGATATAGCTCAAAAATAACACAATGACTGAACTAAGATTTGCTGCTGCAGCAGATATGTGCATACTATGGGGAATATAAATATTTTATTTTTTTATTTATTTTATTCAATTTATATCCCGCCCTTCTCCAAAAGGACCCAGGGCAGCCTATGATCACTATGAATGAGAGGGAAGCCACTTTAAGACTCTAAACATATTTAAAGTAAATATTAAGACTGGAAAATTTAATTAAATAAATTACAATCATTCTAATGGTCACTTTTTTTTCTTTTCACCAGGCATTTACTAGCATTATTATTGTGTTTCAAAGTCTCCATAATGTGAAGGGTAATGATGATTTTTGACATAAAAACAGCAAGCGTAAAACCATAGATCAACAAATTAAAGCAAAATAAAAATAATCAAGTGCAAATGCAATAATTGCAATGAATTCAAGTAGGCATTTTGATAAGTGGTCTCACTCCCCAAATCCTCTTTGGAACAATTAGATCTTCAGCAGTCTTCAGAATGCCAACAAAATAGATGCTGACCTCACTTCACCACAAAAAGGAGACAATTCCAAAATGTAGGAGCTGTTCTGTGCCTGGATAAGGTCCCTTGTGCCACCTTATCTATCCCATGGAATCCATGATAGCCAGGAGCTACATCACTCATGCGGCCAACTCTGCTTTTGTTAACCAAAGGCATCTCAGGTGGCTATATAATAACCACTTCTCCCATCTCTCTCCAGTCCTTACCAGTCGCAAATGACAGTACCCTCTTAGAAGGCAAACAACCTAAACTTGTATGCTGTCCAACTCTCAAAAACTCTGAAAATTGTTCTTAATTTCACCATCTTTTACTTTAATTCAGTCCTTGAGGTTGTTTGCTGATATATGAACCATTTAGTTATTCACAGCAAAGAGATTTTTCTCTACGTATTGCCCTATTTCATCTCTGAATGTCCCATTTTCTTCTTTCTCTTTCTCTTCATTGCATTGGATCTATCATATTCCATTCCTTAAACCTGAAGAAATCTGAAATAGCAATGTAGGGTTATCTTCCAATGGCTTTCTTTTACTATAGAAAGCTGATCCTAATTGTTTGTAGTGAATCAGCCCTACAATACATTTTCATGTATGTGTAGCTTATTTTTATTTCTATAATTTATTTAAAACATGTATATAACCACCCATCATGTACTCAACTCTGGATAACTCCCAATCAACAATTAAAATAATGTCAATAATATAACAACATAATACCATATTAAATTTATTAAAAACCATAAAAATATTTGTTCATTATTATAGAATATCTTCATTTATTACAATTTAATAAGTATAAGTATTTTTAGAGGATGAATGGAGGATGAAGTGGAATTTTTGACAGGAGACAGGTCTGAAAGAGTGAGGTCAAAAAGTTGCAAAAAAAAGGAACAATATGGAGAAAGAACTGGAGCTTAAAAAATCAAAACTTAAAAGAAAATTCTGGACTGTCAAGAAGGGAATAACAGAAATCTCATGGTCACCAAAAGAAAGATTTGCTATCTCTAAACAAAATCATTTGTTAAATGTTATAGAAAACCTCTGCTATAAAGAGTAATTGGAAAAATCTCAAAAGAGACTAACTAATATCAGAAAAGACTTTTGACTCTGCAGTTGCACTACCAAAACTCTGACCACTGGGGGGGAAATCCATCAGTCAGCCTTGCAAGACTCTGTTAATGTAACCTTATAATAAAATGGTATTAATTCATCTGGGTATTCTTTCTATCTGAACTATCTTGCAAGTCTGAAAATACATTTCTTCCCCCACTCTACCCCCACCCCATTGCCTTTACAGTCCAGGAAACTAAGACCAGGATGTTTGCTTCATCCACATTCCTTCAGTGGGCTAAGCTGTCTCTTATCTGATCGCTCTCCTAGCTGTGATTCTTCTTGTTGTCTCTGAAGGTCATTCTCACATCATTTCAGAAGAAGAGGGGGACCTATTCATTTCCCAGAAGAAATATTCTGATATTAGATTATATATTAGGAAGATAAAAGATGCAGCAGCCAAAAATAAGAACAGGAACACCAATAAATTGCTTATATATTTCTCACTGTCCACTTGGGTCCCTGAAAGTAGAAACATTTATTCTTTTATTAAATGTGACCTTTAGAGCTGAGACCTTCCTCATTTACGAGTGAAGTGTGTGCAGATTTCAAAGAAACTAAACATCTACTTTCCATTGTAAAGGAGCAAATTTTATCTTTATGATTCTTTGAAATGTATTCAGCTGTGATCTGCCCAACTGAAGTTTTCACAAAAGCTATTTAAGATATTGCTGAATTAAATTATAGAATCTGCTTTTTTTTTTTAAAAAAAATCATAACTGCAAGCAGTTACAGGGATTTGTTTCATTGACCTGATGTAATAGTATGTGGGAATTACTTTGGAAGATGGTGGTAGAAAAGCTGCCCAGGGAATTAGCTATCTAGAAAAGCTGCCCAGGGAATTAGCTATCTACAAAAGCTGCCCAGGGAATTAGCTATAGCTCGGGACCTAGCTATCTGCGGGATCGGATCCTGCCCCATACATCCTCACGGCCGATTCGCTCCCACAGAGAGGGACTTCTCCGGGTGCCGTCCACTAGACTCTGTCAGCGGGCGACGCCCAAGGGAAGGGCTTTCTCTGTGGCGGGCCCAGCCCTCTGGAACGACCTTCCCCACGACATTAGAACAACTACGGATCTCCGCTCCTTCTGCCTAAAATTAAAAACACACCTTTTCTGCTTGGCCGGCCTAGGGTAGTCTCTTTTATCATGGGATTTTAGTAAATTTAAATTGGGAATTTTAGCGCAGGGATAATTGTTTAATTTGCCTTTTAAGTATTTATGTATATTTATTGTATTTTTAACTTCCCTGTGCACCGCTCCGAGTCGCCTCGGGGAGAGGAAGCGGTCTATAAATTAAATTTATTATTATTATTATTATTATTATTATTATTATTATTATTATTATTATTATTATTATTATTATTATTATCAGATAAGAGAGGGCATAACCCATAGATGCATAACAGACTGAGAAAGAGTTCCTCGCAAAGGAACTTTCCTAACTTCTCAACTCTAAAGGAGACAGTGGAAAACTTAAGATTCTGTTAATATAGCCTTACAATAAAGTAGAATTAGCTCATCTTGTCATGTTTCCTGTCCGGTTTACCTGGGAATGCTGACACCTACTATAGTCACAAAAGCATAAGAGTCCTCCCACTATTATTTTAACTTTTTTATAAAAACACTTACCAATTGTGATTTCTGATATGGTATCTCTTCAATGATTTCTTTGTACCCCTCTTCCAGAAACCATCAAAAGTCAGGATATTAACAGGGTCCTCAGCTTTTTTCTACAATCTGATTTTACACATAGGCACTTTAACCCTGGTAATTCAAAAGAAATGTCCTTGATCATAGAGAGAGTGTATTGTCTTTCAAGATTGGCCTTTTGGCTTTTGGCCAATACTGAAAAACAATAACACTCTCTCAATGATCAAGGACATTGCTCTTGAATTACCTGGGTTAAAGTGTCTATGTGTGAAATCAGATTGTAGAAAAATGCTGAGGACCCTGCTAATATCCCGACGTTCCTACTGTCCAGACGTCTTCTGGAGGTGTTCTCTGAATTGGGAGATGTATGTTTTGTTGTTGCAAGACTACAACCTAAGTCTAGGAATTCATGGTCTCCATAGTAACCTTTAGCTCACCACATATGTGGTCATACCTTAAATATGTAAAATATCTTCTTTATCTCAGGAAGTTTTTATTCATTGGACATGAAGACATTGTTTTGTTTGTCATAATGAGATTTCATTCTGATCTGCCACTTGGGATGTTTACAGGATACATAGATGTATTCAGGTGTGCCCAAACCAGTTGTCTAAGCAAAGCAAAGCAAAGCATCTTTATTCACCTGACATAATTATGGCAGAAGACTGTGATCCAGTGGCCTGATTTATTTTTATTTTATTTATTTAGCTAAACTAATTATCTTTTAACAAAAATCAAACAGCAAAATCTCCCACTTGGTTATTGTGTCCAATTCACAAAGCATTTTGCTGATAAATTTGCTCAGATTTTCAAGATTTTTAAAAACACTCCTCTGAGTAGAGTCTTTAGTAGTGACTAGAACAGTGGTTTTCAAAGATTTGCATAGAGGAGAGATTACCACAGTGGCTCCTACTTTGCAGAATATCTCAAGGGATGGTCTTCTATCAGTTGCTCTATAATAACTATGTGAATCAAAAAATGTGTCTGACAGTTTGGTTTGCAATATCATCAGCACATGGATGCTATCCAAGTGTAGAGGTGCTTGGAGGCTATCAGGGTTTGAATGGGACAGAATAGGCTGAGGCTGAATCAAGACAAGATGGAGATACAATTTGTCCACTAAATTTCTCCAATGATACCAGGGTTATCTCTGGATGCTTAGGCATTCTGAAAAGCAAATCTGCAATGTGAAGGTGCTTCTAGAGTTACACTCCAGCTAATACAATATATGAAGTCAGTAGCTAGAGATGTTTTTGGAACACTTGGGCTAGTGTGCCAATTGTAGCATTATAAGCACAAGAGGGATTTGCACATTTAATCATATTGCTCCTAGTTAAGGCAGCTGTAGTGTTTTTTACATAAGTCTCCTTTAAAGATGACTTAGAATAGGGGTGACAAACTCAAGGCCTGGGGGTTGCAGGAGGCTGTCACAGCCAAAAACAGAGTTTGGAAGTCCTTTTTCACTGGTAGAGCACTCAGACCACCAGAGGCACCCTCGACATGAGTGACATTGAGCTGGCTGTGTCCACACTGGCCACGCCCCCTCTCCCCCTCCAAGGTCAAACACAATCCTGATGTGGACCTCCATGAAGTTGAGTTTGACACCCCTGATTTAGGAGATTTAGCTATTCCAGAATGTAGCCACTTGAATTCTAACCAGCACCTATTGTTTGAAGCATATTACATTTAGGCTGAGGCCTGTACACTGGCTACCAATTCATTTCCAGGAGTAATTTAAGAGCTGGGTTCTTTTTTATTTTTAAAACCTTTTATAGATCAGATCTGAATTCCTACAGGAACATTTACTCCAACCAGTTTCCTTGTGAAGGTCAGGCTGATCTTTCTAACTGTTGTCCAGAAAGATGATGAAAAGTGTCCTGGAGGGTGTTCTAAGCCAATTAGGCCATCTGCGCTTTTATTTATGTTTTGTTATTTTAAGTTATTTAATGTTTATTGTTTCAGTGGAGATGGAAGAGAAAAAAACCCATATTTGCATAAAATAGATAAATATATGAATTAAAAATTACTTCATTGCAGCAGAATATAAATATAGTAAATAAATAAATAGCTAACAAGATTTTTCATGTGTAAGCATGATTCTTCCAAGCATAGTTGCCAAAGTTCATTGGTGTGGTAAAAAACTATATGTGTTATTCATTTGCTAAATTGTGTGACCTCATGGACCATAGCACACAAAGACTCCCTGTAGTCCATTGACTCCTGGAGTTTGCCCAAATTCAAGTTCTGTCATGCCCCTGTCAAAGTCTGAATCTGAAGGGGAAGACAAACAACTGACAAAGAGTGAGAGAGTGGCTCCGTTGGCTGTGGAAGAAACTGGGGAAGCGCAAAGTCAGGTTGGGCAGAGCAGGGGAGAGGTAGAACAAGGGGGAGCGGGTTCAGATGAAGACCAAGGCCCACCCCCTCCTCATCCTAGGCAACACAGGGAAGAATGGAGAAGAGACCAACAAGGGTTGCATGGCTTATGAGGGAGGAAAGGGCCCCAACTCCCTTCACCAGGCACACCTGGGGGTGGAGTTTTAAGGAGAGGCAAATGAGAGGTATGGTTGTTGGAAACAAACACCGAGTTTATCTTGTTTTCACTGTTTGTTTGAGTTCCTGGCATCCTCCCAACAGGTTTGATTTACTGCAACTGGATTAATTACCTTATCTTGCCTTGTTGATAGTTGGAAGTTTTCTGTTTACAAAGTTGGGACTGAAGTATTGTCAGCCAAAGACTATTACAGATTGGTGGAAGATCTCTCTCCATGGCGGTTTAAAAGGACATTGGGGACACAGTTGGTGATAATAATGGGACATGTTTGTTCTCTGGCTGTGTTGCCTTTGTCCCAGGTCATCACATGTTCATTGCATCAGTGGCACTCTCTAACCATCTCATCCTCTGCCATCTCTTCTCCTTTTGCCTTCACTCTTCCCCAACATCATAGTTGGTAGCAAAAATTTAAAACTTTGCCATATTAATGAGAAAAGAAAAGGGACACCCAAAAAAATTTCCATCCACATGTGTCTGCTCCAGGACTGCCCATTACGGCATTCACCTGCGAGCTCTTTCTAAATTGAAATTCATGTAACATCTGATAAAATAGATTCACTATGCTCAGATCCCCTTTTTGTTTTTCTAATGCCCAGAAAAACAGAAAGAGAAACAGTGATGCAAAGATTTTCTACAATCTTTCATGGATATATAATCATCCTCTTCATTGGAGGAATTGTTAAAAGTTCTCCTGCAATCATTATTCAGCCATTTCTGTTTAGTTTTTGAAAACTCATTTTATGCAAGATAGATTTTGGTGGCTATTTTTCTGAAGTTGTTTATCTGGTTTTGAAGAATGACTGTAAACATGTATTAGTTCCAAATTCCATATTTGGATGCTTCTTTGCCCCTTTTCCTTTGCTTTTATTTTTGCAGGCTTAACATTAATTGTGGTGCTTCTTGCTTCATTGCTAAATGCTATTGTACTGTAGCTCCATGTGCATCAGCAGCTCTGCAATAGCACATGCTGATTAAATATAAAAGACTTCCCTTGAACCTTATTCTTCTGTCTTTTCTTCTTAACCACAATCAGAAATCTTTTCAGGAACCGTTGGACTACTTTTCACTTAATGTGCAACCACATGTGAAAATTTTCAAAAGGAGGATAACTAACAACTGTGTTCAAGTTCAATTAAGATTTTCAAATAAAAAGTACAAAGGACTGTGGGGTTCTCAGAGTGATCCAAAATGGAACATATCCATTAGCAGTTTGATTCTAAACAATGAGAACTCAGAGATTCCAGACTCTTCATGGATTGCTGACTATTTTATTGAATTTATGCAATCTGACAAACCTGGGTGTTGTTTTTTTAAATGAACTGGATTGTTGAGTGAACAGTCCTAAAGACATAAAAACGAAAAGCTAACCTATCCAAGCCCCTTTCATGGAAATGAATCATAGTCATGTGGATCTTGAATAATATACCAACATACAATTTTAAATCTCAAATCAGTTCTATGTTGAGATGTCGAGATTCTAGAAAGATGTTGCGACTCTAGAAAGAGTACAGAGAAAAGCAACAAAGGTGATTAGGGGGTTGGAAGCTAAAACATATGAAGAAAAGTTGCTGAAATTGGGTATGTCTAGTTTAATAAAAAGAAGGACTTGGGTGATATGATAGCAGTGTTCCAATATCTCAGGGGTTGCCACAAAGAAGAGGGAGTCAAGCTATTCTCCAAGGCACCTGAGGGTAGAACAAGAAGCCATGGGTGGAAACTAATCAAGGAGAGAATCTAGAACCAAGGATAAATTTCTTAACAGTTAGAACAATTAATCAGTGGAATGACTTGCCTCTAGAAGCTGTGGGTACTCCAACATTAGAAGTTTTTAAGAAGAGATTGGACAACAATTTGTCTGAAAAGGTATAGGGTTTCGCGCCTGAGCAGTGGATTGGTGTAGAAGACCTCCAAGATCCCTTTCAATTCTATTGTTCTGTGCTGTGCTGTGCTAAGGCTATGTATTAATAAATAAGTCTCATTGAACTCTTTGAGATTTATTCTCAGTAGACATGCTTAGGATTCCACTGGTTTGACTTTCTAATGCCGCAGTTACCAAAATATTTCTTTAGTAATGTTCTTTAGACTATTCTGTAAATGTTTCAACTACAGACATTTTCATGTCTGGTTTCAAAACTAAGCAGCA
Source organism: Rhabdophis nuchalis (assembly GCA_039707465.1). Lineage (NCBI taxonomy): Eukaryota > Metazoa > Chordata > Lepidosauria > Squamata > Natricidae > Rhabdophis > Rhabdophis nuchalis. Next base: position 134,498,372 of record CM077645.1, on the reverse strand, counting down.
CTCTTCACTTGGCTTACATCATTTGGAACAATTGCCTTTCATACTGTAGCCTTACAGTGACATCTATAGCATGAAAATAAATAGAAAATTATCCTAGAGGAGAAGAAGATGATGATACTGGAGAAGGAGAAACTAGAGGTGGGGGGGGGGGGTTAACTTATTCAAATTGTAATAGTACAACACACAAGCTTGTTTTAGAGTGGTCCAAACAACCTACTTACCAATTAAATATTCATCACTCATTACAAATTATGAATTAATTAGCATTTGACATTTAATCAGTGATCATATATAAGTAAGGTATACCAATACAAATTGAATTAGGCCTCATTACATAAACATAATCAAGCTATCTTTCAGGAAAAAAATGGGTTTTCTATCAACATTTTTTAACTCCAAGTTTATTTGTCCTTGCTGATATTTCACTGCAGCAAAGGAGAATGCCTTCAAGGAGGTCAGAGAAGTCAAATGGAATCCCTCTCTCACTGGGAGAAGAGAGTGACTAGAGTTATGAAAGAGTTAGCCACAGGCCCCTTGATCTACTGCAACACAGGTATGTTGTTAATTCAAGAATTAGAAAAAACTTTTCTTCAAGTATCACTTATTGCTAGGAAATATGACAAGATTGTCACCCAATTTCCAAGTAGCATAAGATTTCACACACTTTGAGAAACATAGACTAGATAATTTTTTGATCTGATACACTACAGCTAATCTTACAAATTTGGTTAATCCTTTCAAGAGTAAAATGTAGGCTTAGAGACTTTAAGATTTAAAAAAGGACTACAGGGAAACTTCCCTATAGTTTCCCAAATGAATTGTGTATTGCCTTTGTTACATAAAAACCTCTCACGAAACTATGAGGCCCGAGTTAACAAAATTTTGGAAAGAATGGCCCCTTGGGAAACTGGGTAGCAGTTGCCTATGCAGAACACAATGAAATATTAACTTACTCCATGCTGTCTTATTTCATGTGGCATGAAGGCTCTTGAAATCTCTTTACTTCCTGACATTTTGAGGCAACAGTAGCAGGAACCTCAGAAAATATAAGGATTTTTAGGAGAAGGCGGAGCCACCCGCGCCGACACAACCAGAGTTCCCTAAGCTGCAGGGACTCCGGCTGAGCTTTCGTCTCCCCCGTGGTTCGATAGGAACCTAAACCATCCTGGAGGGACAGCAACTAGGAAGTAAGCCTTCGTTGGGCACAGGGGTCTCGCAAGACCCCTGTTTGACACGAAGGGAAAACTTGTGAAGGGAGACAAAAGGCACACACACACACACCCCTCTGGGCAGATTAAGGTGACGGGAGAGCTTCCGAGATGAAAGGAATTGTTTAAAGAGAAAGTGCAACATCGGGAAGATATTCTATCTTATATTTGAAACACTCTGCTAAGAAACTTTTCTTCTTTACTAAAACTTTGAATCTAGAGATAAGCGGTGGATTTAACTGAACTGAGAGATTTCTCCTGTTAATAGAATTCTTTGAAATGGCGGACTGAATAATAATAATAATAATAATAATAATAATAATAATAATAATAATAATAATAATAATAATAATAATAATAATAATAATAATAATAATAATAATAATAATAATAATAATAATAATAATAATCTTTATTGTCATTGTAAAAATTACAATGAAATTGGTAAGAACAAAGAAGCGTAAGAACAAAGAACAAAGCCATTTCCGCTTCCGCTGAAAGAGATTGGACTATGACTGATTTTTTAACTTTCTTTTCTTTCTAATCTACTTTACTTAAAACTTTGAAATTTGGATTACTTTTACAATCTTAAGAATTATTTGTGAAATTTTATTGCACATTTTTAAACTTAAACAAGGACTATACTTTTATTTTTCTTTGTTTCTGTTCTCCCTCTAACAAAGAAGATTGAAACATTCTTAAATTACTTAAACTACTTTGTTACATTGTATTGTCTCCGGAAATCGTTGGTGGATATGTATGAGCAGATAAACTCCTGGAAGCACTGAACAGAGACAAGCCAACGAATAGGAAGGCAATTGGATCTATTTTTTTATCTTGTGGATTTGCCAATATGTCCACATATATAGATACATATACCACAGAAAATCAGGAGCTTTTGGCTGAGATTTTAAATGAAATAAAAAGAATAAATGACATATTTGATAGAAAGTTATTTAATATATCAAGCGAAGATCAATTGAAGACTTCAGAAATTAAAGAAATTAAAGAAAAAGAGGAAAGTGAGGAAAGTGATCAAGATAATGAACTTAATTCAACTGAAGAGGATGATGATGATGTACACCCATTAAATGACGGGGGAAAGTACAGAAGAGGGGACAACACCAAGAGTTTATCATAAATTTGGACCTTAGCTTGACCAGCAAGAAGAAGAAAAGAGAAAAGAAAAAAAAGGAGAAATATCTTCAGGAACAAACTTGACATTTAGAAATAAACAATATGCAAGGAAAGGAGTTGGTCAGCATTATGATTGGACAGTTATATTGGATTATAAAGTGCCAAAAGAAGTTGACAAAGGACCTGGGAAAGGAAAAAAAAGAGATGGAGACCATGAATTATAGAAGAGATAAATTTAATTCACTGCTGGAAAGACACTGGTTGAAAAGGGAAATTACTATCCCTTGATGAGTAATAACCAGCCAGGCTGTGTTTAAAATATCATCAAAGGATTATTAGACATACATCCCTTCGACCGATTCGCTCGCACAGAGAGGGACTTCTCCGGGTGCCGTCCACTAGGCAATGCCAGCGGGCGACTCCCAGGGGAAGGGCCTTCTCTGTCACAGGCCCTATCTTATGGAACGACCTACCCCCCAACCTCAGAACAACTCCGGACCTCCGCTCCTTCTGCCGAAAGCTCAAAACGTATTTCTTCCAACAGGCCGGCCTGACCTAATTTATCTTTCCTGCCTCCAGTCTGTATATTTAAATTTTTAATTGAGTTTTTAGGGGGTTTTAGTGTTTTAGGATCTTAGGTTTTAGTGCAGGGTTACAGTAGTTTAATTTGATTTTAGATATTTATATTGTTGTATGTTTTTATGTTTTATAATCCCCTGTGCACCGCCCCGAGTCCCTTCGGGAGAGGGAGCGGTATACAAATAAAAATTTGATTGATTGATTGATTAGCTAATTGACTGTCAATAACAATTATAGACACCTACAATAAGATTAATTATAATGAATGTTTTAGTTAATGATATACATTTACTTATTTACAGATGGAAAGTTACACTACTTAGATAGTTATAGAATGTTCTTGGAAAATTATTAATTAATTAATAACTACCTATACAATTCTAGATTGTTCTATATTATATTATTATGGAATTTATATTGATATGATGGGACTAAATAAGGGATGTTAATAGTAAGCCAGGCTTTAAAGATATTATTAAAGAAGAAATAGATGGATGTCAAAATAGTTGATAAGAACCATGGATATTGATATTAAGCTACATGATAAATTGTTAGACTTAAAATTTATAAAATGAGATTACCTATGAATAATAACTATTTCAGAGAGGCACAGAATTTATGAACACCTGGTTTATTTACAGGACATTATTTAGAGTGGACTCTTTCTTTTTAAATCTATTTAAATCTATCTATTTGTTGCTGTTGTGGGGGTTTCCTCTCTCTTTCGGTTGGTTTTATAAATAGAATGCCATTATATAGTTATACCTTATATAAAAGGATGTTGAAACACCTTGTAAGATTAGGGTTGAGATATAAGAATTGTAATAATCGATATGAAAAATAAGTGATAAATTTTGAAGAACATTATAGAAACCTGTGATAAATTGATAACATTCTTAAAAATTGAGAGTCTGTAAGGAAAAATGACTTATTGATGTTGATTTGTTTTGTTTTTTCTTGTGAAGTTTGTATTATTTGTGTTTATGTCAAAAAAATAAAAATATATTATAATAAAAAAAAGAAAATATACGAATTTTTTTTAAAAAAAAGAAAAGAAAAAAAGAGCACAAGAATACAAAAATTCTTGTCCCTTCGGGGAGAGGGGGCGGTCTAGAAATCTAATAAAATAATAATAAAATAAAAATAAAATTCTGCCTGTACAGCTGTGCAAACCCTTTTTACATATATTCTTTTTGATCCCGTTGTATTCTCCCTCCCCCTCCCTCCCTCCCCCCTCCCTCCCCTCTCAAAACAATTGAGCAAAAGTTGAAAATTCAGAACATTTTAAATAAACGTCTTATCTTCACCAAACACTGTGGTGTTAAATCAAGCAAGCAAAATCTTGACAGATTTTAGTGAATACTATAGTACTTGGATGCTATTTCTACTTGGGTATGCTTGAAGGAATGTTCCCTATAAATTTTGAAGTCTATAAAAGAGGTGTGTGTTTCTACCTCAATCAATTAAATGCATGTTGCATTGATTATATGACAGAAAGCTGATCCTCCTGATTTACTTTTATTTTGGAATAAGATCAGCACTTTTTTCTTCTTTTTCGAATTCTACCTGACAAAATTGGATTTCCCAAGAGACTGGATTTCTTGGAAGGAGGGAGACATTTAAAGTTTTCCATTCTGTACACAATGTCCCAAACTAGAACTTCAGAGGAAATATAAGTGTTACCACATATCTGATATAATAGTAGTTAATATTAAAGATAGTTGGGTTACTCTTCACAGTAGATTTTGAATGTTGAAGACTCTTAGGGCCTGAGGGAGGAATAGCATAGATATGCCCATTATGCAATATTGGATTTCACCTACAATCTCAAAAATTTACAATAGGAATAGTCACTCCCTCTCATTACATCCCATTTTCTGTCCAAAAGTTCAAGGCAGCATACATAGTATTTTTTTCTCCAAATTATCATGATATATGATAGGCTGGAAGTAATAACTAATGGGTAAAGCTAAGGATACATTTGAGCATGGGTTACATGATTTTGGTCCCACACCTTAACTACTACACCAGCCTGGATCCCATAATTGCAGAAACAATCCATTATCTTAAAAATATGAAAGACAGCATCTTTCTGTTTTGTGTTGCTACCTTTCCAGTAATACTCATAACTTCAGTTCGTATTGATCATTCAATTGTTCCAAATGGATATATAAGCCAGCTTTGTTCCATTTAATTCTGTCTGCTCTTTTGACTAGAACAAATTCCAGAACTTATTTTAACCAACTGATCGCCTACAGGTGAAAGTAAGCAGGTTCTCTCTGGAAAACTAATTCCTAGAATTTCAAACATTTGTTAGCTATCACCTTCATTTTCTTTTTCTATTAGTTATTCTGTGGAACCAACAAGCCTGGAATGTTTGCATGCTATTTGAGAAGGTTCTAAAGTAGTATTTTTTAAAAGTCTTGATCCATTTTCAAAATACTGTTGATATAAGAGAAGTGATCTATTCTCAAAAATCACTGACCAAGCACTCTATTCATCCTCTGCTTAGTTTGTTGTCCATATCAGGGCAGTGCAAGATAAAGATTAAAAAGATTAAATATAATTGAGAGTCAGACAACGATGCATCAATAATCACAAGATAGGACATAGTTCTGATGGAAGTTTGAAACATAAGAAGTGAAACAGAGACCTGACCATGTGACGGAAAATGCATTACAAGTGAACTTTAAGGAAATATTTACTCAGTCCTTAGAAAGAGGAGAATGTGAGGGGGGAGGGAATAAAAATAATTCTATCATGATTTTACTCAGAGAAAAACTGTTAGGCAGTCAACATCTTGCTATCCTACCCTGCTATCTTACCCTATAACAATAAACAGGATTTGTGGAATTCCTGCCATGCCTATTTCATGACTTGGCTTATTTGGCAACAAAATGTAGGTGATATTTGTTTTTACCAACATAATCTACATTAATATTTTACTGGATACTATTTTTTCTGAACATATTTTCTCATTTTCTCTGAGGTAGTATAAACCTGTTTTCATGTACAGTACAAGTGGAATAAAAAAATGAGGTACAGTGGTACCTCGGTTCACGAACTTAATTCGTGAAATGACTCTGGTCGCGAACCGAATTGGTCGTGAACCGAGGCACAATTTCCCATAGGGTTTAATGTAAATCCGGTTAATCCGTTCTGACCTTGTTTTTTGGTCGTAATTCTTGAACTGACTCTGTTCGCGAACCGAATTGGTCGTGAACAGAGGCACAGTTTCCCATAGGGTTTAATGTAAATCCAATTAATCCGTTCTGATCTTTCTTTTGGTTTTAATTCTTGAACTGACTCTGGTCGCGAACCAAATTGGTTGTGAACCGAGGCGGAGTTCGTGAACCGAGGCGGAGTTCGTGAACAGAAGCGGAGTTCGTGAACCAGACCATATTTTTATGAACTTTTCTGTTCGTGAACCGAGACGGAGTTCGTGAACAGAAGCGGAGTTCGTGAACCAGACCATATTTTTATGAACTTTTCCGTTCGTGAACCGAAACGGAGTTCGTGAACCGGAGCACATTTTGAGGAACTTTTCTGTTCGTAAACCGAATTGGTCGTGAACAGAGGCGTTCGTGAACCGAGGTACCACTGTAGTTTTCACACAAATATACAAGAAAGGAGAAAGAAGGAATGATAATAAACAATTAGCTTCTGTTTTCTTTGGACAGTCAGTCCTTTATTTTTTTACCAAGATATTTTTGCATTTAATTGTTTTCCTTTCCCTCCTCCTTATGTATCTATATATGTGAAGCCTAGTATTCTGTTTTATAAAAATTGAAAATGTTTTTACCAAAGCATGTCATTGAAACAAACTAAGTAAGACAAAGTTATTTTTTAAAAAAGAGAAAAGAAGATATTTTTAAGGCAGATAATTTAAACCTCCTCCTATACTTTAGAGAAATTCCTAATTTGGCATACTAAAATAGTTTGCTCAGCACACAACAAAATTATAAGTCTGATGAAAGAAATCTCACCTTTTTCTCTATGAAACAGGCCAGGGGTTCTTTTGGATCAGAACACAGCAAACATAATATATTCAAGACTGGGATTTAAAGACTACTTTTCATTCAAAGTTTTATCAAAACACCTTAAAATATTTATATCATTCAATAAAATATCAAAGAATTAAAAAAAAACAGTAAATGTAATGGGAAACAGTAATCATGAATAATTACTAGGGCCATTGGCAAGAAAGCAGAGACAAAGTTAAGAGAAGATCTAGGCAAATAAATAAGGGTTATTTTCCATTTACAAGAGAAATATTCCATAGAGAAGGCTCACCTGACTACCCCAAGGAGTTTGCTCACACATTATGTATGCCACAAACAAAAAATTTGGCATATTTTCTACTTCAAATGACACCAAGGGAAATAAAACAGGCTGGTGGTAAAATTATTAAAAACAATAACACAGCAATGTAATAATATAATAATAATAATATATTTAATTTGTAAAACCGCTCCTCTCCCCACAGGGACTCGGGGCGGTGCACAGGGAAGAATAAAACAATAAATATACAAACATAGCATAAAAACGAATTAAATCAATACCTGTGCTAAAATCCCATTAAACACTAAAATACCCAATAATTCAATAAAAACCCTATAGCAGAGAGACTACCCTAGGCCGGCCAAGCAGAAAAGATGTGTTTTTAGTTTCAGACGGAAGGAGCGGAGGTCCGTGGTTGTCCTAATATCGGGGGGAAGGTCGTTCCAGAGGGCAGGGCCCGCCACAGAGAGCGCCCTTCCCCTGGGCGTCGCCCGCTGACAAAGTCTAGTGGACGGCACCCGGAGAAGCCCCTCTCTGTGGGAGTGAATCGGCCGTGAGGATGTATGAGGCAGGATCCGATCCCGCAGATAGCTAGGTCCCGAGCCATGGAGCGCTTTAAAGATGATAACTAACACCTTGAAGCGCACCCGGAAGACAACAGGCAGCCAGTGCAGCTCGCGCAAGAGCGGTGTTATGTGGGTAGACCTAGCGGTTCCCATAATTGCTCGCGCGGCTGCATTCTGGACCAACTGAAGTCTCCGGGTGCACCTCAAGGGGAGCCCCATGTAGAGAGAGTTACAATAGTCCAATCGGGATGTCACGAGTGCATGAGTGACTGTGCGAAGGGCGTCCCGATCCAATAGGGGGCGCAATTGGCGAACCAGGCGGACCTGGTAAAACGCCCTCCTGGCCACGGCTGTCACTTGATCTTCCATGGACAGCCGGGCATCCAGGAGGACACCCAAATTGCGCGCCCCATCCACAGGGGCAAGATGTTCACCCCCTATGGCCAGCGATGGAGTTAGCTGGTTGAATCGGGCAGCCGGAAACCACAGCCACTCAGTCTTGGTCGGGTTGAGTCTGAGTCCATTGCTTCCCATCCAGATCCGTACGGCTTCCAGGCACTGGGACATCACCGCTACGGCATCGTTGGGGTGGTTTGTGGTAGATATATACAGCTGAGTATCATCAGCGTAGAGATGGTACTCTACCCCAAAACCACGGATGATCTCACCCAGCGGCTTCATATATATGTTGAACAGGAGAGGCGAGAGGACCGACCCCTGAGGCACCCCACAAGTGAGGGGTCTCGAGGTCGACCTCTGCTCTCCTGCCAACACAAATTGCGATCGGCCAGAGAGGTAGGAGAACCACCGTAAAACGGTGCCTCCCACCCCCAACCCCCCCAGCCGATGCAATAGGATACCATGGTCGATGGTATCAAAAGCCGCCGAGAGGTCTAATAGGACCAGGATGGAGGAACAACCCCCATCTCTGGCCCTCCAGAGATCATCAACCAACGCGACCAATGCCGTCTCGGTGCTATGCCCGGGCCGAAAGCCGGACTGGCACGGGTCTAGATAATCAACTTCCTCCAGGTGACGGGGAAACTGTTGTGCCACCACACTCTCAACAACCTTCGCCAAAAAGGGAAGGTTGGAGACTGGACGATAGTTGGTTAATAGAGCTGGATCCAAAGAGGGCTGGATCCAAAGAGGGCTTCTTATGTATTTGGCAGCTCAGGAATGGAAGGAGAAGGAAGAGGAGAAGCTAAAGATGATGATGTTCCTAGGTTTCAAACTGGAGACCTTTCACATGTGGGGTAAATATGATAACCACTACTCTGATGAAGCACTGGTCTAAAAGTAACAACAGCCAAGGTTAAGGAGCTGCATGGTGTTGGGACTAACCCAAAAGAAGACAGACATTGGAGTCCACCAATGGAGAAGGATTTGAGTGGAATATTGCCTATATCTAAGGAACATATGTCAGGCCATGAAAATGATACAGTGCATGGGAATTATCTGCTGGTGAAAAGAAAGAACAAACAGGCAGCCCCAGGGAGAAAAGATTCCATAGAAACAGTCTCCTCCAGGAGCAACAGAGAAGACAAAATGTTTCATATTGTAAAATGAGTTATGTCAACGTTTCTTTATTTTAAAGATAAAGTCTCAAGTGATCCTGGATGAATCAAGAAGGTGAAACAATGCTCGACAGAAAAAGCTTCCCTCTATATCCAGAACAGGGGATCCAGCTTAACGGAATGGATTAGTCATATCAGTGAAGTGAGGGGTGAGGGAGAGGAGAGAGAACCAGCAAAGATGAGCTACAGTATATAGGAATTCTATTGTTTTAGTTTTAATTTTTTTTAAATCATATTTATATCCCGCACTTCTCCGCAGAGGACCCAGGGCGGCGCACAGGAATTTAAAAGCATACAAAAGAATAAATACATAATTTAAAAGCATATTAAATTGTTCTATTCCTATGCTAAAATCAATTTTAAAATCCCCAATTTAAAACTCTTTAAAATAGTCCCCATGGGAGGTTAGGCTAGGCCGGCTTCTTGGAAAAGATGTGTCTTTAGACACTGGCGGAAGAGGCGGAGGTCGGTGATGGTGCGTAATTCAGGGGGTAGGTCGTTCTAAAGGGCAGGGCCCGCCATAGAGAAGGCTCTTCCCCTGGGTGTCGCCAGACAGCATTGCCCGGCCGACGGCACCCTGAGAAGGCCAACTCTGTGGGAGCGTATCGGCCGAAGGGATGTATGGGGCAGGAGGCGGTCTCGCATATAACTAGGCCCCAAGCCATGGAGCACTTTAAAGATGGTCGTCAAAACCTCGAAGTGCACCCAAAAGGCCACAGGAAGCCAGTGCAGCTCACGCAGGATCGGTGTTATGTGGGAGCATCTAGTGGCTCCCGTAATCACCCGCGCGGCTGCATTCTGGACTAACTGTAGCTTTCGAGTGCACCTCAAGGGAAGCCCCATGTGGTGCACTCGAAAGCTACAGTTAGTCCAGAATGCAGCCACGCGGGTGATTACGGGAGCCACTAGATGCTTTAAGAAGTCTTTTTTACACTGGCATTCATTTTTCTAAACTAGCTGTTTTGAAGTGTATTTGGATTGAAAACAATTTGTAAGACGACATGCTTTTTTATTAATGCACATTCAAAGTGTATTGGGGGGTGGGCAGTGGTGGGATTCAAAACGTTTTACTACTGGTTCTGTGGGCGTGGCTTGGTGGGTGTGGTGTGGCTTGGTGGGCGTGGCTTGGTGGGTGTGGCAGGGGAAGGATACTGCAAAATCCTTATTTCGTCCCGGTCAGCTGGGACTCGGGAGGCCGAGAATAGATGGGGATGGGGCCAGTCAGAGGTGGTATTTATCAGTTCTCCAATAAAATTTCTCAAACTTTCCACTTCCAGTTCTCCAGAACTGATTAGAACCTGTTGAATACACTTCTGGGGGAATCCAATAGTTAACCTGCCAAACCCTGGAAACAGGGGGGGAAAACACACATCCACAAATTAAAGCTGTCTATTGTGCTTGCCTATATGGGCATTTTGATATTTGAATTTCATAAATGTCTTTTTTTATTTAAATAATTGTCTTGTAAAGTCCTGAATGTGAAGAGAAAAGTGAATGTTTATTGGTTTCCTAGCACAAATGGATGGGGTAAAGCAGGGATGTCCAAACTTGGGAACTTTAAGACTTGTGGACTTCAACTCCCAGAATTCTCCAGCCAGCTATGCTGGCTGGGGAATTCTGGGAGTTGAAGTCCACAAGTCTTAAAGTTCCCAAGTTTGGACATCCCTGGGGTAAAGAAACAAAGTAGTGATTCAATCAGGGGCCATGTCTAAACAGACTTCCTGGTCATCCCTGCAGTCAAAGTATGAGAAGGGGTTGAATCCAGAAAAGAACATCTTAAGCCAGTGTAATATTCAGCTGTTTAATGGATGGGAACAAGCAGCTGAAGGACACCATGAGGAAAAATGCACCAGGCTAAAAATCAGGAAACTCTGCATCCTATTTCTACCTTAATGGCATGAAAACCCTCACTGAGCCCAATTCACATCACAGTGTTATTTTTGTGGAAAATTGGAGAGGAAGGGGTATTAGGTATCATTGCTGCCTTGATTTATTTATAAAAATAATAAAAGAGGTAGGTAGGTAGGTAAAGAGAGGGGGGGGGAGAGTGAAGCTAGCAAACAGGCAGGCAGGCAGGCAGACAATAAATAAAGACTATAGTTCTGTTTCTGGTGTTTGATGCTGCCTCTGGGCACTATCTAGTTCTCAACCTTCACTATATTATATGTCTTCGGTTCCTACATCTACTAACTGGTATTGATTCACATTTGAAAACCTAACGATTTGTAACTAAACTCAGAATCTCCTAAGACTCCTATGGGAGATTTGAATACAGTGTTTAAATTATTTAAAGTATTTCTGAATATGATGCCAAGGGTTCCAATATGAAGAACTAGCCTGAAAGGGCAGCTAAAGGTAATTATTCAGTCAGAACTTACGAATTGGGGTGTTCTAGCAACCCTGAGGCAAGCTAGTGAAGCAATGAAGATGCTGAGATTAAGATGCTATGATTATATCTGCAACTGAAATTTTGAAAGGACATGGATCTTAGTTCATCAACCGTTAATTTCGCCTTTCACTCCTACTTTTAACGTTGTTAAAAACTTTTTGAAGGCAAAGATATTTTGTGATTTCCCTCATGGCAATTGGTAATTGGTTCCCCTCTCCTCCCATCCCTTTCCCTTTCCTCACCTTCTATTCTCTATTCCAATTTATTCACAAATGAAGGCAAATATGCATGACACAGGATAATGTTGTAGGACCCAATCTGAACTGGTCACCAGGACCAGAGGTTTAGTCTTCCAAGCTTTCAGACTCATGCTGGAGCCTATTCTCAGGGAACTTCTGTCTCACCAAATTCTGAGCTTTTGGAGCACGAGTCCAAAACCTTGCAAGACTAAAGGGTGGGCGGTCTCCAGCATGAATCTGCCAGACTGGATTGGCTGGGTCGAAACAACTGGGAAGTTCTTGCCACACCTGTTCAACAACCCGTTCAACAGAGACAAACAGTAGGTATAATACCAGCTGTGCCTTTTTTTAATTGTAAAGTTTTAAAAGTGATTAACTCATACATTTAATTTAAATCTCCTTTTATTTGTAAGAATAGAAGTACCAGACTCTATATAAAAATGAAAAAAAGCAACATATGTTTAACGAAAATACTAAAATATTGCTTCTCTAAAACAGCAGAGAGGCAGCCCTGAGTGTTGTAAATTTAAATCATTATGAAAGGCTATGATGCCATCCTAATTTGAAACAAAACAGACTGTGGATGGAGGACGAATAGAATGAAGAAAGCAAATTTAAGTTTTATTTGAAGTTCTGCTGCCCTCCAGGGGTATATTTTGGGAAAACAGCCACATCTTTATACTTAATTTTTACAACCAAAAATGTATTCCTATCAAAGAAACTTTATAGTGCATTATGGTTTCAGCAATTCTAAAACAAGAAGTATTCCACATAAATCTCATCTGGAAGGAATGTTATCACTGATGGTTTTTTATTGTTCTTTTCAGATGCAAACTAAGATGATTTAAAATGCAGCTAGGTATGTTTGGATGTCTTGGTAAAGGGTCATGAGTTTTCAGAGACCATTCTATTACACCTTTGAAGATTAAAAGGTCTTTAAAAATCTATGTGTAGATTTTTAATGCCCATTTCACAATATTCATTTTATTTCTATGTTATCCATCTCAGCCCATGCAGGTTTTATATAAGGATCCTTGCTACATAGGGTTTTTTTCCTAGTATCTTTGTATAATCTACCCTTTTATGCAAATATACTGTGCAGGTTTTTGTTTTTTTTGCCACATTTAAAAAAACTTTTATTGAAAATTTATTCATTTTTTTTATAATGTTTCCGAATGGATGTTCAGCTTTGCACTGCTCCCTAATAAAGAATGACACTGAATTATACTGAATAACTGAATTACATTGATTGCTGCCATCTGTGAAGCAGTAAATTCCATTTTGAGAAAGGGGGGAGGGGGTGTTCAGTCACAAATAAATCTGTAACTGATTACTTTTACTTCTCAAGTTGCAATTTTTTTCTATCACGTGCAAATTAAAATGGCATGTCCAGATAAGATCTCTAAATAATATTTAAACTTTTAACATTTGAGAGTTGCACATAATGGACTTTCATAATTTTATAGTCTCCAGATTCAGTCAAGGAGTGCCTCAGGCCTTATATCTCCGCAAATTCTAAAAAGGCCTACCATTCCTAGACTTTTCCGTTATATATTCCAATATATCTTTCACATTAAAAAACATGAATTAGTAATACATTTCAAAATAATATTTACTACTTTGGAGAAACTAGCAGATTTAACAGAGTTGGAAGGGACCTTGTAGGTCATTTAATCCAACCTCCCACCCACCTGCCCAAGCAGGATACCCTACACCATTTCTGACAAATGACAGTCCAGTCTCTTCTTGAAAGCTTCCAGTGATGAAGCTTCCACAACGTCTGAAGGCAAGCTGTTCCATTGGCTGATTGGTTGACTAGTATTCTTTATGTTACTTAAAAACCAATTTCAAACCATTTGTTTATTTATTCACTTGTATTGGTCTATTTAAAAACCAATCTATATAAATGCAGTAGCAGGTTGTACATAGAGAACATTCATCTGGACTAGATCAGGGGTCAGCAACCTTAAACACTCAAAGAGCCACAAAAGTCTAACTGGAAGCGCCCCACCCACCCACCCACCCCCGCCCCGTTCAATTCTGGAGCCAACCGGAAGTTCAGTTTCCCTACCATAGAGTCTCCTCCTAGCGCAACATCCTTTTTCCTCTACCTGTCCTAACCGTAAACCCTATCAATTGTGGAGCTGACTGGAAAACCCTCCCCTTGCCATAAAGTCTATTCCTGGCACGCACACACCCAAACCAGAAGCTCCTCTCAATATTGTGGTGCCAACCGGTGACAGGGAGCCATAGCAGAGGGATGAAAGATCCACATGTGTCTCCAAAGCTACAGGTTGCTGACTCCTCGACTAGATACACAGCAATTTGTTCTTATTTTCTTTAACCTCTTTAGGTTTTTGTTGCAGCACAGTTTAGCCACCAGATGGCTCCCTTTTTTCATATGATAGAACATTCAATACATACTTCAGGAGCATTCATTTTCACATAACCAAAATATAGAACCCTTTAAATACATACATTCCAAAATTTCAAAGGGTAAAATGGGAGCACTCATAACAAGCCAGTTGTTCTCTGAAGGCTTACAGCCCGACACTGTTTTTCTATAAACATCACTGAAGATTCATTACAGGTAAGTCATCATTAGTGCAGTTAATGAACCCCATGAAATGAGCACATTATTCCAATTTGCACTATTCAAAGCGATATTTCTAAGGGAAATAGGATAATTAGTTCCAGCTTGATAGAAATAAGTAATTAAAAATTATTAAAGATAAAGTTTATTAATGAAATTGCTGCATAACCCTAAAAGAGAATAAGCATGTATCCAAAGCGTCCCTGTTGCTTTCTGTATTCTACTGTAGTTCTTCAAAACGAGCCTCTTCCTTTTTTAGCTTTCCTCAAACAAGCTTTCCTTTTCTTCATTTTGCACACAAGACAATTAGTATCTATAAAACCGCTCATGAGCTAGTCTCGGCTGCACATGTGTCAGCCTTGCACTAACTGAATTTTGGCTCGCATTAAATGAGACCTGGTATCAATTTTTTAAAAATCATACAAAAAAATGAATTTTGTGCTCTTTGAATTCACATTAATTGTAACCTACCTGTATTTCCTTTTGTGTCCCACAGTTACAGCTAGAGTTACACCTCTAGTTACAATTTTATGACTGAAACCAGTTAAAGAACTACCCCCTTCACCCCTGTAAATAAATGTTCCTCATTTCCAAAAGTTGAATATTATTGTTTCTCAATACTATATTGAGAGCATCACCTTTCCCTGGATGCCTTTTCTTTTTCCATCCACATATAATTTTTCAGGGATGTGGTGACTAAATGACTAAGTGACTAAGACGCTGAGCTTGACAATCAGAAAGGTTGGCAGTTTGGTAGTTCAAATCCCTAGCACCGTGTAATGGAGTGAGCTCCCATTACTTGCCCCAGCTTCTGCCAACCTAGCAATTTGAAAGCATGCAAGTAAAAATGCAAGTAGAAAACTGGGATCACTTTGGTGGGAAGGTAACAGTGTTCCGGGTGCCTTTAGCATTTAGTCATGCCTGCCACAGACCATGGAGACATCTTCGGACAGTGTTGGCTCTTCTGCTTAGAAATGGAGATGAGCACTGCCCCCTAGAGTCAGGAACGACTAGCACGTATGTGAGGAGAATCTTTACCTTTACCTCATAACTTTTTCTGTGATCCTATTCTGGGAATGATGAGTGGTATCATAAAAAATGCAGCAAATCAGATTTGGTAATATAATGTCTTAAGATGTACTGTATGTGGCATTTGTCTTCACAATATTTCCACAATTTAGCCTCAAATATGCCTTCACTCTCCCATTTATTTAATGAATGCTAAATTTCATGTCAGTGTTATTACAGACTTGAATATATTTTGTTTCAGTTTCACATCCATCCATTCTGATAACAATCTCTTAGTTTATCAAAAGAAATAATCTGTAAATTTACAGAGGTCTATTTAAAAGTAAAACCAGCAGTTGGGTTATTCAATTTTATCAGAGCATTAGACTATGTCTATTGAAATATAAATCATTTCAGACAAAGCTAACTCGCTGGCTATAAGACCCCACTTAAATTATGGCTATTTACATTTAATCTTGAATTTGGTATGAAACATCTGGCCCTATGTAAAGGTTGCGGAGATGCTAGAATGGTGATGCCATACATTTCAGTGTACTACACACTCTCCTTTCTAGCTTGATGCTACACAGAGGACATTATGCAACAAAGTTTGGAAACTATCATGTATTTTCTGTAAAATAGAAACTCTTTGGATGACTTATCACTGCAACTGCAGGTATGAAATCAACATGTGATTCCACTGAGCATATGTCACTCATGAAAACTTCAATATGCATATTTCCAAATCAGCTGATGCTGAAGGAACCTTTCCCCCCTCATTTTAAACATATCATTCCAGCCAACTGCATAATCTTAGTGCTAAAAATAATAGACTTAGACTTAGAATAACTTTATTGTCACTTTGAATGTACACTAATCGGCATGCATTAAAATGAAACTTCATTGCATACAGCTCTCAAAGGGTCACCACCTCCAATATGTAGTATATAACCATGACAAAATAAATAAATACAAAAATATGCATATGCCCACATATATTACGACACAGAGAAACAACACAGTCTAATTCAGATGTATGCATGTATGTGGCGAGAAGAATGAATCTTGCAAGTTTACCAGATGGATGGCATAGGGAACAAAGCTGTTACAGAATCTGGGAGTCCTGCTAGAAATACTTCAAAATCTGCTCCCAGAAACAGACCGTGAAATGGATGTGCAGGGTCTCTAACAATGCTTTGAACTCTAAGCACATAGCACTTATAAGCAGTATCCTGAATGACAGGAAGCGAGCTTCCTATAATTTCCTCAACTGTCTTTACCACTCTCTGAATGAACCTTCTCTCTGAGGTACTGCGGGCACCAAAACAGTGATGTAGTTTGTTAAAACGCTGTCAATTGTGTCTTTGTAAAAAAAGTGGCCAAGACAGAAAGAGAAAGATGCGCTCTCCTCTTCTGTCAGAGTCCATCAGTAGTTTCAATAGCAGAGGTCTAAAACAAAGCAAAAATTATGAACAGACCACTAGATACATAACCTTTCTGAGGTATAACCCATTTCAATAATCCCATTCAACATTAAATTATATTTTATATACTGTACAAGGTTTATTAAGTATTGATGAGCTAGGAGAGGAATTGAACAAAAGAGAAATATCAGACTTTGACTGCAGAAAAATGGACTAGCTATTAATGTAAGCCATATAGTTTTGAGAACCTTATATTAGAATTTTTGTTTCAGTTGGCATGACTTATATTAGCTTATTTCACATCCACCTTCCCCAACTTCAGACATGATGACTGAGAATTCTTGGCATACAAACCCTAATGTATCTGAACAGAGCTAGAGGATGAAGAAAAATGC
This sequence comes from Rhabdophis nuchalis, assembly GCA_039707465.1. Taxonomy (NCBI): domain Eukaryota; kingdom Metazoa; phylum Chordata; class Lepidosauria; order Squamata; family Natricidae; genus Rhabdophis; species Rhabdophis nuchalis. Next base: position 134,480,976 of record CM077645.1, on the reverse strand, counting down.
TTTATATAAACACTTCTTCATCCTCTTGCTCAATGGCATACTTTTCAACACCAGCTACTGATTTTTAAAAAAAACACTTTCTTTTTTTTAAAAAAATGTTTAAATGTGGGTGTCTCATGCTTAAATTTCTTATGTTGCCTTGTTCAATAGACAGTGGTTTGTTTTCATTCATGCACACACAGCTATATAAAAGAGCAAACAACTGTTTATTTGTTATGTGAGCAGAAAAAATGTATATCCTTTCACACATGAAGATACCTAAATCAAACATCTGTATTAAAATCAAACATTCCATTGAAAATGTCTTCTACTAACAAGTGATGTGTTGAATAGGTGAGAGCACAAAATTGGCTATTTTGCTAGAAATACAGGGTGATCTGATTTATCTAATAAAGGACTAGAATCAATAGAAGGAGAGAGGTGCAGTAGCTCAGTGGCTAAATGGAGCTGAGACCAATGGAGATGGTCTCAGCTCCAATGGTTCAAGCTCTAGCTACTGTGTGGCTAGGTGAGCCCCTGTCACTTGCCTCAGCTTCTGTCCACCTAACAGTTCAAAAGCATGTTCTATGTAAATTGATAGATTATCTCTTTGGTGGGGAGATGTGATGGTGCTCTGTGCAGACAGGCAGATTCCTGATGGCTCTGAACCTTCCCAGTTGTAGGAAGGTTCCCACTTGTGAGGCAGCTCCGAGAAAGAATGGGACCTTGGGTGACACTGCAGGAAGAGCTGCTCGTCTTTCTCTCTGTGGCACACCTTGAGAAGCATGCAAGCATGTTGTGACCCAGCTCCCAAAACACAACAAACCCTCTGACATGAACTCAAAAGATTCCTTTATTAGAGATCGTTTCTGGCTTCCGGACATGACAGACGTGTTTCTGACATGTCTGCCGCTTGCTCTTCTAGTGGGTGCCTTCGGGGGCACGGGGGCTCTTGTAGGGAGCCCCCACCATATGGGTGGCTGCGGGAAGCCCCCACTTCGATGGCGGTCAGTGGGGGCTTTTTCATTTTGCCCCAGGAGCTGGAAAGCTGAATGCGGGGGGGAAGACTCCTCTCGCCGAAGGATCGCTGGAACAATGAAAGTTTGAAGAACGGGCTGAAACGCCGGGGCTGGAGGATCGTACCGAGGCTCTGCTTTACTTGTGTGGACTGTGAGTTTTTGCATTTGAATGTATTCAACTTTTTAGAAAAGAGAAATAGAGGGGGGAGTTTGTAGAAACCCCCCCTTGGAAAAAAGTGGCATTTTAAAATGCTCCCTGGGACCGGGGAGAGAGAGGAAACTAAACATCCGACTTGTTATTAACCAAAAGGAAATGCACTACCATATATGGAATTGCTGTGGAAACTTTGTATCTGAGCCTCGTTACAGCTGAAATGGAACTTTCACTAGTTCTTCATTACCGCTAAAGTGGCAGAAAAATGGCGCTTCTTTGTTCCCAGCAGAAAACCTTCTTTGATTTGTGAACATTCCTTCAATTTTACAAGAACAAGTTAAAAATTATATAGAAAGCCAACTCAAATGACTCTCAGTGTTTCCCCCATTGTGAGCCCTTCTTCTTTTTTTTGGATTGGATTATACAATTGTTTCTCTGGAGTTTATACAACATACAGTTTGAACTTTGATACAGACTTTTCCTTTTCTCGGACTTCACGGACTGCTTGCCCACCGACGCCATCTTTAGCTACAAGAACTTAAAACTTTAACTATGGCAGCGAGAAAACCCCCGACTGGAAAATCTCTTTCCGCCCCTGCTTCAACAAAAGCCAGTCCAATCCCACAACAAACAAAAATTACTGCAATGTTACAGAAAGAAGCTGCAGGAGAGGACACCCAACAATTATCAACAGATGAGATGCTTCAAAGCATAATGAAGGAAATAAAAGAAATCCGGAAAGACATGATAAGTTCAAGACTGGAACTGTTGGAGGCACAAAGAGCTATAATAGATAATAAACAAAAAATTGATGGGTTGGAGGGTGGGGCAGTTGAGATGAGGGAAGAGATAAGGGAATTTCAAAAAGAAGTTACAGATATTGCTGGTCTTATGTCAAGAATGGATTTTGAAAGAATGTCTTTTTTTTTAAGGTTTCAAAATGTCCCGGAGTCAGATTCAGAAAATCTAAAAGATTTAATGAGCACAATTTTAGCAGAGTATATCAAAAAGAATAAATAATATATTTGGGGGGACATAGACCTGATTTATAGAATTAATTCAGCATATGCCAGAATAAATAATGTACCCAGAGAGATACATATTAAATTTGTAAGAAGGTCAACAAGGGATGAGATTCTGAGAGCACAGCGAGGAGGGCCTTTGATATACCAACAAAAAGAGAACTCCATTTTGAAGCAGATCCCGAAAAAGATTCGAGAGATAAGAAGGAAATATTCCTTCTTGTCCAAAAAATTGTACAAAAAAGGGGTGTGGTTCAAATGCTTAATGCCTGAAGGAATGTTGGTGTTCTGGGAGGGAGGTAGAGCAAGAATTAAAACAGTAGAAGAGGCGGAAGCCTTTCTTAAAAAACATTCCTCAATCCTGAAGGATGAAGATATGGGAGCGGGAGGGGCCGTGGCTCTGCCCACTGGCGGGAAGGAAGAAGAAACAATAGCAAAGAGACTCAGATCACAAAAATGATCTTTTTTTTTAATATCGTAATTCCTATACGGATGTTAATAGAAATAAATGATTGAATGCATGAAATTTATGATATGATATGTATGTACCTCTTTCCACCTTTTATTGAAATTGATTTTGTATGAAGTCTCGGAGGCGGTTACCACCCCCGGCATGGAAGCTCTAAAATATTTCTATGATACCCTACATACCCTTTTCCTTTATAAAATTGCAAAACCAATAAAATTGTTTAAAACAAAAGATTCCTTTATTAGGAATGCCAACAGTCCTGGCAAAAAGATTCTCTCACAGACTGAAAAGTTCAGCCAGAAAATCAATAGTTTCATCTCCGTCCCCCTGCCTTTTATCCCCAGAGCTAGATGGGGCCTCACTAGCGACAATGACTCTTCCTTCCTCAGGATAGGCCCACAGTTTTCCACTGCTCTCCTCTCCTCTGCCTTCTGTGCAACTGGGTGTCAGGCACTGGACCTAGCTGTTCCTTCTCTTCTTTATCAACCACCTCCAGACCTGGGGGCTGTTGACTCTCCATCTAAGGGCTGACAGATGGCCCAGGCTCCACCTCTTTCTCTCTCTCTGCCAACTCCATTCCTCTTCCCCCTTGGAGCTCTCAGGTTGCCCTAATGCTGACCCTGACTCCCACACCTCCTCCTCCTCTGATTTGGCTGCTGGAGGGGCCAGTGACTGACAAGCCACAATAGCTGGTATATTGACAAACCAAACTATTATTCTTCAATAGCATTGTGGTCTCCTAGCTATTATAACAATGCAATACACTAATAATAATTATAATCAATAGAAGCAAATATATTGTGTAACTTAGTGTTGGATTTTGGAGCTCTTGGTGATCCTGATCTTAGTTTTTTGCTTGCAGACATTTTATTACCCAACTAACTAACATCAGTGCTAGTCCATATGAGGTTTGTTCTGTGTTTGTATACTGGAAGCAAAACCTTCACTCACCAGCTGATTTATGATTGATCTTACTTAGTCAGGTAATGAAATGTTCGCAAGCAAACAACCAAGATCAAAGAACATCAATGATTCCAATCTCTTGGTTTAAGTAGACTAACACTCTCTAAAATTCAATCTGCCTAGAAAAATCTGCAAACTGGGTAACGTTCATACGGCACAAACATTGTGATAATTATTCACAATTTCTGTCTTTCCTAACTTGCAAGGCAAAGCCATTGTAAAAAAGGAATATTTTGATATTTGCCTGACAATAGTGTCAAAGCCAAAATATTGTGGTAGGTCACAATAAAAAGGCAGGAATGCTTCAACATAACATTTATTAATTTATTTTATTTTGTTTATTTATTAAATTTATATGTCATCCAACTCACTGTGTTTAATACCACCACTTCGAGAAATCCACAGAGGGAATACAAAGTGACATTGAAGCCACTGTGTGATTTTTTTTTTCAGTAGAAAGCAACAACTTTAAACATCACAGATTGTAAACAGAACCTGAGCTATTGCAAGTTTATCATGCCGACCGTTAGCCAGGTGAGCTTACTTAAAATCTTAAAAACTGGTGTGAGAAATCATTTAACCACTATGGGCATTAAACAAAGGTTCTGGTCCTCTCAAAACAAAAATAATGTTTTTTAACTTGATAAAGGAGCTGACAATATTTCTGAGGCTCTGCACATCCTTTCATGAATTCTGTAATAAGATATATTTTCCTAACAGTTGCTTTGATACCTTTGCTTTTCTTCAGATAGAGGGATACAACCTCTCTGAGACATCAAATAGATAATTCAAAGCATTAACGCTTAAGAAGGACGTTTTCATTATATACCTTTTAAATTTCAATAGGAAAGAATGAAACCTTCTTGCCAGCAAACAAGAAAACAAGCAAGCAAGAGAGCACCAAATACTCCACATTATATGTTTGCTAAATGAAATTATTGCAAACACATTGATTGCGTTAGACATAGCTCACAAAAATCACCGCTTCTGTGTTTGTTTGTTTGTTTGTTTGCTTGTTCAACAGCATCAGTTTGTGTGTGATACACTGAACTGCAAACTAACCATCCAAATTTTACTTAGTGTTTTGTACAAATCAGAAGAGTGTTTAACTTATGGATGTTTGTATAATAAAGTATGCTTATTTACATTCACCCATCTGTATTGTATATATTTTGACTGAACATATGCAGGATCTTGTGTGCTTAAGGAAAGTCTCACACCTCAAAAGGCCACAAACAAATCTTTGAAAAGCAGTAATTTGTTTAATAAAGAAGTAGAGCAAGTTGAAAATATTCATTGGGACAATTAGAAGTACACATGAAACTGGGGAGATATTACTAGATTAGAGGAATTAAAGTCATAGGCAACATTAGGACAACTGCACCTAAGATGCACAAATGCCAATGGCAGAAAAGAAATGGTAACATCTAGTGGTCATCTGGAGCCCAAAATCTGGATGACCATTCCATGCCAGCATAGAAACATATTCAACAGTAACATATTTATTTTTGCTATCTTGCCTGGATTTCTGCAGCCTATATAGTCTGGCAAGGTACATCAGAATTAAAGTGTGTATCTGTAAGGGAGATTGACTAGAAAAGTATCTGTGTGTGATTGAGTACTTTGGAGAGAGTTAAGGGAAAGAGAGCAGCAAGTTTAACAATTGCTCAGCCCTCAGAGAGAGATGTAGAAATAGAAAGCTGAAAATGGTCTAAAGTAGAATTGAAAACAATTTCTAAGTGAATGAGTTGAAGATAAATTGTAGGTCAATGAGAATTTGGAGAGACTGAATTTGTAGCTGTTACTTGAAGCCTACTCTGTGGTTTTTATTCTTAGCTAACATCTACATTTTTCAAAGTGTTAACAAAGAGTGGAGAAGTATACAACAATGCAACCCACAAAAGGTGCTTGTATAGGCTCACATCTACCTACCCATCCTTTTTGAAACATATATGGATTGGTTTCAACAATGGAGGGACTTTTCCTATGTCGTTCCATCTCCTTTCAAATGCAGACTATCTTTAATAAAACATGTGGAGATTTCCTAACAATCTAGTTGGGCAAAGCTAGAAATGTGTAAATTAAGTAAGTCCTGATGATGTCTCCAACTCAGAATACTGTATGTATTGAGGATAATCAGACATATAGGACTGGATATACACTGAACATTACTCTAAGCTTATTTGTTTTGGACTTGCCTCTTCTTTCTTGACATGGTGGCTCAGTGGCTAAGATGATGAGCTTGTCAATCAGAAGGTCAGCAGTTCAGCAGTTTGAATCCCTAGCGCCACATAATGGAGTGAACTCCTGTTGCTTGTCACAGCTTCTGCCAACCTAGCAGTTTGAAAGCATGAATACATGCAAGTAGAAAAATAGGGACCACTTTGGTGGGAAGGTAACAGCGCTCCATGTGTATTCGTTGTTTAAGTCATATTGGCCACATGACCACAGAGATGTCTTCGGACAGCACTGGCTCTTTGGCTTTGAAACAGAGATGAGCACTACCCCCTAGAGTCAGAAACGACTAGCACATATGTGTGGGGGAACCTTTACCTTTACCTTCTTTCTTACCTCAAGCCAGTCCAAAAGACTCATATTGTCAGCCTCCGCTTGGTTGCTTTCTACGGCTGCCATTGAAACAGGGAGGGAGAGGCTTTGGTAATTGGGAATGGGACTGTATGGTGCAGGAGGGTGATTTGGAGAAGGGAGTGTGTTCTCACCATCTACTTCACATACCACTGGCTGGAGCCATGCGGTGGTCAAGGTCAACGGTCTTGCATATCACCTGGAGATGCAACCCACATGACATCTAAGGGGATTGCGCATTGGACAATGGGGTGGGAGTTATTGGGGAAAGGGGGTTGGACACATATTGATATGTATGATTTTGTGCACTTGGGTCTCAGACCTTGCTTTACCTCACTGCTATCTTTTCATAACCAGTAAAAGTACTCTTAATTCTTACAAATGGAGTTGAGTGGATTCTTTCTTGGTTATCGTTAGAAGCAGACCTGACACATATGTTCTCCCACCCAGATCCTATTTAATCAATTCTTTAAAACCTGGTTCTTCTCCCAGAATTTGGGCTAGAGTAATTGGTAGAACCTTTGTAGGAAGTTTGTTTTGAGAGTGTTGATGTTCTTTTTCTAGATATTTATTTTACCAGATCTTTCTATTATTCCATTTGTAATCATTTTTGTTGTATTATGCAAGAGACCTGGGTACTCTATAAATTTAATAAATAAATAAAAATGCTACCCACCACAGACGTCAACTTCCTGCTCTCTTTGAAGATTCATCCCTGACTGAAATGATCAAACAAAGAATTTATATTCTGATAAATCCTATTTGGGCATTGTCTATCATGATTTCCTAAATGTGCCATAGTTTCTTCAAATCTGCAGCAGTAAAGATCTTAATATCAGCGCTTTTCAGCAGAAGTGATTATCCAGGTGGTGGAAACATTTAAAGGCCAACTCTCCTCCCATTATAGCTCCCATGGTGTCCCCAGAAAACTTGCATATCAAGGTAAAATACCTTACTTTGATGTCACAGATTGCATTTTAGTTTAACATCAACATTAAATCTCTTAATTTATGCACAGTTTTCTGTATAATGTTTATAATAACATTGTTATTTTCAGTAGATACTTTAAAATGTGTTCACCCATAGTAAGATGAAAGAAAAATAGCCCAGCCAGATGGTTCAAAAGAACTTTTAAAAAAAGAAGCACCGAAAGGAGACAAAAATGGAATCACAGTATTAATCAAAGGCAAGTATCCACATAAACAGGAATGGGCCAAGGATTAAAGATAGCCCTAAACTTTGTTTCATAGCTATATCAAATCTTTTTCAGAACAAAAGTCAATGAATGCTTAGGAAAGTAAAATTATAGTCCCTATAATACCAAAGTGTATTATCTAGTGAAGACAATGAGAAAGAAAAAGGTAGATGGAAGCTAATATAGAAAGTCATGGTTTTGACAAGCACAACAGGTTCAGTGTAGAGTTGTAAAACGTAAAATGTAATCTTCTTCAGGACTTTACATTTGAATTCAGTACCCAAGTAGGTCCTCAGTACCTATAAGAATCTAAGTTTGGGATATATTAAGGACCATCATTTCCTATAGAAACAACTTGTATATAATTAGTTCTGAAGAAACTCTTATGTCATTTGGCATCTAATGATCAGAACATTTAGCAGAATATTTTCCAATGATTGTCCAAATGCATGTGTGGTCTATGCATAAGGCAGAGAATAGCCCAATTATGATCGCCAAGTGTCATTCCAAAATAAAATCTTCCAACTATTTTGCCAATGTATCTTATGAACAGCGTACCTCATCCTTGTAACAGTTTAAAACTTAAGTAATCTTTTTTTTTAAAAAAATCTTACAAAGAACTCTTACAAAAGGATCTCTCTAAAACTGCTGAGTGGAAGAAAGAACTAAAGGCAGTGAGATGATATCACTATGTTTGGTGTCTAGAGTGCCATTTTGGGTTTGCAGCTTGGAGCATCTCATTCACAGCAAATTACTAAGTATACAGTTATATGCTCTATTGGTCATGAGATAGCAATAGCAATAGCACTTAGACTTCTATACCACTTCACAGTGCTTGATAGCCCTCTCTAAGCAGTTCACAGAGTCAGCATATTTCCCCCTACAATCTGGGACCTCAGCTGCATGAAGGGTCTATGATAATTTGTTGTAGCCAACTTGCCATGGTCAACTTGCAATGGCCAACTTGCTGTGGGACAACTCACCATGGCCAACACGCCACAGAACACTAATATCAAATTAATGGTAGAATAGAATAATTAAAGAAATGATGCAAAAGGAGGGAAATGTGAATGACAAAAATTAACATGTTTTTTTATTTATTTTAAATAATTAATTTAAATTGTTAAATTATCCTGCAGTGAATTGTTCCACAGCAAATTGGCTGTCATGAGTTGTCACATTTTGTACTAGGAATACTCAGTTTTCAACCCAAAGAAAACTGACTCTTATGTCAGTTATCATGTCTGCATTGATCGCCAATATTACACAATAAGTGTCTACAGCCTTTCTCCAGAACCACTGAGATTTATATAGTGAAAATATAGTGCAAATAATAGTAGTGATAATAGTTTTGATAATAATAGTTGTATTATGACTGAAAGACAATCTAAAGGACATTTCAAACATATTTGTATTACTTTGACAGGACATTAAAATGACATAATATATTTTACAGCTACTAAGTATTTTATGCACTAGAAATGCAGTGGCTCTGTCAACTGCCTTCTGTGTATTTCCCCCCCACCCCCATCTGGAAAATGATCCTGCCAAAGGGTTCAAATGTTCAGTCCAGAAAGCTGAAACTTAAACACAAGAGGAGAAAGAAAGCCAGTTACTATGGGGACCAAAAACTTGGCAGCGCATTACAGATCTTCAGACAGAATAATAGAGATTCAGGAAGGGGGAATGATACTTCTGAATGTGGGTGAAACTGATAAGTAGATAAGAGGAGAATTCAAAATCTCTCTTGAAACCAAAACAAACCAGGAAGAAGAGTGTTGCACAGGGCGTCAACTCCTATCCACTCAGTTGAAGCAGATCAGAGTCAGTCTCTCTCTCTTTCTCTCCCCTCCTCTCCCTCTCTCTCCCCTCTCTTCCCCTCTCGCCCTCTGCCCCACTCTGTCTCCCACCCTACCTCCTCCAATAGCTCCTTCAATAATTGAACTGTTTAGTTCATTCCCTCCTGTAATGATCTGCATTAGGGAGGATAGGAAAAAAGACAAAGAAAATCAATACAATGTAAATGATTGGCTGAAAGTTAACAAAAAAGCCAGTGACGTTTTCTCTCCTCTTATATTGAGCATTGTTTTATAGGAAGTTGAGGGGGCCCAAGAAAACACCCTTCCCATCAAAGTAAAAAACAGCATTCTGATCCAATGAAAGATTCATTTCTTTGGAAAAAGCATGCAAGACTACAATGTGCATAGAAAGGGGTCAGAGTTTGAGCTGCGTCAGGGTGATGCTGAACCACCGGAGGACCAGGCAAATGGCAAACCCTGTATTATGTCACAAGCTTCACATCATATATATATATATGGTATATATATGGTATATATGGATGGTATAACATTGTTTTCTCCACATTGATGAAAGAATTGGATCAGGAAGACAAATGGGTGTTCACAGACTGACTACTCCACAACCCTATAGCTTTTCTAGGAGATTAAAACAGAAACTGCAACTTTAACACCCAGCATTAGTAAATAAATATAATTTAATATTAATCCCTACCAACCAAGAGGCTTTAATCTGGTCTCTGCTGCAGGTTGTCCTATTTTGTAAACATAATGCAGAGTCTTCTAGAATCACACTATGGAAACCACAGGCAATTATGACATCATATGGTAATATTTTGCCTGGCAACTCAGAATACAGGGCCAACTAGGGTTAAATAGGTCACTCACTTGTTTCTATAGTTGAAAGTAACAACAGTATGGATTTCTTCCCCCCCCTCCCCATGTTTCCTTGTTTGAATTATTTTTTTAATTCATCCAAGACAGAGTTGTGTGTTGTATGCTAAGAGAACATTAATATATTATGTTGAGTAATATATCTATATGAGCATGAAAAGAAATTTGTTTATGTAGTGTTCCATTGCTTACTTCCACAGAACTGAGCTGTGTTATTTCTCCACTCAATTTTGGCAACATACAGTCTCTTTAGCAACAACCAAGAGATGCAAAAAATGCTGTAGTTTTCCCCCTTGTTTTTATTCTTGAAGAAACTACATACACCAAGAGAGAATAAATAAGCACATTTAAGATGATAGCCATACAAATGATGACTCATTTAGTGTCTGTCTGGAATGTGAAAAATTCTCTTTATTTATATTTCATATTTCTTAAATTCCTGTAAATTCCTGTTGGAGAGGGGCTCTGGGCAGTGTATAACATTATAAAAATATAATAAAATTATTAAAGTATTTTAAAAATCATAATAATAATCTTATTGCCACCATGGTCCCCAAACAGGAGGTAATTCAGCACTAGATAAAGTTTCTTGATGGATTAATGTACAGTATGTCCTTCACCATGAAAAGAAGATTCTGTATGAAGGTTTCCTTTCTGTGTAACAAGAAATAAAACAGCAATTAAATACCCCGTAATTCCATCTAAGTGTGACTTATTCTATAGGTAGACCTTACTTAACAACAATTTCTGATTTGCTTGGCTTCATTAGTTGGAACCTTTACACACCCATTTAAAATGAATGTGTTGGCTTAAGAACCCTACTTAGTGCTACTTTCTGTATAGATAAGTGTCATTTTAAACTGATCTGGCATTTTTAGTGTTGGGTCTCAGCTCTGTGACATTAAAAAAAACGATATTCCGCCTTTGAAAAGGCAGAAGAAACATCTCCCTTATCACTCTGTAACCAATATATGTAAGGTTAGAGGGTGGTGCTATAAGGCCAGAGACTGCAATTTCCAGTCCTGGCACCTCTCATTTTGGAAATTAACTTCTGAATAATTGAGAGGGAGGTCATGTAGTTATATTCCTTGATTACCATATTGCTACATCAAGAGACATTAAGATTAATGACAATACAAGTTATTAACTGATTAAATTAATTTAATCTTCAGGCTGATTCACTTGTGCTGTTCATGTATGCCTTCTGCTTCAAAAGACCTTTATCCATTTGTGCTTTCAGGAGATCATGAACTAGTTTACCTTTCTCTTACACTCTTAAAAAAGAAAAGGGCACTGCTGGCAAGATGGAAATCTGTGCAGAATGTGGTCATTGGCGGGACTATAGCAGCTTTAGTGCAAAACATCTGGAGTGCACTTGCTAACCTCGCCCTAGGATGCAGAATGTATGGAACTTCTGCTAAATAAGCAGATAGGTAAAGGATCCCATAAATACACCTTGCAGAAAGCTCATTAGTGGTATTGCTGTGCCTGTATCCCACAGCAGTCACCTTTTTTCTTTAAGTCAATAAGCTGTTATGTGCAATGATATAGTGGAAGCACAGGTGAGGAAAGGTCTCAATGACAAGGAGGCTTTATAGATTGAGAGGTTCCCATGGCAATCTTCAAGGATGCAGACGTTGTCCCTTGCCCCCAAAGAAGCATTTTCAACATAAAAATATCAGTCTTTAGGGGAAAATATAGAATCACTCAAAATTAGAAGACTAATTGTCCACATGACAAAACCGGTTCAGAGTAGGCAAACGTGAAGTGAACATTGTGACAATGTGGTCTATATGGGGTTCCCAACCTCTTGAGTGGGTCCCATGAACACGACTCAGAAGATGTAATTGTGTTAGAATGCAGTGCACAGTAAGTTATGAGTGTGCCTTAGCATGTCCATGTGATATCTCTGCTATGAACCTTGTATTGGTCACTGGTGCACTTAACAGATGCCATTGAAGGTGCTAGTGTGATCTATAAAGCCCTCATGGCAAAAATAATAATAATAACCTGGTTGTCTGAGAGAATCACCTACCTCACTGTGTCTCTGCCTGCCTGTAAGATCTGGTAATATGGCCATGTTCTGTGTTCCATTCATTACTAAGTCCCAATGTCATTTAATGGATCCAAGGAAGTATGCCCTATGTCAAGTTCCCAAGTAATAACTCCATATAAAGCAGAACTCTGAGGCAGGCAAGTTCCTCAAAGAACAATTTTATTGGAGATATCATATCCCCCCCCCTCCCTATTCCTTCTTTGCACTGTAGCAACCCTGAAGTTTCCAAAATGGCCCCAATCAGGTTCACTTCAGAGTTGAAACCCTCTCTATCATGGCACCTACTTTCTGGAATTGAATCTCTCCAGAAGTTAGCATTGTCAATCCTGTCATCATTTAAGCAAGCCTCAAAGACCTAGGGGTTCATTCAAATCCTGGACGGCGATGTTGCTTTTGTTTTATATTTTGGATCATTGTGTCTTATCCATTTTGGTTTCCTTTATTTTTGTTTTGGTTTACCAATGTTTTCTAATAGTTGCTTTATGGTAACCTGCCCAGAGTCAGTCAAGTTGGTGGCTCCATAAACATGGCAAAATAAAATAAAAAAATATTTACAACATACAAAATGTTGTAACAATGTAATACTGTGTCTAAAATATCTGGGTTATAGTCCAGAAAACCATATAGTGTAAGTCTTTACTGACATCTAGGGGATAACTGGATGTTTGTAGCCTGGTCATAACAAATTATGCATACCCTACAAGCAAATTACAGTATATGAAGGATTCAATCTGAAGAAATGATAACTTGGTTATAGTCAAGAGAGCTTTTTGCAGGCACCACACATTATGTTGCAGCTGGAGAGACTCTTGTTTTTCCCATTCATTTTCTTAAAAGAATTTGGGGTGTATTTATTATGGCTGATTAAACCTATTTCACTTAGTTTAGAACTGGATGCTTTTTCTCAAGCAACCTTTGAAGCTCTTGTTACTATCAGCATACTTCCCCTTTTCTTTCAATCTAAGCAATGTTTCCAGGAAGATATTTCTTTGTAGGTTCAATATGGTTCCCATCTGAGTAATTGATAACAGATTTTAAATGTTTTTTAATCGAGACTTCAAACACATGGCTGGAGTGATTAAATCTCAGCAGCTTGGAATGTCTTCCTTCATTAAAAACAGAGAGGAGGAAGATGGTAAAAGCACATTTCTGATGTAGGGGAAGAAATCCATAATAATATCAAGATAAAGTGCAGCTACAATCTTGAGATTAAAGAGAAAGGTCTTTTCATGACCCACTACAACAATTTTTTAAAATCTTTGTAGAAAATGTTGCGTTAGTTTTGTCACCTATTTCTTAAGACTGTAAGGGCTGAAAAAGTGTTGGGATGAAGAGGATGTGAGCACTGAGTCCCAGATCATACATTCAGTAAGTGATCACTATAAAAACCATGACACTGACAGCAATACCTCTTATTTCCTATGCAGACAGTCAGTATGAGTCGAACAATTCATGAGAATACTTGGCTTGCATAAACTTTTCTCCTTTAAAAAAAATATTGTGGGAAGAATCGCTTACCGTATTTTTCGGAGTATAAGACGCATTGGAGTATAAGACACACCCAGGTTTTGAAGAGGCTTAAAAAAAAAAAAAGTAGGTAGGTAGATAGATAGAGGAATAGAGAGGGAGAGAAAGAGAGAAAAATACAGTAGGTAGGTAAGGAGAGAGAGAGAGAGAGTAGGTAGATAGGTGTGGGGGGGAGAGAAATACAGTAGGTAGGTAGGTAGGTAGAGTGTGTAGTTAGGTAGGTAGGTAGATAAAGGGATAGGGAGAGAGAGAGAAATACAGTACATAGGTAAGTAGGGAGAGAGAGTGTGTGTAGATAGATAAGTAGGTAGAGGGATAGAGAGAGAGAAATAGAGAGAGAGAGAAATACAGTAGATAGGTAGGAAGAGAGAGTGTAGATAGGTAGGTAGGTAGAGGGAGAGAGAGAGGGGGCGGAGGGAGAAATATGGTAGGTAGGTAGGTAGGTAGGTAGGTAGGTAGGTAGACAGAGTGTGTAGTTAGGTAGGTAGGTAGATAAAGGGATGGGGGAGAGAGAGAGAGAAATACAGTAGGTAGGTAAGTAGGGAGAGAGTGTGTGTAAATAGATAAGTAGGTAGAGAGAGAGAGAGAGAGAAATAGAGAGAGAGAAACACAGTAGATAGGTAGGGGGAGAGAGAGAGTAGGCAGATAGGTAGATAGAGAGGAGAGAGAGAGAAATACAGTAGGTAGGTAGGGAGAGAGAGAGTGTAGATAGGTAGGTAGGTAGAGGGATAGAGAGAGAAATAGAGAGAGAAATAGAGAGAGTGAGAGAAATACAGTAGACAGGTAGGGTGTAGAGAGAGTGTAGATAGGTAGGTAGGTAGATGTTTCCAGGTGTATTTTGCCATGTGCTAGAGAAGGAAATCACTGACCACCTTTGGAACAAATCTTGGTTTCTGCAAGCACAGTACTTGACCAACGTAATTCTCATCAATCACTCTAAATAAACAGCTTTCCAAAAGGGGGAAAAAACCCTTTTTGCACTGTGCAAACCTCCCCCAAATGGCCCATTTTTCGCAAAAATGGGCTTGTCTTTTTTCAAATAAAAGGCATGAATAGCCTTAGCTTACAGAGTGCTCCTGGGGGGTGGGGGGCCCAAAACGAGGAAAAATGGCCCGTTTTTTTCATGAAAAGGGGCCGTTTTTTGGTTTAAAAAAAATAGCATGCATAGCCTTATTGAGGCTTATAAAGTGCTGCTGGGGGCTGGGGGTGTGTCTTATACTCAGAAAAATACGGTAAATTGCATCTCTAGACAATCAAGCACAATTTATGAATGGTATATATCAGTGAAGGCGAACTTTTTCTACACTGAGTGCTGAAAAGGGAGCACTTTGTACAGATGCATGCTCGTCTGGGCTGCAACCAGGAAGAGGAGCTGCCAGGTGGGGCATGCACACATTGGAAAATGTACTTCTAGTTTTTGGCATATACATGTGTGCTGGCCAGCAAGTCTTCTGGTTATTGCTGCGCATGCACATATGCCGATCAACCGGGAGACCAGCTCTTCCAGTTTCCAGCACTGCTGCACACTATGCCATGCGAATCAGCTGAGCTAAGAAACAAGGAAATATAGGACAGGGAATGGCGAGGGTGGGAGGGCAGGACCAACCAGAGGTGGTATTTGCCAGTTCTTTGAACCAATCAAAATTTCCGCTACTGGTTTGTGAGAACCAATCTGAACTGGTTGAATACCACCTCTGCTCCTTACTACTGTATAATTATGTGTTTCTGGATTTTCTTTTTCCTTACTGAACCTATGGATTTTCATTTTGGAGTTTTGACTCCAACTTTGTATAACATATTGTCTCCTGATTTGAAGTTAATAGCCAGAGAAATGGCTGAAAATGATTTCAGTTGGATAATGCCTCAGTAGCCTATGTAACCATTCCTCATGACCCACAAAGATAGAACAAACTATGCCAAGTCTAAAACCTATAGGAAAGCAATATTGGAAAAGAGTTGAAATTGGCATTTTATATTTTTTTCAGAATTTAGGCTGCCTGAGTTCAGAGGTTTACTTGCACAGGCATCAAGTTTCATGTAATTCTCAGAGCATGTTCCTACTGTGTTTCAAGATGATAGGATAGCCTAAAGCCTCTTGTGATACTAGATTAGAAACTGCCATTTAAAAGAAAAAGAAAAGCTAAAAAAGAGGAGGGAACATGGAGAGTGTGGAATTTCATGGCCTTGAACATTCCTAAATTAACTCTTTGGTTCCTGGCCAATGTCTTTCTTATCACTTTGTAAAAGAAATGTAAGAGTTTCCTGGAGGGAAAGTAAAAACAAAACAGTAAGGCCACAAATACATAATAAAGTGCTGGAATTCATTTATTGTACAGGCATCTAGAAATAATTCAGCAGACATCCTGTAGATGGCACAAAGAAACCTTGGATTTGGTTCATAGAAACTACCAACAATCATTAAAAGCTGCAGCTTTCCCAGGACAAGAAAACTCGATACAGATGTTGAATGTTGACATATATCTTAGTAAGAAACAACAGAAGTTGGGGTGAAAGACTGTTACAGTTCCATATACCTACTCACATTTTTCTAATCCTTTGAAGAACAATCACAATCGCTAAGAAATAAGATGACAATAAAGCAAGCGACAGATGTGTCAGAAAATTTATCCAGTAATTTCAAAATCTTTTTTTTTTTAAATGAAGGTTTTGTGGTAAGGCAAAAAATATTTTGATTTTAATTTGAAAACTTACAGCCTTATTGATACATTCTGGTTTTGTTTAAAAAATTTCTAGTTCTACTTTTCTTTAGATCAGTCCTATTTAGTGACTGATCATTTTGAACAGGAACATCAAGAGACGTTCCAATCCCCAGGTGCATTAAAACACATAAGCAACCATTTTAGTTGTGACTAAATGACCACTGGCAGATATGGATAGAGGTAAGGAGTCCTTTCGGTATTCTTGATGACAGTATAAATATGTCAGTGTTGTTTTCTTGTCAAGTCTATGGAAGAAACGTATCATTGCCTCTTCCAGAACTTTTTTTCTTTCCAGTATAACCTATAGTGTGGCAGTTTCCCATACTACTGACAAGGTCCAATTCTGCTTAGCTTTTTCAAGGTCAGGTAAAAACTGCTAATGCTGAAATGTCTGTTTAGACTAGGGGTGTCAAACTCGATTGCATTGAGGACTGGATCAGTATTGTGTTTGACCTTAGGGGACATCGGGAGCATGGCATCACTCATGACCGAGGCGCCTGTGGTGGCCTGTGTGCTCTGCCAGCGAAAATGGAGCTCAGGAGGACCATGTGTGGTCCTTCGCTATTTCCAGGGTGGCCCCATGGGGCAGATCTATGCACCCCGCAGGCTTTGACACCCTTTATTTAGAAATTTCCTGCATCAACTACAGTGTTAATTTTCCTCTTCCATCTATTCAAACCATTATTTCAAATTATACTAACCAATTGCAAGCGACTTCTAAACAAAACACTCTCTTTTTATCAGACTAACTGAAAATATGAGCACGTTTCCAAAGTTGGAAGAAACATAGAATTGAGAATCAGGGATTATTTCTGCCCCTCACAGGTTCAGCATAACATATCCCTCTGAGAGTAGTCAGTTCTTCTCACCTAATCAGTTTCCAAAAAGTATATATACAGGTGTCCAACATTCCTGTTGGATTTCTGTTTAAGCCATAAAGCATTATGCCCAACCTACACAAATACATGAAGCAGCTTATAACAAAACACATAATGAACCTGGACTTAGTCTCAAGAATATAGCCTGAATGTGGTAATGAAATACCCAGAAGCAGAACAACTGTGGATAAATTCTGATATGATATGATATGATATGATATCCAAATAAAACAATCAGAAATGTAATTTTTGGTGGGGAAAATGTTTTAATGACTTTGAGCTATGATAAAGTTCTTGTTAAGCTCTACCATGTTGTAAAAGGCCTTTTCTTTACGGCGGTCAGTTTTCCGCCCTCAAAGTCTGGCCTAAATCATATCTTACTTTTACATATTTGGTGTTTTTGATCCACCCTAAAGTGCAAGATACAGTAGCCACTTTAACCTTGATAATGCCTTTAAAAAAAGGAGGGGCAGCACTTGGTAAAACACAGTTACAGAGAGCAAAATTATAACAACAATTTTTAACTCTAAAGCTGTATCTCTCTCAGCCTTTCTACATGATCATTGTGTCAGCATTCCAGAACAGGTATAAAGTATGGGGATATTTGAGGGCATACTACTCATACATAGCTGTTTTTGACAGACCCTGGGACATAGCTAATTTACCTGTATCAGTCACTTGTGTTTGACATTCAATGAAATCTTGCTTCTGTCACAGTACTTCAAATCATTTCTCAGAATGTCTAGGACTGAAAACAATTCTGTTACCACATACTGCACTGATGTTATTCCTATAACATGCTAAGCAGTGGTGGAATTCAATTTTTTTTACTACCGGTTATGTGGGCGTGGCTTGGTGGGCGTGGCAGGGGAAGGATACTATAAAATATCCATTCCCACTCCACTCCAGGGGAAGGTTACTGAAAAATTCTGGTTCTCTCCCAATCAGCTGGATCTCAGGAGGCAGAGAATAGATGGGGGTGATGCCAGTCAGAGATGGCATTTACCGGTTCTCCGAGCTATTCAAAATTTCCACTACCAGTTCTCCAGAACAGGTCAGAACCTGCTAAATACCACCTCTGATGCTAACACTGCCATAACATGATGGGGTTGATTTCTTTACAACTTTCTCTGTATACTCTTTTACCTATTCCTCTTCCATTTAATTAAGGGTTTTTTGTCCACCTGAGTTTGCTAAAAGGTATCATTAGGAATATCTGAATTATTGAGATCCAGTAAATCTCTCTCTCTCTCTCTCTCTCTCTCTCTCTCCCTCTCTCTATCCCTCTCTCTCTCTCTCTCTCTCTCTCAAAATCTGATAGACTGGACAGCTGCATGTAAAGTTTTCGTTCCATCTTTCCAACTTTTTGGAATAATCCATCTCTCTATTGTTAAGAAAGCTGCAGAAATATCTCTGAAAATCCTTTTAAAAATTAAACAAAGCAGGAAAAAGATCCCCCCATCTCTCATACATTTTTAAAAAGTACAATTCCCTAGTTCCTATATACATTTTTTTACTCCTGTTTTAGTCAGGGAAGGATGATATATAACTATATTTTTTCCTGTAAGTAGTGTTCATCCATCCATAAGCACTCAGCCAATGCTTTCTGGGCTAGCAAAATTAAGTCAACCTTGGTTGATATTTGGATAGAAGACTCCCAAGAAATCAGATGAGAAGTTGAAAAAATGTTGCAGATGAAGGCAGTGGCCTTCTGTATATTGAAATTGCCAAATAGATGTCATTGATATTACTATGTGATCATCAATATTCAAGTTCAACTCCAGGAGAGGGGGTCCCATATCTGGGTTAAATACACTTTTTCCCTTACTCCTTTTAACTTTATGAGTACTAAGCCTTGATGCAAACCTCAAAGTTTACCAAGCAGTAGTGCTAACTACCCTGATGTATGCCAGTGAGATTTGGACTGTATAAGGAGGCATGCAATTGAACCACTTCCACATGACCTGCCTCTGTAGAATACTAAGGATCCAGTGGCAGGACAAGGTGCCAGACATAAAAGTCCTCTCCAGAGCAGGCCTGCCATCAGTTCACACTCTGCTGATGAAAGCCCAGACACACTGGGCAGGCCATGTTGCAAAGATGCCAGACCAATGCATCCTGAAACAGCTCCTCTATGGTGAGCTGTCTCAAGGAAAGCGATCACACAGGGAGCAAAAGAAGCAATACAAAGACATGTTGAAAGCCTCCTTCAAGTCCCTGGAAATTGACACCACCTCCTGGGAAACCCTGGCACAAGATCGATTGACATGGATTGAGGGGAGGAGCCAATGTCACGATGAGTCGATACTTTTGCCACTGGATGGTCCATATGGACCTAAACTATCCCACAGAGACAGTGATTGGGAAGAATACATCCTGCTGATCTCAGGGACCCTGCAAAGTCTCTGATTGATCCAGGAGAAGTTATTTCAGCTGACGACAAAAGCTCAGCCCTGGCTGATGAACTTGGAACAGCTCCGGAATGGAAGGAAATGGAAAGAGAAAGTGTCTACAGCTGGTGAGGAATTTTTATTGTTTTAAAAGAGACTGCCCCAAAAAATCCTTAAAGCTAAATTAAATCTGAGAACAGAAGAAATAAGCAGCAAAATTAAGCTTTGTATTGCATTGAACAGTGTGTTATCTTACTTCTTAAATGTTATTTTATGGATGGAATCTACGCAAGCCTTTTAAAGTGAATGGTTTAGTTTTTGTTCTTCCACTTTTTTCTTTATTTTTTGTAACCTATGTATTAAAAGACTTTTTTCATTTCTACATGAGCTTTTTCTTTTTTCTACTTTATCTCATTCAATAATTTTACTTCTTTTAAATTTGGAATATAAAAAAGATACAAAAGGAGTACAAAGAGGGTTGTAACATCAGAGGGAAAAGAAACAATACTGCCACTTGGAGGCTGGAGGCTTGAGCATAGGAAACATTGTACTTTCACTTCTTTCTTTGATCATTTGGATTTACATTTCAAGGCCTTGCAGCTTGTTTATAGAGAGTGATAAGAAGAAGAGCACAAACTGTTTATGCAGGTGCTCTTTTAAAGTTTATTGTCAACTAGAAAAAAGTGAAAACAAGGTCCTACTGTGAAAAAGTATAAATGAACTTGCTCTTAACCTAATAAAAAGCTTTGAAAGCCAGAGTGGCAGTGTCTACCAGTTGGAAGAATGGTGCAATTTCAAAATGCAAAAAGAAACCTTAACATTGCAAAAGATAAAGTTTGAAATTCAAAAATTACTTGAAGTATCAGAGAGAATTGAAAGAAACTGGAAAACATAGAGTACATAACAGCAAAATATGATGGAGAATTTGGAGATGTTTATCAATTGGAAAAAGTGGAGGTTAGAGTCCTAAAAACTGAAGAGAAAAACAAATACAAAGATAAGAAATCAGTTGACATCTACAATTAATGGATCGTGGTTGGAAATAGAAAGAATGGAATATGGAAAGGGGAGCTAGATGGTCAGGAACTCTATCCCAGATGGCAAGGTACAGAAGAAGAAAAAAGAAAAGAACTGATGGATTTAAGGAGAGAAATCTTGTCAGAAACACCATTGATAACTAAAGATAAGATGATTAAGGAAACAGATGGTGGGTATCGAGATTATACAAGAGATGCAACAAGCAATGAGCTGCGAAGAGAAGTCCAGACAAATATGACCAAGGAGATAATTAGAAGATTAATGCCACAAATGGCAAAAAGCATAAGATTGTATTACTGGAAAGATACAGGTTGATATATGAAAGTATACAATTAAAAATTAGGTAAATTTAGTGAAATTTAGTGATAATGGATATGGTTAAATAAACAATTGATAATGATAATAATGTATACATATGTATTGGTTTGATAAGAGGTAATTGCATATGAATAGTGAATAGCAACTATGAAAGGAAGATTGAAATTTTTATGTGTAAAAGCTAATAATAAAGAATTAAGTTAAATTTAATTAAGCTTTGAGTATTAAGTTAAAAAATGTGTTATGATAATGATAACGTATGCTATATATGTATTGGTTCAATATAAAGAAATTGGATGTAAATTGTAAACAGTGATTTGAAAAGGAGGACTAGAAACTTTGCTACTAAATATTATTGATTTTTATTTAGAGCAGGTCATAAGAATCTAATGTTACTGGATGATATTGGAAATAGCGAATGAAATGCCATTATGCTTTAAATTTTGGAATATTCTACGCAGAAGGACTTTAAAGCAATTATAGTCAAATGAAAATTAAGGCACGGTGATAGTAATATGTATAAATATATTTGATTTAAAACATATGGTTTGATATGAATTATAGGTGATGACTGTGGAAGAGATGCACGAAAGCTTTTTGGAACCAACAGATACAGTTTCTATAGTATGTAAAGAAAGAGGATTCTCTGTGTTGTGTTTGTTTTTTTTAAAAAAAAAGATCGATTGGTATGGTGCAAGCTGATCCACTAAGGCTGCCAAACATCTGAGGACAGAAGAGCAACCATAGCACAAGAGAAGCGAGCACTTCGCAAAGCCAGATCTGCAAATGCTGCAACAATGATGCCCACACACCTGCCCAACATGTCACAGAACATTTCATGCCCATAGAGGCCTTACCAGCCACCTGCAGACAGCCCACAACCTGTTAGATGTCGAGATCCTCTTCAAACATGATGGACGAATATCATCACACTTTCTCCCTCCCTCCTTTTAACTTTATGAGAACTAGGGAGGGACTTGTCTAAGGTATTTGCTCACTTCACATCCTTGCTCTGAACTCAGGTCTCTTTTATCTGACCACTAGCTTGTCATCAGCATTTCCTTCTGTCCTTCGAATTCCATTTGTCCTCTAGAGCAGGGGTCCCCAACCCCCAGTCCATGGACCAGTGCTGGTCCGCGGCTTCATAGGAACCGGGCCGCAGGGCCAGAGAGGAGGAGGAGGGAGCAGCCCCCTGAGCAGAGGATGGCCAAGCACGCCTCCACCAGCTCCTTCCGACGGCCACCGCGGCACACTTTCCGGGGCTATCCGGAGGGGCCAGCATGTCAGCTGGGGAGGTGAGTAAGCGAGTGGGTGGGCGGGCAGAGGACCCGAGCTGCAGCTACCTTAAGCGCCACCCGGGCGCCGCACGCCCACCTCCCTTCCAGCCCTGTGTGGTGCCCGCACAGCCTTGGCGACGCTTAAGGTAGCCGCAGCTCGGGTCCTCCGTCTGCTCTCTCTCTCTCTGTGGGATAACCTCCCCAGCCAACTTGAGCCACCCCCACAAAGCAGGCCACATGCGCAGGCGTGGCCGTTCGCGCTGTTGGAGGCCCTAGAGGGCCAAGTGAGCCAACTCCCCCCCCCGTGTGCGCATGCGCCACCTGTTCCCCCTCACCCCTGCTCTAGAGTCTCCAAACCTATAATATGTGATAAAGATTTATAATTCTTGTGATCCAGTGTGAGCATTCTTGGAAAAGGATGCAGCCTTTAACATATATGACTTCTGACCTTGTGATGTTATGCAGAAAAAAAGAATGGAGGATTTATCTATTTTCTTCTAAATCACTTTCTCTGACATAGAGTAGTTGTGGCAACATAGCTTATGATCTGTCCCCAGGAGTTGCGAGGAAGATACAACAGGGTCAAGTAAGCTTTAGAGACTTCCTATGGAAAGCAGTGGGATCCAAGACACCATATCTAGTACCTGTGCATGTTCCTGATAATGTGTGAACATTTTATGACTCAAATTTAATACCATAAATTCTTCTGAAATCATTAACAATTGTTTACCAATTCAAAAGAAACAAAAATCTGCAGTTAATGGAATATTTCCTGGATCATTTGTCAACTCATGATCTAGTGCAAATCCTAGGATGAAAAATTTCAATTTGGACTTTATGCTTAATTATATCTTACTAAACCAAGGTTTGGTTAGTAAAATAAACAAACATCCAATTCCAATGATATCTCTGTTTCTAACTGGCACAAGTAACTGCTGAAAGTAACTACATTTACCACATTAGTAGGCAATGTTGTGCATGAACATTTTTGTAGCTGGTGGATATGATGTTGATTACTAATTTTACTTGTGATTAAATTAACATACAGTAAGCTAGCCTTTAGCTGCATTGCCATAGCAATAGGAATAGTGTGTGGGTGGGACTAATCAGAATTTTTTTTTATTTCACAGGAAGCACAAATAATTGTTGATGGAAATCTAACAAAGCATCCTGATACAAAAAGGAACAAAACAGGGATGCCTACAATCTTTGCTCTTATTTATTTGAGTTCTTAAAATACTGAATAGAAACATAAGATGAGTAGATTGTGGGGATAAAGATTTCTTAAAAATATTAACGACTTTTGCAAATGATTTGGGTTTTAAGATCAGTTATTGAAACCAACAGATGTAGCACCATGGAGAAGGCCCTTCTTCTGGGTCCCACCTGATGTATCTCCATAGGGCAGTGGTAGGCAAACTCATTAGTCAATAGAGCCAAATATCAACAGTACAATGATTGAAATTTCTTTTGAGAGCCAAAAGGTGTGGCCTGTTTTGTGAGAGTGGCTCAGCGGTCATGTGACCAGGTGGGCATGGCCAACTTGGAAAATGTGGTGAAACTCACTTAATGACGGTCTTGCTTAGCAACCAAAATGTTGGGCTCAATTGTGGTCATATGTTCTTTCTTTCTTTATCTCTCTCTTCCACTTTCTTTTTCTTTCTATTTTTCTTTCTCTCTCTCTTTCTCCCTCTCTCTCTCTCTCTGTATCTGTCTCTCTCTCCTCCCTCCACCCATCTCTGTCACTGTGTGTGTGTGTGTGTGTGTGTGTGTCTGTCTGTGATTCCCTCCCTCCCTCCCTCCCCCTCTGTCTCTCTCTGTCTCTGTGTGTGTGTGTCAGTCTCTCCCTTCCTCCCCCCTTCCTTCCCCCCCCCTGGAAGCAGCAGAGGGGCCAGCATGTCGGCTGGGGAGGCTACGGATGCCTCCTCCCGTGTGGTGGGCAGCCCGGGAACATGCACCATTGGGGCCATCAGAGGGAGCCGGTGGAGACGCGCCTGGCCATCCAGCCCGACGCCCCTGCCAGGTGACCTTGGGCGGCAGGAGCTGCGCATCGCAGGGCTTGGGGGCAGCAGCCGCAGCCGCCTATGCAACAGACAGAGTCTGCCCATGGCTGGGTGGAGGAACAGCTGCACTCGAGGAGCCAAAGAGCCGCTTGTGGTTCGCGAGCCGTGGTTTGCTGACCACTGCCATAGGGCAACGGTGTCAAACTCGTGGCCTGTGGGCTGGATGCATCATGCACTGGCTACACCCACGCCAATTTAGCAAAAGGGAAAAAAGTCATGATACATCAAGTGATGACAATGTGATGCCACAAGTTTGACACCCCTGCCCTAGGAGATGGGACTGGCAACATTCTTTGGCTCCCCACTGTAGTGGATTGGGTAGATGTGACAGCGAAAGATGGTTCTTCAGATAACCTGGTCCCAAGTCATGAAGGGCTTTAAAGGTGACAACCAGCATCTTGAATATTGCAATCATGTGAATATTATCTGCAAATTCTATGCTCCTCTCACTGAATGGTCACATTTACATAACCCCCCCCCCCCCTTCAATTGCTGCTGCCATTGACAATTATCTCTTCCCTTTTTTAGTTCTGCAATCCCATATGGTCTAGGATTATGTCAAATACCACAATATTAACAGGCAGGGTAAATGCATGGTGTGTTGAAAAATCATAGAAACCTATCAGTTTTCTATAGATGTTTATTTCAACAAAAATATAAAAAACTGATAGGTTTCTATGCTTTTTCAACACACCAAGCCATCCTTCAGCTATTTCTGTAAGAGTGACAAATATGATCACTTCCAGATAGTGATCAATCATACTTTCCAACATGGAGGAATTCTGGGAACTGTAGTTTGGGAACAACTGAACAGGAATAAGTTCCCCATCCCTTAATTTTGCAGTATGTCACATTGTTAGGTACAATCTCAGATATTAAACATGGAATATTTTTTAAATAAAGAATATTCTAGATTCAATTTTTTTCCACTAAAGAACATTCACTATTCTTTTTCAAATTTGTCATAGATCTAGATTTTGGAGACCTTGAAAGTACTTTTGTGTATTAGCAATCACAGTCTATCAAATAGAAAATTCTACAGATCAGATAGCTGCCACTCATACATTTTCCTCAAATGTTCTTTTGTAAAAAATATAGTCTTTCTAAAGAACAGCGCAGTAAATCTGTATCTGTAAGTGAAATCAAATTTTAACATGAGTCAGTTGTAATGCATGTGTATTTCTTAACAAATTTCAAGAATAATATTACCAGCTGTATTTTTCAAAAATGCCTTTGATCCTTTAGAAATTTTCAAAAATGGGGCTGCAGTATTAAAAAGAATGAAAACAAAGCCTCAAATATTTCCACTATGAAATAGAGAATGAAAATTTCCAAAGCTCTGATTAGAATACTCCTTCAGTTCTCAGATACTCCTAACAGATGTGCCTCCTGTGCTTTGTTTGCCATTCTTACTGAAGTTGTTAGAGTTCAGAAGAGTTTATTTTGAAATACCGGTAGTTACATTTAAGTGCTTGGTTATATTAAAAAAAGAAGAAGAAGTAATGCAATTGGAATCAACTATCCTAGTGGTAATACTGTATATGTAGACCTGTAAAGTGGCAACATCTCCCAGGTCATCTTTTTTTTTTCATCTGAAATAAAGACAATAAATCTTTAGAAAGACATTTCAAAAGGAACAAATCAAAGAGTTTTCTGAATCACTATATTTCTATGCAAATAGAAATGTCTTTCTTTGTAGACACACACCCTTCCCCCACCCCATCCTCCATCTCAGGTTATGAAATACTAAAAAATCAAATCAGAAATCTGCAAGCTAAGCAGCATCCTTGTTGTCATAATGATCTGCAGAATGAACTCATAAAGCCACAGCTGTGAGGACCTATAGCTATTAAAATGAGGAACAGTCAAAATTAAATGATGGTTGATTAGGAAAGAGATACATAGCCCTATTCATGTAGGCATAAAGTTGACTCTTTCTCAGAGCTCTATCCATAGTCATAGGTGGTTCTTGCATCTGTTCTGCCACTGTTAGCCTTACCAAGTAGACCAGACAAGAAATAGACCAGATCAGCTATTTCTACTTTATTGTAAGCCTATATTAAAGAATCTTGCAAATCTGAAAAAAGAATTGTCCTAGTCTCCTTTATAACCCCCAAAAGTTAGGGAGGGTATCTTCTGAGCTTCCTGTTCCTCCTATTATCCAATTATGGGCTATGAACTGTGGTGAAATTCAATTTTTTTACTACCAGTTCTGTGGGCATGGCAGGAGAAGGATACTGCAAAATCTCCATTCCCTCCCCACTCTAGGGGAAGGATACTGCAAAATCCCCATTCCCTCCCCCCTCTGGGGACAGCTAGAGGTGGTATTTTCCGGTTCTCTGAACAACTCAAAATTTCCATTACCAGTTCTCCAGAACCTGTCAGAACCTGTTGAATTTCACTCCTGGCTATGAAATCTCCTAACTAACTATTCCCTAGGCCCAATCTCTTAAGGTCATCCCCTCATACCATTACAGCCTTTTATTGAACCTAAACCGATAGGAAAAAATACATTAATTCTTCTCTAGTTTCCATATTGTCACAAACATTTGTAGCAAAGATAACATGGGGTAATTATTTATTAGATTTTTAAACACATCCCCTCCCCCCAAGAGCTGAAGAAAGTGATGCCTTTCTTTTTATTTCGATAACAATGATGGCCTGAGATTTGGAGCCTGGCAGTATTTGGCCCAAAATCACACAGTGAGTTTCTGTGGATGAAGAAAGGCTCAAAATTGTTTTTCCTAGTTCTAGTCCAATGTATAATTGATATACATTATCAATAAGAAGAAATCTTAGGTAGGGGATACCTTTTCCTTATATAACTGGTTTGTTTGTGACTATGAATCAAATTCTGTTTTCATGATCTACTGATTTCAAGTATTTTCAAAACTGTTTAGCTGGTTTATTTGAATTCATTTCAGTTAATGCATAAAAGATGCACGCTTTGAAGATTTGTAACTATTTCTTTCCCAATTGTCAGAGAGATGGCATAACATATCAGGTACTATCCTTTCTGACACATGTATACAGAGATTTAAACATACATCACATATTCTGTAACAAAACCTTTTCTCCTAAACTGCATCCTAGCTTGTATATTGATTTCTTATTCTAGCTTTTAAAAGCCAAGCTGTTCTGTTGAAATTTTTTATTGGTTAGAGGCATTACATACCATTGTGATATCTGCATTATTAATAAGCCAGTTCAATTCATCTAGGGATAGATTGCAAATCCAGATGACATTCTCACTGCAAAGGTGCACAGCAATTGCCTTGCGTGCATGTAAAACGGTTTTCTGTATTTGTATTCAAAGTCAAACAAGACCTTTAAAATCTTCTCCAGGGGCAAGATCGATTTATATTCCCAGAGAAGAGAACTAGGAGCATAAATTCCATAACTGTGATCCTTCAAGAAAACCAATTGTGGTATTCAGCAGAAAGGGGGAGGATATAAAGTCATTTATTAAAAGGTAGAACGCCTGCTTTCCTAACCCAGAGGGGTGGTGACTCTTCTATCGTATGCCCAATGGAGACCCATGCTGCAATAGATTTTTCAAAGAGATTACAGGTAGTCCTCAATTTACGACCGTAATTAGGACTAGAATTTCTATTGCTAAGCAGGGCAGTTGTTCAATAAGTCATGTCCAATTTTATGAACTTTTCCCCCACAGTTGTTAAGTAAATCACTCCAGTGGTTAAGAGAATCATACAATAATTAGGCAAATCTGGCTTCCATCAGCTGGGAGGTTTACACTGTAATTGTTGTAAATACATACCAATTGCCAGGTGCCCAAATTCTGATAATGTGACTGACATACAGTTGTAAGTCACATTTTTCAGTCCTGTTATAACTTCTATTGGTTGCTAAGCAAGTGGTTGCAAGTCAAAGACTATCTGCACTTGGTTTTGTCCAACAAGAAAAACTTATTTTATCTGCAACATTCTATTTTTTTTTGTTTCAAACAATTTTATTGGTTTTTACAATTATATAAGAAAAGGGGAAATGGTAGGGTTCAATGATAACATTTTAGGATTTCCGTGTCAGGGTCGGTGGTCGCCTCCGGGTGTTCATAAAAATACATTTAAAAAAAAAATTATATAGTGATGAGAATTATATATATCATATTACATTTCATACATTCAATCATTATTATTTTTTTAAGCATCCATCTTAGTTATAGTGAATTTGAAAACATACTTATTTTTGAGATCTAAGTCTCTTAGCAATAATGTCTTCTTGCTCCTTCTCTTCAATAGGTGGAGCCGCGGCTCCCCCTGTTCCGTCTCTTTCTTCTAGGAGTGGGGAGTGCTTTCTAAGAAAAGCCTCCGCCTCCCCTACTGTTTTAATTCTGACTCTACCCCCTTCCCAGTATACCAGCAATCCCTCAGGCATCAACCATTTAAACCAGATTCCTTTTTTAAATAGCTTTTTAGATAGGAAGGAATATTTCCTTCTAACCTCTCGAATTTTTTGGGGAATCTGCTTCAATATAGTGATCTGCTTATCTTGATATTTTAATGACCCACCCCATTGTGCCCTCAGTATTTCATCCCTTGTAAAACTTCTTAAAAAATTAATATGAATTTCTCTTGGTACATCATTTATCCTGGCATATGTAGAATTAATTCTATAGATCATGTCTATATCCCCCCAAATATATTCTTTGTTTTTTTTTATAAAATCTGCTAAAATTGTGCTCATTAAGTCCCTAAGGTCCTCCCCTTCCTCTTCAGGAACATTCTGAAATCTGAGGAAAAAAGACATTCTCTCAAACTCAATTTTTGACATCTGCATAGTAATTTCTCCTGTTTCTTTTCGTATTTCTCCTAACTCCTCCTTCGTCTCCTCTGCCCCTTTCTCTAACACCTCAATTTTTTGTTTGTTTTCTATTGTATTTCCTTTTGTCTCTCACATTTCTAATTTTAAATCTGTCAAGTCCTTTCTAATTTCTCGTATTTCTGTCATTGTCTCCTGCAGCATCTCTTTGGTGGTAGGTTCTTGGGAAGTCTCTCCAGTTGATTCTTTATGGAACATCTCAGTGATTTTCCCTTGTTGTGAGATCGGACTGGATCTGGCAGATGATGGGGCAGAAAGGGACTTTCCAGCTGGAGGTTTTCTATGTGCCATTGTTCTTTATAATTGTACAATAAAAATGGCGTCAGAGAATTGAGCAGTCAGAAACGTCCAAGGTGCAGGAGAAAAGTTCAGTTCAAAATTCAAATCCAAAGCCGCAATAAAGACCAGAGAAGAAAATTAATCCTCTATAAGAAAAGAATAATCCACTTTGGGAGAGTCACTGAGGGCTTCTTGGGAGTGGTAGAAAGTAAATTGCCCATTTAGCTGTTTCAAAAACACTGTGAGACTGCTTTCACTGGGTTAGGGGGAGTTTTCAATTGAGAACAAAGGGAAGCCATCTTCCGCCTCATTGTTGAGAAGAAAGTGCAAACAAAAGTTCCATTGCTGCTAAGGCTCGTTACAATGTTGCCACAAATAACTACTTAAGTAACAAAGTTTCCACTTTAAAGTAATGTTAATTCGGATGCCAGTAATTCTTTTTCTTTCTCCTTTCCGGAGAGCATTTTAAAATGCCACCTTTTACGAGGGGGGGGGGTTCTGCAAACAAAACTCCCCCCTCTATTTCTTCTTTGCAAAAAGATCGAATGAATTAAACAAAAACTCACAGTCACATTCTTAATACAGGAGACCCAGTGCAATCCTCCGTCCCCAGCATTTCCATCCAAATAGGAATTTTCTAATCATTCCGGCATCCGTTGGCAAGAGGAAGCTCCCCCCGCTATCCGTTCTCCAGCTCCTAGGTTGAAGTGGGAAAGGCTCCCCCCCGACCGCCGTCTGGGTGGGGACCGCCCGCAGCCGTCACTACGGTAAAGAGAGTCTCTCCAGGACACTCAAAACCCCTGAAGGGGTTCACCAGAGAAAACAAGAGGCAGACATGTTGGAAAACACGTCCGTATCTGCAACATTCTAGAGCAGACATTCAAACACGTGGCCCACAGGCAAGTTCCGGCCCACAATAAGCCCAGAGTTGTCCTATGGGGCCATCCCAAAGATGGTGAGGGACTGGCCTGTGCCACCCTGGCCCCAGTTCACCCTGGCCATGCTTACCCAATCAGCCATGATGATCAGTCCATGCCCACCCCGGCCCCTCAAGAACAAACAAAATCCTGATGCAGCCCATAAAGGGATTGAGTTTGACACACCTGTTCTAGACTCACAGGATCTGGGCCATGTTTTAGGTTTCTTCTTGTTAATTCCAGGGCAGGAGAAGGAGCAGAGCAGTAATAAAGGAAAAGGCCTTCATCTGCTTGCAAAGAGTTTTATTTATTTATTTATTTATTTGTTTGTTTATTTATTTATTTATTTATTTATTTATTTATTTATTTATTTATTTATTTATTTATTTATTTATTTATTTATTTATTTATTTATTTATTTATTTATTTATTTATCGAATTTATACCCCAGCCTTCTCCTTGTTAGGACTCAGGGCGGCGCACAGGCATTATTAAAAACCATTACAAAACAATATATACAGTACTATTAAAAACATATTAAATTAAATTAAAACCCGTGCTAAAAACCCTTTAAAACCATAAAAAATTAAAATTTATAAATATAGTCAGAAACGGGGGGCTACGCTAGGCCTGCTTTTTGGAATAGGTACGTCTTAAGGCGTTGGCGGAAGAGGCGGAGGTCCAAGGTAGTGCGAAGGTTGGGGGGTAGGTCATTCCAGAGGGCCGGGCCCGCCACCGAGAAGGCCCTTCCCCTGGGTGTCGCCAACTGGCATTGCCCGGCCAACGGTACCCAGAGAAGGCCCTCTCTGTGGGAGCAGATCGGACGAAGGGATGTATGGGGCCGAAGGCGATCTCGTATATAGCTAGGCCCCATATATAGCTAGTTACCTATATGATTTAATAAATACAGTAGACTTCTGCTTTATCTTCTTTGATGGCTATGTAATACTGATGCTGGAACATTTTTGTAAATAAGTATTTTGGAAAAAACCAAAATGAAAAATCTAGAGCTACAAATCTGATGTATTTATGTAAAATAATTTATTATCTGCAGGGGTGTTTTCCCATTTCTCTTAAACACTTATTGAAGCAATTGCATCAGTCATATTTTTTTTAGAAATAGCTGTGTTTCAGGGTCTTTGTTAAATTAAAAGCCATCTCTTTATCCAAAAGTTTTCTTTATCTGCAGACATATCTATATAAATAAAAATGTAAAAGAGTTTGTTCAAAACCACGAATCTCAGAAAGTACTGCACCAATCGCTTCCAAATTTTCACGCAACATTCCTTTCAAATACAGCACCAATGATATGTATAGATTGTGTAGATGTCACACCTGTGCCAGGTACACACCACGCAAATGTAAAAGTGCGTCTCTTCTGCGTGTTTCCCTCACTCACTCACTCGCCCCCTCCCTTTCACGACTCCTCCCACCCAGCCACTTCTTCTGCTGCATCACATGCATGTGGAGCAGTCTGAGCCACCGCCCCTCACCCGTGCTTCTACATCATCAGGGCAATGGTCACCTCCTCAGCAACCGCTGAGGCCGCCAATGATAACAGCGCCCCACAC
Source organism: Rhabdophis nuchalis (assembly GCA_039707465.1). Classification (NCBI taxonomy): domain Eukaryota; kingdom Metazoa; phylum Chordata; class Lepidosauria; order Squamata; family Natricidae; genus Rhabdophis; species Rhabdophis nuchalis. The sequence continues at coordinate 134,449,026 of CM077645.1, read as the reverse complement.
CCACGCCTCCACAGCAACCTGTCTCGCTGATGCCATTGCTGATGCCCTCCTCCTCCTCCAGACCTCCACCCTCCCCTCTCCCACAGGGTCCACAAACTGCTGTACAGGGATACAGAGAGAGGGAGGAATACAGTAGACATATAGGTAGGTAGGTAGGTAGGTAGGTAGATAGGTAGGTAGGTAGGTAGGTAGGTAGAGGGATGTGTGTGTGTGTGTGTGTGTGTGTGTGTTACGTTTTTGAGCTGATCAATAAGTAAGTCAGGGAGACTAGGATAGATCTATTTCGAGCTTTTTAGCTCTCATCAGCTAGCCATACCCTTACTGGGATTCGAACCGGGGCTGTAATACAGCCCCGGTTCGAATCCCAGTAAGGGTATGGCTAGCTGATGAGAGCTAAAAATCTCGAAATAGATCTATCCTAGTCTCTCTGACTTATTTATTGATCAGCTCAAAAACGTAACACACATATTAAAAAAATTACACAATGGAATTCATGGCTTTCTGTCTAGATGGTCTCTTGTGATGAGCCGAAAGGCAGAAAAGGAAACAGTATGTCTCCTCCCATAATTGGGGCCCTAAAAGGGTGTTGTGGAGGCCCCCCCAAGCCGTTGAAATTCAAAATAAGGAGAAACATACAAATAAGACCAATCAGCATCAATCTACCAATCATGATACAGCTGCACAGCCAATCAACCCACTCACAACAATAGTCAGCACTCCACCCCACTCCCCCACCAAGATTTAAGGAAGGGTGATGCCTTTGCAGTCACAGTCACAGACCGAAGCCCGAGGATGGCAAGTGAGATTTTGCCGAAACGTTGCAATAAAAATTCCATGCTATATACACGGGAAAACACCCGAGGATGGCAATACCAGCATGTGTGTGTATGTGTGTGTGTGTGTGTGTGTGTGTTAGTTTTATGAGCTGATCAATAAATTTAAATTTGAGAGACCAAAATAGTCTAGTCAGTGGGGTGTGGCCAACTGATGAGCGCTAATAAGCTCGAAATAGATCTATCTTGGTCTCTCAAATTTAAATTTATTGATCAGCTCATAAAACTAACACACATATCTAAAAAGATTTTTTACACAACGTAACTCATGGTTCTCTGTCTAGATGGTCTCTGGTGATGAGCCCTGGGTCCTGTTGGAGAAGGGCGGGATATAAATTGAATAAAATAAAAATAAATAAATAAATAAATAAATAAATAAATAAATAAATAAATAAATAAATAAATAAATAAATAAATAAATAAATAAATAAATAAATAAATAAATAAATAAATAAGAGAGGGAAACAATATGTCTCCTCCCTTAATGGGACCCTAACAGGAAGTTGTGAAAAACAATTAACTATCTATCTATCTATCTATCTATCTATCTATCTATCTATCTATCTATCTATCTATCTATCTATCTATCTATCTATTCTACAACACCCTGTTAGGGCCCAAATTAAGGGAAGAGACATACTGTTTCCTTTTCTGCCTTTCGGCTCATAAAACTAACACACACACACACACACACACACACACACACATACATATATATATGTTACGTTTTTGAGCTGATCAATAAATAAGTCAGGAAGTCAGACTTATTTATTGATCAGCTCAAAAACCTAACACACATATAAAAAAATAAATTACACAATGAAACTCATGGCTTTCTGTCTAGATAGTCTCTGGTGATGAGCCAAAAGGCAGAAAAGGAAACAGTATGCTTCCTCCCTTAATTGGGGCCCTAACAGGGTGTTGTGGAACAATTTTATATATATATGGTCTCTGGGATGGTCTCTGGGATGAGCCGAATAGGCAGAGAAGGATGACAGTTTGTCACTCCCTTAAAGGGGCCTCAACAGGAGTTGTAAAACATTGTCTCATTTAAGTGTCCTGTAAAGGCTGATGTAATCAGGGGAAGCCGGATAGCTCAAGGCATAGAAAGGCTTGCCTGATATGCTGGAGAGTGCCGGTTCAAACCCCAGTAGAAGGAGTATGGCCAGCTGAAGAAGGCTAATAAGCCCGAAATGGATCCATCCTGGTCTCTTATTTATTAATCAGCCCTTAAAATCCTAACACACACACACACACACACACACACACATATCTAATCTAACACACACACACACACACACACACACACATATATATATATATGTTAGTTTTATGAGCTGATCAATAAATTAAATTAGAAGAGACCAGGATAGATCTATTTCGAGCTTATTAGCTCTCATTAGCTGGCCATACCCCTTACTGGGATTCGAACCGGGGCTATGTTGCATGCAAGGCGAAGAACCTCACATTTAAGCCAAACCAGTTCCCCTATTACATCAGCTTAGACAGGGTATATTAGTATAGGTAATTGTTTCACAACAACCTCTTATTATTAACATATTAATTATTATATATATGTTAGATTAGCTCAAGGCATAGAAAGACCTGCCTAATATGCTGGAAAGTGCCGGTTCAAATCCCAGTAGAAGAAGTATGGCCAGCTGAAGAAGGCTAAAAAGCCTGAAATAGATCTATCCTGGTCTCTTAATTATTAAATCAGCCCTTAAAAATCTAACACATACCTAAAAAACAGCAGCAATCTTAATGGGTCTCCCTCTGGATGATCTCTAGGTTGAGTCGAAGGGCAGAGAAGGATGACAGTTTGTCTCCTCCCTTAAAATAGGCCTAACAGGAAGCTGTAACAAAATATCCACTTCATCAATAAAGTCCTGTAGAAAGGATGATGTAATCAGGGAAACTGGTTAGCTCAAGGCATAGAGAAGCCTGCTTCGAATGCTGGAGAGCACCAGTTCAAATCCCTGTAGGGAAGTATGGCCAGCTGACGAGGGCTAAGGAGCCCGAAATGGATCCATCCTGGTCTCTTAATTAATTATTATTAATCATCCCTTAAAGAAATTTAACACATATCTAAAAAGACAGCAGCAATTTAATAGGTCTCTGTCTGGATGGTCTCTAGGTTGAGTCGAAGGACAGAGAAGGATGACAAGTTTGTCTCCTCCCTTAAAATAGGCCTAACAGGAAGCTGTAACAAAATATCCACTTCATATATAGAGAGAGCTTGCCTCAAATGCTGGAAAGCCCTGGTTCAAATCCCAGTAGAAGGAGTATGGCCAGCTGAAGAAGGCTAATAAGCCTGAAATGGATCCATCCTGGTCTCTTTATTTTCAGCCCTTAAATATATATATATATATATGTTAGATTTTTTAATTGCTTTCCAGCATATGAGACATGCTTCTCTATGCCTTGAGCTATCCAGTATCCCTGATATATCAGCCAATTTACAGGACTCTTAAATGAGAGATAATTATCACAGCTCCTGTTCAGGTTCCCTTTAATATGATTATCACAGCTCCTGTTCAGGGTCCCTTTAATATATGTTAGTTTTATGAGCTGATGAGTTATGAGTTAGTTATGAACTGATGAGTTATGAGTTAGTTTATGAGTTAGTTTTATGAGCTAACACACATATCTAAAATATTATACAACGTAATTCTTGGCTGGCTGTTTGGATGGTCTCTAGCGATGAGCCGATGGACAGTAAGGGAAACAGTATGTCTCCTCCCTTTAATTGGGACCTAATAATAACAGGTTGTTGTGAAACAATTACATATATATATATATATGTATATATATATGCTGGTCTTGTTGTATTTGGGTGTTTTCCCGAATACTCACCACAGCTGAAACCAACATTCTTACACGGGAAAACACCTGAATACAAGACCAGTATACCTACATAGGCAGCTACAGGGATAGATAGGAGAAATACAGTAGGTAGGTAGGTAGGTAGGTAGGTAGGTAGGTAGGTGTATAGACAGAGAGAGGGAGAAATACAGTAGGGGGATAGAGAGAGAGAGAGGGAAAAATACAGTAGGTAGGTAGGTAGGCAGCTATAGGGATAGATAGAGGGAGGGCGAAATACAGTAAGTAGGTAGGTAGGTAGGTAGGTAGGTAGGTAGGTGGCTAGAGAGAGGGAGAAATACAGTAGGTAGGTAGGTAGGTGGGTGGATAGAGAGAGAGAGGGAGAAATACAGTAGGGGGATAGAGAGAGAGGGGGGAAAATACAGTAGGGAGGGAGGGAGGCAGCTATAGGGATAGATAGATAGAGGGAGGGAGAAATACAGTAAGTAGGTTGGTAGGTAGGTAGGTAGGTAGGTAGGTAGGTAGGTAGGTAGGTAGGTAGGTAGGTAGGTAGGTAGGTGGCTAGAGAGAGGGAGAAATACCGTAGATAGGTAGGTAGGTAGGTAGGTAGGTAGGTAGGTAGGTAGGTAGGTAGAGAGAGGGAGAAATACAGTGGGTAAGTAGGTAGGTAGAGGGATAGAGAGAGAGAGGGAGAATTGGCTATTTAACCAGACTGGGCCACAGCAACGCGTGACCGGGAACGACTAGTTTAAAATAAAATCCTACTAAAAGAATAAAGATAAGTCTATCCTTCTAGCTCTAGGTTACAAGCCAAGTACTCATTTACAGCAGTTGTACAAAAACAGTTTTACAACATACTCTGTTTCCTGTATTATGGAACTGAAGCTAAAATTATAATTACACTAAGAACTTATGTCCACTTAGATGATAATGTGAATTGTTTTACAGTTTTCAAACTGTGGTGAGCCAGCCCTCTACAGTATAGTTGGGTTCTAGGCTGTTCCTTCTGCCACCTTCTGCATGAATAAAATCTATTTAGTTCCTCTACATTACACCAAAGCTGCCACTGAGGAAACACGTTTCTTCTCTCTTCCTTGTTTTCTATATTATTGAAGCACTTATACACATTGTTTTTGTTCGGAGATTTTATTAGTGCAGACATTAGTTTTCTGAACCTAAAATCCTTTCCACCCTTACACCCAGCAAATGTAGTAATGCTTTTGCCTGTTTTTTACTGGTTTGATAGATATTCCACAACTATTATCAGTTCCTGCTTTTCTGTGCTTTCCTATATCTCTCTGGTAAATGAGTTATGTAATCTGAAGACTTTCTTAATTATTTTTTTTAAAGCAGAGATCCATTTCCTACCTGTAACCCTGCATGTGTGTATTATACAAATGTGTTTGAATTTCACTCTTAGTTAAGACTTAGTTAAGGCTAAGAGTGAAATTCTGTCAAGATCATCTCTATCCCATTAATTCCATGATCTTCAAATTCTTGGGATTTTATGGATTTTCCCAACAGTATGTGATATGATACAAGCAGTTGTAATATGAGGTTGGAGAAAAACAGCAGGACTTTGCATTCTTTGGAAGACTTTTGGCTGTAACAAAAGCTCCCTTCCATAAAAGCTAAAACATATTTTTTTCCTTCAATAATTGATCAGCCAGAAGGCTGACATAGTAACATGCTTTCATAGTTCATCCCATCTCTGGCCTCCATGATGAAGAACTATACCTCATTAACTGTAGTGGTGTTTATATAATGGTAGTAAACTGTGAATACCCCTCATGCACACTTTTTTTCTGAATGTCAAAACATACATTTTCAATAAGTAAGCAGCTATCCAGAACAGCTGGAAGATGACTTTTCAGAAACATGTCCTGTCACCAGCTGTTTCTACTCTTTAGCTGCTTTCTGATTAATTAAGCATACATTTCATCTAGGTAAAGAAAGCAAAATATGTTCAGCAGCAGTCATTTAGGAGCGATGTGTTCTGGTTTGCCAAGGGAGACACATTGTACCAATTACTTTCTTATACTATTCTTTTAAGGAGGCCAACAACAGATTCGGTTCAAATGTTGCCTGGGATATAAAAGACTCTAAGGCATCTTCCTCTACAAAGAAATTGTTCAATCATACATTTTGATTTCTGTTATATCAGACTATAGCCAGATCTTTATAGCGTCCAAAACATGCTGGCCTTCTGTGTTAACACTGGTATGTTACACTAGTGTGTTTCTAATATTGCATTACATTAATCAAATGAAGAAAGCAGATGGAGGAAAGTCAGGAGGGATTTGTGCTATTTTGGAACTCATAAAACTTTATATTTATAGTTTTTAATTTGTAGGTGTGCATGCATATACATCAATATCTGAAAAAAATCAATACAATCAATGTATTTCTTAAAGGAACATCTTCTTGTTCTGCCATATCCGTCATCGGACATTGGTGATCATGTTGGCGATCCTGTTTTTATCAACAGCTATACAAAAAAGTGCTGTTGAGTTTTGTCCAAACCAGCCCTTCAGATTTTGAAGCCATGATGTCTGAAAAACCCTTTTCAGACAATTGCAGTATCATGTGGTTCATTGCATGTCTAGCTGGTCGCCATCTCTAACTGGTCACTGTCAACTTGCACAAGAGCTAGATTTTTCTCATTAAGTAAGCAGGAGGTTGTTTGATTTTAGCTTGGCTCATAGAATGAATTCAGGCACTTGTTCTTATTAGCCATGAAACAGTGCCTGAGATAGGATATCCTCCCTTCCAAAAATAAGATTACCACCTGCAGAAGCTAACTGGATTTAGGACAGTTTGGAAATGAGAAGTTAATTTCAACTTCAAGTATTTAAAGTAGGCATCTCCTTTCAGATTAGCCCATTAGGGAGGTTATCTTTTAGTAAAAGCAGGTCTCATGGGGGAAAAGCAACTTGGTAATATAGACTTCAAACAGTGGCCATGATGGCTAAAGAATAAAGATGCACTGATTCCTCAGTTCTGAATAATTTTGAATAGTGTCAGTGATCTTCCCCTATCTTCAATTTGGATATCTGTAAATAAATCAAATATACTGTATCTAGTGGTTAAGATGCTGGCCTAGAAACCAAGAGACTGAGTTCTCTTTCAAGCTTTAAGCATGTTTTAAGCATGAAAGCCAGATGGGTGTCTTTTGGTCAGTCACACTCTCTCAGCACAACCTACCTCATAAGGTTGTTGCTGTGGGGAGAAAAGGAGGAATGTTTGCAACCCTGAATTATTTGTAATGTAATAAAGGCAGTATAAAATCTAATTAAAATATAATGTATCATAAGTATACAGTATTCGAATTTTAGCTCACCTCTGCAGCTCTAAAATGTGTGACCATTTCCAGAACTTGAACACATTTTAAAATATGCCTCCTTATTAAAGTGCAATTAAATTTATCCAAGCCTATATAGTATTCAGTTCCCCTGATGAGAAAAAAAATAATAACTTTCTGCCAGATGTTTCCATTTATTTCATGGGTAAAAATGAACAAATTATACAATAATTGTATATTTTATAGACATAACCCATACCATCAGAGCTGTAAAAGAAATTATGATGGACCCACTAAAATAAATTTATCCCTGCAAAGAAAAGTGACAATATATCAGTATGCAATATACATACATACATCCACCCATCATCTACTTAATATTTTGCACAAAGTATCTTATACTGTGATGAGAGATGTGACCCAAAATATAAGGGAAATTGCATGCCAAATAATATTTTATGTGTAATTTTGTTTAAGGAAGATGTATGGACATGTTACAAATCTATATGACAGAAACCTGCATATAACTGTTGTACTTTAAAAGGATGCACATAGACAAACCTGCATACAACAAGAAATATGGATTTGCTTAAAAGATTCTGATAGGGTAATATATCACCTCCTTCAACTCTAGCATGCTTACCTCCTGTTGAATCTTTTAAGTTCTACCATTTTTCACATCTTTTTTCACATCGTTCCTTCTCATAAATACAATAACAAATAGAAATAGTGTTGAAGGGGGCAAAAGTGTTATAAATAATGATGTGCCCTCAGGATTTCAGAGCTTTTCATATTTGTCAAATTCCTGTTCTAAATGTAGAACTTGTTGGCAGTATTACATACCATGACTTGTTGAGGAACTAGTGCCATGGATAGACATGTCAAGTGCACTCATGATTTTTTGATGGAAAGGAAGTGCAGACAATTTAGCCACTTAAGTTGATAAAGGACATCACATTGTGATGACAGGGCATGCAAATCATTTTGACCTTCTTACAAAGCAAGGCAGTGGTACGCAACAGATAAGACACAGATTTGTCAACTTGGAAGAGAAGCAGGACTGTTTCCAAGTCATGGTTCTTCTCATGCAGCATACATGATCAAAAACCATCTAATCTAAAACATCAATTTCAGGTTATAAATTGAGGAACTAAAGTTTACATGCCCCCTCCATTTATTTTAAGCCCCTATATATCATTTTCCCCATTGGAGTTCTGTTTAGCCTCAATACAGAAAACCTAAATCATATCATCTACTATATTTTTGGGATTGTAAAATGCACCTGACTATAAGTCACACTTAAATTTAGAAGAGGAAAACAACAACAACAGGTTTTTGGCCTCTGCACACTTCATTTTTGGCCCTTTTGGGGGCCTTTTTTGGCACCTTTTTGAGGATCTTTTGCAGCCTTTTTTCTACCCATTTTAAGGCTTTTTTGGCCCACTTTGGGGGGCCTTTTGACATATGTTGAGGCTTTTATAGCCCCGTTTTTGAGGCTTTTTTTAGCCTGTTTTTCAGGCTTTGGGCCCATTTTCAAGGCTTTTTTTCAGCCCATTTTTGAGGCTATTCTTGACTGTTTTTGAGGCTTTTCTTGACCCATTTTATGCTTTTTTCAGCTCATTTGTTTTGGAAAAATAGACCAAAAAAGTCTCTAAAACAGGCCAAAAGAGCCTTGAAAAGAGGCCAAGAAAAGCCTCAAAAACGAGCCACAAAGTGCTTCAAAAATGAGCTGAAAAAAGCCTCCAAACAGGGCTAAAAGAGGCCTGAAAAAGGGCCACGCAGAGGCCAAAAAATGGCCAGCTGGTAGGCGGAGGTTCAACAATATTCGGTCTATAAGACGCCCAGACATTTTCACCCAAAGACAAAAAGTGTGTCTTATAGTCTAAAAATATGGTACTTTGTTTTCTTTCTTTCTTTCTATCTATCTATCTATCTATCTATCTATCTATCTATCTATCTATCTATCTATCTATCTATCTATCATCCACCCACCCATCCACCCATCCATTTGATGGGCAAAGAGTACCTTTTTACAAAATTGAATATAGACAAATTGCATTATTAATTTCTATCCATAGGCAATAGTCAATGATTTGTAAAGCAGTCATGATGAATAAATTAAAAGTACAAGCTTAAGCAAAGTTTATTTAAAAATAACCAAAGTATGTTTCCAGTGGGAGTAACTTCTAGATAAGCATAACTGGCAAGGTGAAGCAACAGACTGTTTCTGAATTAACTTCAAGCTGTGCTTCATAGATAGAGATAAGGCATTTGAAAGGTGTTGAACCCCTGAAACATGTGATGTAAGTAATAGACTGTTCATTTTCCCAGAAACAAAGTTATAACTCTAATAAAATAATTTACCTTGAAGAAATGCATGTGGCACAATGTAGGAAACAAACATACATGGTGTATATACAGATTCAGATTTAAATGTATAATTGGAGAAAGCTACAATTGGATTTCTTGCTTTTGATCTTCTCTGAGAAGTTATTATATGTGAGCACTGTCTAATGTTATTTTCCCATCTTACATACCTATATTCATTGTGTTTTATCATATAGATCAGTGATGGCTAACCTTTTCTGCCCAAAGTATATGTGCGATTGCTCATGCACCTGAACCCCCAAATGCAATTTGTGCACAGGCCCCCTGCATGCACCTTGTCCCCTGCACATCCACATGTGGGCCCCACACATGCCCCCTGTGCACGTGCAGCAGAGACCCAATGACCAGGTGGCTGGCATGCATATATGAACAGTGGAGTTAAACTGGGGTGATGGCTCGTGTGCCCACAGAAAAGGCGCTGTGTGCCACTTGTGGCACGCGTGCCATAGGTTCGCCATCACAGATATAGATCCATTTCCTCTTTCATAAACATAAACAGAAATAAAGATAGTCAGCAATGCAAAAAGAATTTTCCAAAAAAGGCATTTCTAATTTAGCAATTCATTAAAATGAAAGCTTTCTACAGTTGTTGCTGGAACACAGCTTCAAAAAGTCTCCTGTAAAGTGGAGACTTTAAAAGCGTGAGAATATACAAATAGACAATATGTGTTATACATAGGCAAGAATTGGAGTTTCTTTTCTTCAAAACCCTTTTTGGAAAAAAAAATCACTTCCCACATATTTAATCAGGCTTTAGAAAAGTTTCTATTGATCCCTACAGATTTTTTTTTCAGGTGGATTCCAATTCTGACTGTGCATATTTTATCTGCCAGTCAATTAGCCTCAGATACGCATATTCTCTGAAAGTTCAAAATGGTTTATAAGAAGAAACATATCAGATATTCAGAATACATTTCTTCTGACTGCATATCTTTTAGACTTTTAAATTCTTATTTATATTCTTATTATCTTAATTTCTCCTAGGAAAAGGATCATTCTGAGATGGCACTAAAAAAAAATCAAATCATCTTCAGTTTTATGTGATAATCAAGAAGTTCCCTTCTCCTACTTATTTTTTTCAGGTCCAAAGATTCTTGATAAATCCTTATTCTACTTTTTCTGACAGATTATATTTAAAGATCCCTGCTTCAAATTGCACTAATTAGTAACTATATGTATTGCACATTTAATTTAAATATACTGTTGATATCAACAAGATTAAGGTAATATTTTTGTTTTAAATATATACTATGATACATGTAATATTTTTAATGTTTATTTTTTTTAATTTTAAAAACTTTATTAGATATATTTCAACATTAAAAAGCAACATATAGTTCTAGTCATTACAGCATTTTCTTATCAATGTCACTCACATTAACATAGTTACTAACTACATAGATTACTATATTGTGTACTATATATACAGTTAAATTATATCAATATTTACAGACATATACATTTCTCTTTCCTTTCGATATATATCTTACAATTTCTTTATGTATTAACTTTACGTCTATCTTCTAACCAAATGTACCATATATTCCAGATTTTATAGAATTCTGATTCTTCTCTCTCCTTTAACTCCATGGTTAACATATCCATCTCTGCACATTCAAATACCTTTCTTATTATCATTTGCTCAAAGGGGGTATTGTTCTGTTTCCAATTTTGAGCAAAGACTATTCTAGCTGCTTTTAATATATGCAGTATTATATATTGAAGTTTTTTACACATGTTTGTCCTTAATATGCCTAATAAGAATATTTCTGGTTTCAGCTCTATCTTTTGTCCTGTAATCTCTTGTAACCATTTCTTTACTTTGAGCCAGTGTTCCCTCACTTTGGTACATGACCATCACATATGATAGAAAGTTTCTTGTTTATAACTGCATCTCCAACATTCAGGCGAACAGTTTGGAAACATTTTGGCCAATCTCGCTGGAGGAAAATGCCAACGATAAAACATCTTCCTTTCTAGGTTGCTGACATTGCTAATTTGTAGTTATTTTCCCATAATTTTTCCCAATATTCCAAATCAATACTGTAGCCAAACTTTTGGGCCCAGATTATCATTGTCTCCTTTACTGTTTCTTCCTCCATTTTAAATCTTAAGACATAATTGTACATTTTGGTAATCATTTCCCCCCTGTCCCTTGTAGTATTTTGTCTAATTCTTGTTCTTTTCTATATAAGCCAAATTGTTCTAGGTCTTTTTTATACCATGTGCTAATTTATAGATATGGCCATCAACCTATCTCTATTCCTTGACACTTTAATTCTTGATCAGATTTTAATATGCCTTGTTGATCCAATAAATCTTCGTATCTCACTGCCTTATTTACATCTAATCCATTCGGGTATACCATTGCCTCCATTGTTGATATCCAGAGTGGGATTTTCATATAATGATTTTTCTTGGTTTTCTCCCAGACATATAATAGGGCATCTCTTAATAAAAATCTCTGGAAATATGAGTTTGTTTTGTTTTTTCCCTCCCAAATAAATGCATGCCAGCTGAGTTGAAGGTCATGACCCTCTATTACTATTTAGATTTACCCAATATTTAAGCCAAGTCACAGCTGCTGCTACTTACCTGGCAGGGGAGATACCTTGATCATGAATATGTTTAATGTTTATTATTGTTGCTGTTAGTATTATCATGACCACTCACTCTTAAAGACTCTGGGCAGCTTACAATCTCGGAATAGAAAATATTAAAAGTTAAAAATATGACCATAGCACATATCAGCCCAGATTAAAAAGCAATTTATATTGCTTTAAAATGGGCTTTAGGACTTCATTTCCGGTTTCTGAAGGTGACGGACGTACCTTGTGCTTCGTCTGCCGCTTGCTGTATTGGTGGGCTTCTTCGGAAGCATGGAAGATCCCAGGGGGGCCTTCTGCCATAGGAGCGGCTTGCTGGGAGCCCCCAGCCTGGCGGCGGCCAATGGGAATGTCCCCAACCTCGCTCTAGGAGCTGGCGAGCAAAAAGGGGGTGCAACTTTGCCTCTTCGCTGGATGGAACTCAGGAGCAATGAGGAGAATGAAAAGAGTAGCTGAAATGCCGGAGGTGAAAGATGCTCCCTAATCTCTTGAATTGCAGATGAAGGATAAGCGATAAATCACTGTAAGTGCCATTTCAATCAACTTAGAATGGAGATTGGAGGGGGGAGTTTTCAACCCCCCCTCGGAATAAGCGGCAATTAGGCGATCCCTCTCCATTGAAATGGAGAGAGGAAAGGATTAACTTGCTATTTGAACAAACTATGGAAAAGAATTGTATCGTATCGCATTTGCAACAGTTTTTCACGGAGCTCTTTTAAAAAGAAAAGAAAGTAAATGGAACTTTCACTTTTCTTCCTGTCAGAAGGCGGGACAAGATGGCTTCTCTTTGTTCTCCACTTATAACTTCTCTACAGTGATGAAGCTTTTCCCTCCATAATTACCAAAGAAGGATTATAAACTTTTTACTTTAGACATTCCTCCCAGAGGCTCCCAAGTCTCTTCCAATATGTGGACTCCTGATTGTGGTCTATGATTTCTGTTTTCTAAAGTGAATTTTTAAGGCTCTTAAGACTGAACTCTCACTCGGACTCTCTGATACCTCGGACTGTCTCGGTCGTCCGTTTCTCCGGTGCCATTTCTTTGTCAACTAAGAAACTAGAACTAACACAATGGCTTCCAGAAAGCCACCAATGGGAAAGTCAGCTTCTGCTCCATCTTCTGCTGTATCCAGCCCAACTACACAGTCAAAGATTTCTACACTTTTACAGAAAGAACCTGCTGGAGAGGGCTCAAAGGATCCGTTGGTTGTAGAAATGTTTTGGGAAATAATGAAAAATATGAATAGCATGAATGAAAATATGAATGAAATGTGGAAAGAAATGTCAAATTTAACATTAGAGCTTAGGGAAGAGCAACGAAGCACAACGGAAAATAAACAAAAAATTGAGAAGCTAGAGAGGGGGGTGGCTGAGATGGGGGAAGGGATTCGGAGGGAGGGTTTAGAACTAGGAGCAAACATGACCAAAATTGAATTCGAAAGAATGTCTTTTTTTCTCAGGTTCCAGAATATACCAGAGTCAGAAAATGAAGATCTTAAAGATGTTATGAGTACAATATTAGCAGAATACCTTAAAAGAGAGAAAGATCAACTCTGGTGGGATATGGACCTGGTTTATAAAATTAATTCAACTTATGCCAGGATAAATAATGTACCAAGAGAAGTTCATGTTAAATTTCTTAGGAGATCCACAAGGGATGAGATATTGAGGGCTCAACGGGATGGAATTTTAAAATACCAGGATAAAGAAATAATCATTTTGAAACAGATTCCGAAAAAAAATAGAGAAATAAGGAGGAAGTATTCCTTCTTGTCTAAGAAATTATATAAAAAGGGAATATGGTTCAAGTGGTTATTACCAGAAGGAATGCTGATTTTCTGGGAGGGAGGCAGAGTAAAAATCAAAACATTAAGTGAGGCTGAGGCTTTTATTAAAAATCATTGTACCCAGTTGGGAGATGAAGATGGGGGAACAGAGGGAGCGACAGCCCCGCCCGGGGACAGGGAAGAGGAATCAATTGCAAAAAGACTTAGATCGCAAAAATGATTTTATTTGAAATACTACTGTAATTGTTGATACAAGATAAAATGGCAAAGATAAAGATGATTGAATATATAGGCTATACAATGTAATCCTTTTATATGTTTATCCTTTACTTTTAAAATTGTAAATCTATGAAGTTTTGGGAGGGTCACCACCAACGGCAGGGAAGCTACCAAAATGTTACCTTTACCCTATACCTTTTCCCTTGTAAAAAATTTGAAAACCATTAAAATACTTTTCAAAAAAATAAAAAAATAAAACGGGCTTTATAAATGCAAATGTTAGGCCTACAAACACTGCCAGGTCTTAAGATCTTCTGAATGCCAGGAGAATGGGTACCAATCTGTATCTCTGTGGGGATGCTGTTTCAGAGGCCAAGGGCAGTGATAGAGATGGCCTACTTCCTTACAACTTTCTGTATCAGAGAGTCCTTGTACTCTCTGAGCTTGCTAGTTTACTTGGAGATATTTTTTTTACCTGACTAGATAACACAATCAGTACTAGAGAGTGTGGGGTTTGCTTTCTGATTATATCCTGTATCATGCTATGATACATATCATGCTGAGCTACATATATTCTCTTATATTGGAACATTTTGTATATTTTAACTATTTTAAGTGGCCCTAAGTTTTCCCTAAACTTCATTTAAAAAAAAAAATCTATACCAACTATCTGACTGTTCTAGTTTAGGACCATATCTCATTAACAGAACACAGGTTCAAAACACAGCACACCTTGTTAAAAGGATAATGTTGTAGCAACTGATCTGAAAGACACAGCTTTCGAGACTAATAACAGTCAAGAATAATTAATATTGGTTTAAATGGCTAAGCATTGTGAGTTAGTTACCTCTTAGATTGCTATGTTATTTAAATACTGTCCATTAAAAGATACCTAAACCTATGTTTTAAATTAAGCCTTTCCAAAATGACTTATTTTCCTTCATAAGATTTGCATTCAGTCATTATGTATTAAATCCATTGGCTTTCCCATTGTCAGCTCTTGAGTCTATTTTAATTATCTCCTTTGTCTAGACAGTTGAGTAAACAAAATCTACCAACTGCTTATTAGCCCATTGTAGCTAAGCTAGATAAGTACATTTGAATGATAATTGGCCTCAGTTAAAGAGGAATACTGGGCACTAATCACCTATTTTTTAAATTACTTGTGCAGGTGTTTGTATTGTTTCTGCTCGATAACTTCATTCAAAGGCTATACAGCAGTCTTTAAAAATTATTTTAAATTTTTAATTGGTTGAGTTTAATTGGTTTTTTATTTACATTTGGAAAACAACTGTATTTTTAAAACTTTCCATTATTATGAAGCTTTAAGGAGTGTATAATCACATGCAAAACATATAGGTAAAGATTCCCCTTGCTCATATGTGCTAATCATTCCTGACTCTAGGGGGTGGCACTCATCTCCATTTCAAAGCCGAAGAGCCAGTGCTGTCCAAAGACGTCTCAGTGGTCATGTGGCCAGCATGACTAAATGGAAAAGGTGCATGGAATGCTGTTACCTTCCCCCCAAAGGTGTTCCTATTTTTCTACTTGCATTTTTACATGCTTTCAAACTGCTAGGTTGGCAGAAGTTGGGATAAGTATCGGGAGCTCACTCTGTTATGCGGCACTAGGGATTTGAACCACCGAACTGCCAACCTTTCTGATCGACAAGCTCAGCATCTTAGCCACTGAGCCACCACGTCCCTATGCAAAACATAATAGAATGCAATTTTTCTTTCTCTAGTGGAAAACACACATTTATTTCATTATACAATAAGTATATGCAAGAAGTACTGGGAACACCAAGGGAACAGAAATATAATGTATCTTTATTTCATCTAGAACATTGTCAGGAAACCCTCATGTATAAAATCTGGTACATTTTCCAAGAAATGCTAATAATTATGGTTGACGAAGGCATACCAAGTAAAAGGTGGAAAAGAAAAAAAAAGAAAGAGAATCTGTCTTGAATTTAATCCATTTAATCCATTAGTGTATATTCCCCACTCGGTAATCATTGAATGAATACAGAGAAGTGATTTAAAATAAGTCAAAGACTGGCAATGTAGTTGAAGTAGAAATATTTCTGAATTTGAGTCATAAATATGGTAAGATGCAAAGAAGTGTAAGTAGCCTTCAGGAGAACAAAGAAGTTCTGTCACAAGAACATTTTTTCTTTTCCAACTTGAGCCGCCATGGCACAGTGGTTAGAGTGCATTACTGCAGGCTACTTCTGCTATCTGCCAGCTGCCTGCAATTTGGCAGTTCAAATGCCACCAGTCAAGGTTGACTCAGCCTTCCCTCCTTCTGAGGTGGGTAAAATGAGGATCCAGATTGCTGGGGGCAATATGCTGGCTCTGTAAAACAGCTTAGAGAGAGCTGTAAAGTACTGTAAAGTGGTATATAAGTCTAAGTGTTATTGCTATCTTTGGATTTTAGTTTGCATTTTTCAATCTTTAAAAAATTAAATAAGGATTTGTTTAAAAAATAAAGTTATTAAAATATATACATTATGGAAGATGCACAAGAGAGGTATGAAATTATATATAGTCCAATCTTCAGCAAGGTAGTGTCCCTACTTTTTAAGATGTGTGTGTGTGTGTGTGTGTGTGTGTAAGGCATGAGTTAAATACCAGTACTATTTCCTATGACAACCACTTCCACTTCCATCATTGCTTCGTACATTGCCTATTGTTCCTTACATTTTTTCTAACTTCTCTCTTCCTGATGGCCTCTTCAGCTCCATCTAACACAATCTTTCTTGGTCTTTCCCTTCCTCTTTACCAGTTCAATTTTCTTTAATTATTCATTCATTCTTGGATTTGCTTTTTCTTGTTCTAACACTCATGATTCTTAAGTATCTAATTCCCATTGCATTCAATTTAATATTGTGTTCTTCTCAACATATCCAGCTTTTGCTTCCGTATTACAAAGTGGACAGAAATATACAGAAACACAGAATGCACAGCCACTTTTCCTTTTTTTATATATATATTTCTCACAGCATCAGATCCTACACATTATCTTCCATCTGCAATTGTTGTTGTTCATTCTCTAAATCATGTCCAACTCTTTACAAACCATATGGAGCATAGCATTCCAGGTCCTCCATTATCTCCCAGAGCTTGCCCAAATTCATATTCATTGCACTGATGAAACTGTCTAACTATCTCATCCTCTGCTGTCCCCTTCTTCTTTTGGTGGCCAAAAGTATTTGAGCTTCAGCTCCACTATCTGTCCTTCCAAACAATAGTCACTATTGATTTCCTTTATGATTACTGTATTGTACTGTACTATATTTTGGAGCATAAGACACACTGGAATATAAGATGCACCAAGATTTTGAAGAGGCAAATTTTTAAAAAAAGGTTTTGCACTCTGCAGACTTCCCAAAAACGGCCTGCTTTTTGCAAAAATTGGTGCATTTTTTTTCCAAAAAAGGGCATGATTAGCCTTTAGGGGGCTTGTAGAGTGCTCCTGGGGATGGGTGGAGGGGCAAAATTGAGCAAAAAATATGATCCATTTTTCACTCATTTCTGCCCTCCTCAGCCCCAAGGAGCACTCTGGAAACCTCCTAAAGGCTATGCACGGGCAATTTTGTGAAGGGGGCAGGGTTTCAGGAGGCAAAAAATGCTGTATTCAGTGTATAAGATGCACCCAGATTTTCAGCCTCTTTTTTGAGGGAAAAAGGTGTGTCTTATACTCTGAAAAATATGGTAACTGATTTGATCCCCCTGCAGTCCAAAAGACTCACCACAATTTGAAAGCATCAATTCTTTAACACTTAGCCTTCCATATGGTCCAACCCTCAGCAAGTTAGTGTCTCTACTTTTTTAAGATTCTATCTAGGTTTGCCATAGATTTCCTCCCAAGGAACATGTGTCTTTTAATTTTATGGCTGCAGTTACTATCTGCAGTGATCTTGGAGCCCAAGAAAATGACATCTGTTACTGCTTCCATTTCTTCCCCTTCTATTTGCGTGGAAGTGATGGGACCAAATGCCATGATCTTAGGTATTTGTTTGTTTTTTAATATTGAGCTTCAACCCAACTTTTGTATTCTCCTATTTAACCCTCATTGGGATGGTTTTTTTAAAGTTCCTCTTCACTTTCTGCCATTAGAGTTTATTGTCTGCATATCTTAGCTATCTGCGGGATCGGATCCTGCCCCATACATCCTCACGACCGATTCGCTCCCACAGAGAGGGACTTCTCCGGGTGCCGTCCACCAGACTTTGTCAGCGGGCGACGCCCAGGGGAAGGGCTCTCTCTGTGGCGGGCCCGGCCCTCTGGAACGACCTTCCCCCCGATATCAGAACGACCACGGACCTCCGCTCCTTCCGTATGAAACTAAAGACCCATTTCTTTCGACTGGCCGGCCTTGGATAGTCTCTCTGTCTATAGATTTTTAAATGTATTTTAATGGGTTTTAATTTTTTAGCACGGGATAACATAGTTTAATGGTGTTTTAAACTGTATATTTTGTATTGATTGTTTATATTGTTTTTAGTTTCTCCTGTGCACCGCCCCGGGTCCCTGTGGGGAGAGGGAGCGGTTAATAAATGCAAAGTTATTATTATTATTATTATTATCTTAGTTTAGTTTAGTTTAGTTTTATTCGATTTATATACCGCTCCTATCTCCCCAATGGACTCAGGGTGGTGCACAGGAAATTAAAAAGCCACACAAACAACAATAAATACAATACAGCGTTAAAATACAATTAAATTAGATAACCTGTGCTAAAATGTTAACTAAAAATATTAAAATCCCCTACCAAATCCAATTAACATTTTATCTAATCTAAAATCTAAGCTAGAATCTAGGCTAGGCCAGCTAGGTGGAAGAAGTGCGTTTTAAGTGATCGGCGAAAAAGGCGAAGGTCCGTGATGGTACAAAGTTTGGGGGGTAGGTCATTCCAGAGGGCTGGACCTGCCACAGAGAAGGCCTTTCTCCTGGGCGCCACCCACCGGCATTGACCGGCAGACGGCACCCTGAGGAGGCCCTCTCTGTGGGAGCGGATCGGTCGAAGGGAGGTATGTGGTAGGAGACAGTCCCGCAAATAGCTAGGCCCTGTGCCATGGAGCGTTTTAAAGATGTCACCAGCACCTTGAAGCGCAACCGGAAGGCTACCAGCAGCCAGTGCAGCTCACGCAGGAGGGGTGTTACGTGGGAGCATCGTGAGGCTCCCAAGATCCCCCGCGCGGCCGCATTCTGCACTAACTGGAGCCTCCGGGTGCACCTCAAGGGGAGCCCCATGTAGAGAGCATTGCAATAGTCTATTGATATCTGTTGCTATTTCTCCAGGTAATCTTAATTCTGACTTGTAATCAGTGTTTGTACAACTTTGTACATTTTTAAATTTCTTTGGTTATATGCAGAGATAAATGAAAATAAATAAAGAAATCTGCAGAAATCTATTTTATATGACTTACATTAGCTCCAAAAACTATTTCCTTTGAGATTTTTAATCATTCATTCGTTCACAAAAAATATTCCTGCCCTAGCCATATTATGCTAGATATAAATAGAGATATAATAGAGAATAAAAATTGAGATTGTGATGATCATTTTGATATTATTCTCATGCATTTGAGGAATCTCCAAATCTCAATACATATTCTGTCAGGATATAAAATAACCAAAGAGAGAAGAAAATTGTTAGAAAGAAATCATTTGATTTCTGAATATTTATTAACCATCAATAGTAACAGTGGTAGTACTAGAATATGAAGCTTAATACAGTTAAATTACTGTACTTATTTTAATAAGATTTCAGTATCAGGATTGCTTCAGTTTTGTTCTTCAGTGCATTTAGTTTATTTTCAGCACAAGTACATTAAAATTCCTAACAGTTTTCTACTACTAGATAGAATTGAAAAATCTTTTCCTCCACCATTAGAAGAAAAAGGTGCATAGTATGATCTATGAAAACACAAGCAGAAACAACATACAAACTGTTCAGAAGCACAAAAAGTACAGTTGGGTACATTTTGGTTAAAGCTATGTGCTATGGATATACATAGTTAAACTTGGGGGTTGATGCTTTAAAAAAACTTTCACATTTAATATAGCTTAGCTACTATTATTGTCCTACAATCCTGATTCCAACTGAGCTTATTCCTTGCAGCCAGCAGATGGAGAAAAGCTCCATGAAAAGGTTAGCAGAAGCAGGCAGATTTCCAGTACATTCCTTAAAATCAGTGACTATATACAATTATGCTTTTGTTTTCCTGGTTTCTTTGCCCATCCAAAAGGAAATCATCTCCTTACGCACAGTCACTCAAGCACTCGTCACCTCTCGACTCGACTACTGTAATGCTCTCTACATGGGGCTCCCCTTGGGGTGCACCCGAAAGCTGCAGCTAGTCCAGAACGCAGCCGCGCGGGTGATTACGGGAGCCCCCAGATGCTCCCACATAACACCGATCCTGCGCGAGCTGCACTGGCTTCCTGTGGTCTTTCGGGTGCGCTTCAAGGTCTTGACGACCATCTTTAAAGCGCTCCATGGCTCGGGGCCTAGTTATATGCGAGAGCGCCTCCTGCCCCATACATCCCTCAGACCGATACGCTCCCAGAGAGAGGGCCTCCTCAGGGTGCCGTCGGCTGGACAATGCCGACTGGCGACACCCAGGGGAAGAGCCTTCTCTGTGGCGGGCCCTGCCCTTTGGAACGACCTACCCCCTGAACTCCGCACCATCTCCGACCTCCGCCTCTTCCGCAAGTGTCTGAAGACACACCTATTCCACCTAGCCGGCCTAGCGTAACCTCCATACTGATTATTAGATAGTTTTAAATTTGGGATTTTAATTCGGTTTTTAGCGCAGGGTTTATTTATTAGAATAAGTATTTTAAATTTTGATATATTTTATATATTTTGTATCTATTTTAACATCCCTGTGCGCCGCCCTGGGTCCATTTGGAGAAGGGCGGGGTATAAATTTAATAAATATAAATAAATATATAATATCTCAACAAGATGAACCTTGTGCCTTCAAGAAACTCTGTACTACCCAAGGCAGGAGTGTCAAACTTGCATCGTTACATTGTTGTCACATGATGTATCGCAACTTTTTCCCCCTTCGCTAAAATGGGGGTGGGCATGGCCAGCGCATCATGCATCCAGCCCATGAGCCATGAGTTTGACACCCCTGACCCAAGGGAACTAAGTAGATAAATGTATTTTAAACAGCTCTAGCTGTCAAATCATCTTCAGTGAAATAGATTTTAAATGTCCATTCCTGTCCAAACTGGCATAGACAGGAATGGACATTTAAAATCTATTTCACTGAAGATGATTTGAGATGCGGGTAGAACAATTTCAGCTGCACTTTATATGGGGATAAACTAGAATTCAGTGTGCTTTACAAGGGATAATAGCAGGCGTGCAATGCTGTTTTATCTAAGAAAGCTTGTATGAAAAGGTGTTCAGGAGTGGGTGTGTTTGCTTTATTATGAACCAGATTTAACCTCATTTCATAGTTTAAACTGAATGACCATAATAAAATTCCTCTCTTTTATTGCAATAGCATTGTTCCTTTCTTTCAGTTTTCTCATGAAGCTATTCTTTATCTTGAATTTGCATTAGACATTTATTTTCTTCTCAAAATCCTTGTACCTTCTGCCAGCCCATGAGTTACTATCCAGATAATTAATTAAGTGTGAAACAGATAGCTCTGGGGAGATAGCTGTAATTTAAATATAATTTCACCGCTCCGAGTCCCTTTGGGGAGAGGAAGCAGTCTATAAATTAAATATTATTATTATTATTATAAATATGAAATTCAGAAGTACCTCTCTGATACAATCACTTCTTCCCAGTCATACCTATATCACAAAGTCTATTATGATGCCACCTCACAATGTGTTTCTCTATTCCACTTGTATTATTAAGATACCAATAGTGGAATAAGCAATAAGGCAACAGCCTCACAGCACAGCACACATGGTATTTGTTTAAACGTGGCATGATTGTTTTGTGTCTCTGGGTCTGCTCCATCACTGGAGGCTTTTAAGAAGAGACTGGACAGCCACTTGACTGGAGTGGACTCCTGCTTGAGAGGGGTTGGACTAGACCAGGAGTCCCCAACCTTTTTTGCACCAGGGACCGGTTTCATTTTAAAGAAAATTCTGCGGACCGGCTGGCATAGAGGAGGAGCGGGGGGGAGGGGTAACAGGCAGCGCATGCGCACATGGGGGGGGAGTCGGCTCACTCGGCCCTCTAGACCCTCCAACGGCACGAACAGCCGCCCCTGTGCTCTCCCGCATCTGGCGCACTCTCTGCCTAGGGGGCTGCCCCCTCCTCCCTCTTCCTCCTCTCCGGCCCTGCGGCCCGGTTCCTATCAAGCCACAGACTGGCACTGGTCCGCGGCTTGGGGGTTGGGGACCCCTGGACTAGACAACCTCCAAAGTCCGTTCCAATTCTGTTACTCTGGTGGCTAATTATATTTTTGTTTCTTTCTCTATGCAACATTAAAATCTTGTTTCCTTTTTATATGTTCTGTGTTAAAATAAATTCCCCTTCCTTATTGCAAAGCACAGTTGTGTCTTGCTGTTGGCAGGAAGATATGGAAGCTGAAACTCACAATGTAAGAATTTTTTAATTCAGGATAAACTGGGTTAAAAACTCACTCAGTTTCTGATGCCTCGGAAAAGGCCCCAAAAAGTAAAGAAATAAAAGGGAAAATATAGCCTAGCAAAACATGGAAGGAAGATAAATTTGAGAGAGAAAAAACCAAGAAAGAAATTTAGGCAGGGCATCACCAGGATAGGTTAGCTGAGAGGGCGACTCTTGTAGTGTAAAGCCACATTTTTTCACTATTCTTCTTCTCAGTGATTAGGCTATGACAAGATATATGAATATATTTCAACCGGGCAAATTCAGAGCCATTTTAGGTAATAACTGCCGTGCTCAGCCCTCAAAGCCCAAGGAATTGACAAAGACAGTGGAGCAGGGTAAGGGGGGAATGAAGTAACCATCTGTAAAATGCTTGCTAGCACCTTAATGATATAATTTGCATTCAGACCAGGTGGGTTCCTACTGGTTTGGACCAGTTCAGCCAATCTAGTAGTGGTTTGGCAGCCTGGGTCGCTGGAACCAGCAGCAACCCAGATCTGCCACGCCCCCAAACTGGTTCTCTGGGTGGCGCCATAGGCATTGCCATCTTGTTTATTTGCTTCTGCGCATGCAGAGCAATTTTTATTGCACTTCACATGCACGCGTGCACACAGCACAGCTACAAGCAAACTGGCAGTAGTAACTGCCGGAACTCACCTCTGATTCAGACTAATAGAGATTTTCAGTGATTCCTATGAAGCCTTTTAGTGTTGAAGGGCTACCAGCCAGAGCTGAAATCCACCCAGATATAGGAGCCACTATAGCTTTACATGTGACTTTGGTTGAGTGTATTCTCCTAATTCCTTTTCTTTTAAAGTGCTTGAGGTGAGAGCTAGTTACCAAGCTTGCCATATCTAATATCTGAGAGATGTTAACAGACAGGCATTGTTACAACTTTATAAGTATACCCATTTGGAATTCTCTGTACCAGATAGATCTTTCTCTGTATCTCTTTCTCCTCTTATTCCAATAATCTGTTTTACCAAGTAATTTGGGGCTATGTCTGTCAGAGAGAAGGATTTTTGTTTATCACTCTTCCTTCACATCATCCTGCTCCATTACACAATGCTCCATTACATAATGGTTCAGGGACTAGGTTGAGACACAGGTATGCCCTATAAAAGCAGAGGATGCCTTGGTATGTCTAGAGCCTTTTAAAAAGGGAAATAAAATGTCATTTTCTCATGACATTTGGAGGTGATTGTAATAACATTAGGCAGAACTGAAGATTATTTCCTCATCACAGATCGGATGATTTTCTTTTGCTTCAGGCAGTCTTTTGTTACCATAGCAACTGTAAAGTGCTATACTGCATTTTTATTCCCACAGGCACATTTTTATACATGTACATTTTTACATGTTTACATTTACAGGTAAATTTACATGTTTGCATCTAATGGTAATTTTTTACACATGTGAAATAAACTATAGCTATTTTCTTTAATTGAGTTTTTTAATACATCATGCCTATTTATGGTATAATGACAGGCATTTTAATCTGCATTTGGGATTTTACATAATTGGGTAAAAGGGATACAGGTAGCCCTTGATTTACCATCACAATTAGAACCAGCATCTTGGTCATTGAGCAAAACAATCATTTAAGCAAGATGCCAATACGACCACTCACTTAGTGAGCACAATACCAGTTTTCCCAGTTGTAGTCATTAAATGATAGGATGGGTTGTTAAGTGATTGCATGGGGTGCACCGGAGATGGAGGAGGTCCTGAATGCCTGATGACCATCAACAGATGGAAATCTACCACAAGCCTGGAGGTCTCAGCTGGCCAAAGGGCCCCCCCAGCAGGTGGAAATCTGCTACAGGCTGGGAGGTTTGGACCCTTTTAAACCAAAGAGGGTGAAAAAGAGTGCCTTTCTTTAGATAGAGCCTTTCTAGCTTTCCAATTAGGAATCTAGCAAAGGCAATCATTCTGGAGGCTAGAAAGCAGTTGCAAAAAAATAATAATAAGCAAATCCAGGCATGGTGAAGTGGGAAGAGAGTTCTGACTTCCTGAGTGTGGTAGGATGGGGAGAAAGTCTGCACCTCCCAGGCATGGTGGAGCAGAAAAAGGGATAAGGTTCTTCTGAGTGTAGTGGGCAGGGAGAAGTAGCCTGGGATCAGGCTGAGGCCTCAAGGGCTGTGGCAGCTATGTGTGCTTTTTTGGGCTGGGTGAATGGCTGAGATGGGGCACAGAGATTGACGGGTGGGTGGGTTGCAGTTCCACCCTTGTCATTAGAATGGGTGTACTGACAAATGCCCCAAATTTTATCACGTCACCAGAGCAATGCTACAACAACTGTAACTTTGGACAGAGGTAATAAGATCAGTGCCATTGTAATTTTGAACAATCACTGAACGAATAGTTGACAGTCAAGGAGTACCTGTACAGGAGAAGGAATATGGTTTTCTGATGAAGTGTGAATTTAGAACTTCATTCCTTTTTTCCTAAAATGTGGAAAAATATGTCCAAACACATATATAATTCACCCTTGCTGCCCTTAGTGCATCATAAACATGATTAATCAAAGGTTCTGTGGGGACAAATGAAGCCATTATCTTCATTTTCATCATCATTCTTAGTTTTTCTACCACGTATGCTTTGAGAATCACACTAGAAGCATTTCTCCAGTGACTCTTAAATCTGATAATGGGTAATACAATGTAATTTTAAAATATTTGTGTTAGTCTAAAAGAGAACCATTTATCCAAGGAATAAATTTGAGGACTGCCATCAAACTCAAAAGCTCAGAATTTTTTTAAAAAATGAATTGCTATGCCTATATATCAGGAATTTCTACATGGCAATTCAAAACTAGGTTTGTGGGTTTCACAGAGATAGAAAAACAAAGATTTGTTTAGGATGCATTTAAAGCTTATATAAAGAGGAAGATTATAACATCTACTTCAAGGAAGATGAGAAAGTACAAAGCTTATAAAAACTTGGAAAGTAAAGTCAAAGAAACCTGAATAAATAGGCAAAAAACACCTAAACTTGTATTTGATTAATTGTATGCCTCTGGCATAGAATTTTCACTGAAATATATTAAGAAAACATATTGAGAAGAAGGAAAAATCAGGGAAACTGTAGACTTTCCAATTGAAATCATGTAGCATAATTCCTATAATTAAAAAAAAATCCTTTGGCGCATTGCAAAAAGATTCAAGCACAATTAATTTTTATGTTTTTGAAAGTTCTACAGGCATGTTTACAGCTAAATATAGAGATATCTCCTGAACAGACTCAAGGCTTCTTCAGTAAAATACTTCAAAGGCTTCTCAAATATATTTAGAGAATTTAGACACTTTAAACAACATGGATTCTATGAAAGCCAGTGCCAACTGAGTAGTCTACAGAATTGCATCAAAATATACAAAATTCTTAATTCCTGTACAGAGATTTGAAAAAGGGACCCTACCCATAACATTTTATAAGGCCTATACAATGGTAATATTGTTAGCTAATATTCTGGATTAACAGATGCAGAATTATTGACTGCAGCTTTATCACAGAGATTACAGACGGTGATACAATCATCCTACGTAGTCTGGTTTTGTTAAAAGATACCAAGTTTTTGATAATATAAGATTATTGGTGATTGCTGTAAGAACTCAACTGCTTGACTTCATTTGACATAATACAGAATACATTTTGGAACAAATTATGAAAAAAAGTTTTCTCTCCATGTTCATTTCCTGGGTTACAGTGTATTATTCTTATCCCTCTGCTTAAGTGCATGGTAATAAAACCTTCACTGCTATTATTATAACTACAAATAGAATAATTTCTACTGTACTTAAGATGTAATGTGGAATCCACCAGGAATGTCTAGTTATCTTATAATTTATTTGGCTATAGAACCTGTTCTTTGTGTAATTAAACAAACTAGTGATATTTAAGATACACAGTAATGGAAAGAGCTTCCTCTGTTGAGTCATGTCTGACTCAAGATATTGGTGTTCATCTCCTTTTCTTAGCAGAGGGAATCAGCGTTCTCTGAAGACACATTTCTATGATCAAGTGGCCAGCATGACTATATGCTGTGGCATAGGGAATGCTGTTACCTTCTCACTGAAGTTATACCTATTTGTCTACTTCCATTTGCATGTTTTCAAAATGCTAGGTTGACAGAATTCAAGCTATTTAGGTTGCTAAACTTAATAAAAATTGTTAATGTATGCAGAGTATATTTTGGACCTTAATGACAATTCTTTACTTAATTTTACAGAGGTAATGTGGTAAATATTCTTGATATACAATACATTGGAATAAATCTAATATTTCCCAAAAGGTAATAAGGTTTCTATGGAAACATGTTGAAAAAATATATGTCCTTTTCCTTTCCTTTTTAACTCTTTAAATATTTAGAAATAATTATTCTACCAAAATATACTTCTTTGCAGATTTGAAAATTTTAAATTATGTAGCACAGATCAATATTGATTGATTGATTGATTGATTGATTACATGCCATAGTGATAGGTAGTTTAAAATATCTGCATATCTATGGGGAAGAATAAATGTTGTGAAAGCAAATCTAACTTCATGATATATATTTTAAAAGCTATGTCTATAGTTTAGACTCAGATAGTTTAGACAAATTAGCAAAAGTTAACAATCAATAATGGAATGATTGGAATGATCAGATCACAAGGTTCTCTTTTTAAAAGTTGCAATTCCCATATGAATAATTTTTCTGGACTTTCAGATTGCATTACTGTTCACACATACTAAACACTATTTTGTAATAGAATGAGAAACGATCAAATATGTTTCATTGATGGCTCAATACAAGTAATTGTTTAGAATAACTTCAAATAATTTTGAAATCTAAGCAAGTGCTTAGTTATAATTGTAGCTGAAATATTATTGTATTTCTGACTCTTATAGCAAATATGAATATTACTGGGCAACAAATTAAATTTTGATTGTTTTTTGTTTGCATGAGAAATTGGCTTTTTGGTATAATCCTTATTTTAAAATCATACGTATAAGTAGTCCTTCACTTACAACTTTTACAACTGAGCCCTTGCATGATAATTAAGAGAACACTACAGTCATTAAATACATACCATGGTCATTAAGTGAAACATTCATTTGGATAGGTGTTTTTTGTCAGAAACTGACCAAAAAATGCTGGGAAGTAGCAAAAAACGTTATGAATAGTGATCACGTGATTGAGGAATGCCACGATGGGTGATAAAACTGACCTGTCTAATATGCGTTCATGTGACCAAGAGGGGTGGGCATGACCTTTATTTCAACAGGGGGTGTTTTATGGGTTTATTCCATGGCTGTCATAACTTCAAACAGTCATAAAACAGACAGACATTAAGCGAAAACTACCTGTAAAAAATTGTAAAATTGTGTTATTACTATTGTTCAGTTTGTTAATTACATTTAAAATCTTTTGAGAGGTTAACTTTTTAAATCAGATTGATATCTGATTTAGGGAGGGGCAAGGGCGGTGGGAGGCGGCATAGGCATCATCGGTTGGAAGACCGTGGCCGCTGGATACAGGCGGTCACGTGCTCCAACTCTCTGCCTCCCATCGCAGACTAGGTGGGCAGGAATCACAGACCCGGGGCCCCAGGCTGATGTTATGCAACACCAGGTCCGTGGTACAGAAAGCCCCCCTCATCCATGACCTTGTGTCAGTGGGGGACCCGGACCTGGTGGGTATAACGGAAACCTGGTTGGGCCACGAAGGGGGTTTACCCCTCGTGGACATGTGCCCACCAGGTTACCGCGCCTTCCATCAGCCTAGGGCCCTAGGGAGGGGTGGGGGAGTGGCGATTATAGTTAAGGAAGGTCTCGAGCCGAAGGAGACCACAGTCCCTCAGACAATTGGGTGTGAATCTCTCTGCGTGAGATGGGGCCTAGGGAGGCAGTTGGGCGTGTTAGTTGTATATCTGGCTCCTCGCTATACAACAACAGCCCTGCCCGAGCTCCTAGAGGTGATAGCCGAGGCGGCAGTTGAGACCCCCAGACTGATAGTCATGGGGGACTTTAACTTGCCGTCAGCAGGCGAAGCCTCTGGAGTAGCTCGGGAGTTCATGGCTTCCATGACGGCCATGGACCTGACCCAGGTAGTTTTAGGCCCCACTCATGAGGGGGGAAACACGCTGGATATGATCTTTGTCTCAGGACAGTGGAGTTGTGATCTGGGAATAGGGGATCTAGTCATCACTCCCTTGTCATGGACAGATCACGCTCTCCTTCGGCTAGACTTTCCAATCGCTTCACCTCACCGCGGGGAGGCGGAACCGGATACTCTAGATGGTTCCGCCCCAGGCTTCTAATGGACCCGGCAAGGTTCCAGAGGGAGCTTGGGCCAATTCCTGTGATCCTGCCTCGTGACTCGACTGAGGACCTAGTGGCCGCATGGTTAAGTGCGGCCACGGGGGCCTTGGACCGAGTCGCGCCCTTGCGGCCTCTCTTGTGGCATCGAACCACCCAGGCTCCCTGGTTTACTGAGGAGCTTCGGGGGATGAAGCGCCACAAGAGACGCCTAGAGAGCAGATGGAGATCCTCTCGCTCCAAAGCCGACCGAACACTAGTGAGAACCCATATTAGGGCTTACTTAGTGGCAATTAGGGTGGCCAATCGGGAGTACTGTGCCACCCTTATTGCATCCGCAGATAACCGCCCTGCCGCCCTGTTTGGGGTGACCCGCTCCCTCCTTCATCAGAGGCCATGGGAAGCCCCTTTACAAGGGCGAGCAGAGGAATTTGGGATTTATCTGCAGGAGAAAATCACTCGGATTCGGAATGAGCTACCCTCCATCGCCAGTGGTCCTGTGGGACTGTCCGAGACTAGTCTTGAGGTTCCTTTTTGGGAGGAGTTTGACTTTGTTACCACCGAGGATATGGACAGGTTGTCAAGGAAACTTAGGGCGACCACATGTTTATTGGACCCGTGTCCCTCCTGGCTTGTACTGGCATCCTGGGAGATGACACGAGGCTGGCTCCAGGGCATTTTTTTTTTTATTGAAAAAGTTTTATTGGTTTTACATTTTTTAACAGGATAGGGTAATGGTTACAAAGAAATTTTGAGAGCATTCACGTCAGAGTCGTCGGACCTTCCGAGACCTCAAAATACACATTAAAAAAGTTAACATAGAAAACATTTTCCATACCACTACAAGATGGAAGCAAGTACATTTACCTAAATTCTCCCTTCCATGCTGTCAGACATTCACAAAAAGTCCGGATAGAAATATTATACAAAATTGTTCAAGAAAAATCAAGGCAAAGTTATTTTTTTGATCTAAGTCTTTTGGCTATTGTATCTTCTTTCTCTCCTCCCTGGCCCCCCGCGGGCGGGGCCGTGACCCCCTCCGTCCCCCCTGGATCTTCCCCCAGGGCAGAGGAATGTTTTTTAAAAAAGGCTTCCGCCTCAGCAACTGTTTTAATCCTCACTCTTCCTCCTTCCCAGAACACCAGAATCCCTTCAGGTGTCATCCACTTGAACCAAATCCCGTGATCAAACAAGGTTTTAGACAAGAAGGAAAATTTCCTTCTTGAATCTCTAATTTTTCTAGGGATCTGCTTCAAGATAGTGACCATTTCTCGTTGATAAATTAAAGGTTTCTCTCTCTGCGCTTTCAGGACTTCCTCTCTGGTTGACCTTCTAACAAATTTCACATGTATCTCTCTAGGCACTTCATTCATCTTGGCATATGCAGAATTAATTCTATAGGCTAGGTCAATGTCCCCCCTGATCTCATCTTTGGGTTTTTGTAAATAGTCTGCTAAAATTGTACTCATAAGATCAGGTAGGCATTCACCAGATTCCTCAAGAACATTCTGAAATCTCAAAAAATATGTCATTCTTTCCATATCTATCCTAGACACATGCCCATTTATTTCCCCCACCTCATTAGAAACATTTTTAATCTCTCCCTTAGCCCCCTCCAGCCCCCCCTCCAATTCCTCGGTCTTCTGTGTATTCTCCAACACTTGCTTCCGGGTATCCAATAGTTCCTTTTTAAAAGTACTATTTTCAGCCCTCTGGGCCTTTATTTCTGATATCAAAGTTTGCATAGAGGTTTCAAGAGAAGCCATCCTTTGTTCCAAATTTACAAGTGCTGCTTCTTGTGCCATGGTTAAAAGTTAGAGTCACTGCCACCAAGATGGCGTTTTCCGGGTGGGGCTGGTGGAGCAAATCAGGAGCTCAGTTCAATTCAGGGCTGTGAAGTTGCAAACAATTCAGAAACCAAAAGAGACACAATTTCCCAAATCAGCAAATAGTAATAACGAAGGTATTCCAGAGAAGAAGTCACAAATCCATCAAAAGAAATTTTTTTTCAAAAATCCAGAGAGAGTCCTGCTTTCAAAGAGACGCTGGAAATTCTCCTTAGTTGAAATAATCAGGCAGGGACAAAGAGAAGCCACTTCCACCGCCCATCTAGCCAGAGGGAGAGAGTAGCAAAAAAAAGAGAATTTTTTAAGCTCAGCCAGACCTAGAAACAATGTTGCAGAAAGTCACAATCCACTTTCCCTTGTTAGAGACCGTCCGGAGTGAAAGTTTCCGCTTTCTCTTTGCAGAGAAGCCATCTTAGCGTGCCGCTTAAATCCGAGGGGTTTTTTTTAAAAAATTAAACACCCCCCTCCCAGTCCGTTCAGCCTGGCTGGCAGCAAGGAAAAAAAAGGTGTTCTTTTAAACTCACTCCCTCTCGCAGCTGAAGCCTCGGCGATCCGCCCGACCTCTCCGTTCAGCCCTCTCCATTAAAGCGAATGGCACCGACAGCCGTTGGAGAAGGAAAAAACCCCCGCTGGCATGTTCCTCTCCTCCTAGGTCGCAGAGAGGAGCGCCCTCCCCACCGCCGTGACGAGGGCCGCTCCCTCTGAGCCGACCCTACGGGAAACCTCCGGTAACCGGAGAGTTTCGCCCCCCTGGGGGGGCAGAAAAGGCAACAAAGCGGCGAGCGAGCCCTAGGCTCGCCCGTCTCCGCTGGAGCCGGATACCGGAAGTCCAGGGCATTTTCAATGCATCTTTGAGTGAGGGGTCCGTACCTGCCGTCTTGAAAGAGGCAGTAGTGAGGCCCCTCCTCAAGAAGCCGTCCCTGGACCCGGCATTATTAGAGAACTATCATCCGGTCTCCAACCTTCACTTTTTGGTGAAGGTTGTTGAGAGTGTGGTAGCCCAACAGTTTCCGTGACACCTGGAGGAAGTTGATTATCTAGACCCGTGCCAGTCCGGCTTCCGACCCGGTCACAGCACCGAGACGGCATTGGTCGCGTTGGTTGATGATCTCTAGAGGGTGCAGGATAGAGGGTATTCCTCTATCCTAGTCCTATTAGACCTCTCAGCAGCTTTTGATACCATCGACCATGGTATCCTATTGCGCCGACTGGGGGGGTTGGGGCTGGGAGGCACCGTTCTGCGGTGGTTCTCGTCCTACCTCTCTGGTCGGTTGCAATATGTGTTGATGGGAGGGCAGAGGTCGACCTCGAGGCCCCTCGTATGTGGGGTTCCTCAGGGGTCGGTCCTCTCGCCCCTCCTTTTCAACACATATATGAAGCCGCTGGGTGAGATCATCCGTGGCTTTGGGGTGGAGTACCATCTGTACGCTGATGATACTCATTTGTACATATCCACCCCAGACCACCCCAACGATGCCGTTGAAGTGCTGTCCCGGTGTTTAGAGGCCGTACGGATCTGGATGGGTGGTAACAAACTCAAGCTCAACCCTGCCAAGACTGAGTGGCTGTGGTTTCCGGCACCCCGGTTCAGCCAGATTACTCCAACTCTGGCCATTGGGGACGAAACACTGGCAACCGTGGAGAGGGCGTGCAATTTCGGTGTCCTCCTGGATCCTCGGCTGTCCATGGAAGACCATGTGGCGGCCGTGGCCAGAGGGGCGTTTCATCAGGTACGCCTGATGCGCCAATTGCGCCCCTTACTGGACCGGGCTGCCCTCCGCACAGTCACTCAAGCTCTCGTGACGTCCCGACTCGACTACTGTAATGCTCTCTACATGGGGCTTCCCTTGAGGTGCACCCGAAAGCTACAGTTAGTCCAAAACGCAGCCGCGCGGGTGATTATGGGAGCCACTAGATGCTCCCACATAACACCGATCCTGCGCGAGCTGCATTGGCTTCCTGTGGTCTTTCGGGTGCGCTTCAAGGTCTTGACGACCATCTTTAAAGCGCTCCATGGCTCGGGGCCTAGTTATTTGCGAGACCGCCTCTTGCCTCATACATCCCTTAGACCGATACGCTCCCACAGAGAGGGCCTTCTCAGGGTGCCGTCGGCCGGACAATGCCGACATCCAGGGGAAGAGCCTTCTCTGTGGCGGGCCCAGCCCTTTGGAAAGACCTACCCCCCGAATTACGCACCATCACCGACCTCCGCCTCTTCCGCCAATGTCTAAAGACATACCTATTCCAACAAGCCGGCCTAGCCTAACCTCCCATGGGGACTTTTAGATAGTTTTAAATCGGATATTTGAAAATTGGGTTTTTAGCATAGGATAAGATGGTTTAATTTATATTTTAAATTGTGTATTTATTTTTGTATTCTGTATGTTTTTTAATTTTCCTGTGCGCAGCCCTGGGTCATCTGCGGAGAAGGGCGGGATATAAATGTAAATAAAATAAATAAATAAAAAATAAGATATCATTCTTTATTTTGTATAGCTCAAGGTTGTATAATAATGGTCGTACTACTACTCTGTGAGTTGGGTTGGGTGTGAGAGAGTGACTGATCCAAATTCGCCCAACTATCTTCCATGACTAAAGAACGTGAACTCACATTCTACTAGTTTCTTACCCAGCATCTTAACCACTACATCAAAATGTTTCTCATAAATAACATAACTAACATATTATGCGTAAAATACCATGTACCGTAAATAATATAGCTTTCTAAAACTATGGAATGACGTTATATTTCAGATATAAGGTTTGCTGTTTTCTCAGTCTAGGCCCAAAGTTTTATAGGCAGGATTCAAAGTTCCTATAATTTTTTTTAAAGAAGTGAAGCTTTCATTTCAAATCTATGGACAAAAATATTTACAAAAATAAATATTGATAGTATATTTATTTATTTTATTTATTACATTTTTATTTATTAGATTATAAGAAATTTCAAATACAGAATTTCCTTTTTGCTATGTAAAAATTAAATGCATTTCTTATTATCTTAAGGCAAGCTTCATTCATCAAAAAATGCTGTTCAATTATATACCAATGCCCTCACCTCCCAAAAAAATCTGTTTGAAGAACTTCGGTTCTATTAAGGTTGGAGTGTTGCTTAAAATGTTTGTTACATGTTTTTGGAAAAACAATTGTTATATTAGATGCCAAAGGCTGCTTAATGAAACATATGCACACTTAGCCTTTGAAATGGTTCTTCTACAGTGTCTTTGAAAGAATAGATAATATGCAAGGTCAAAGTTTAACATACTGTTTAAAAATTGAGATGCATAACTTGTACATATATATGACTTACTGCTATTTTTGATATACGTATTATCTTCTCTCTCTTTTTGTAATAGTTGTGTGAAAACAATAACAAAATAAATAATGTATTCATTATTAAATACATAATAATTTAAAAAGAGAATAATTTTTTTAAAGGGGGCTGTGCCTAGGCTCATCTGAAGAGCAGAAGCATGGAGTTACATAGCCAAAAGAGGAGGAAGAGAAGGAGAAGCTTTCATTGAAATGTTATCCAATTTTCTCAAGGGTCCAGCAGTTGTTTTGCCTCATTGGCTCTTAATCCAGTTATGGATAAAAAACAGAGGTAGTATTCAGCAGGTTCTGACCAGTTCTGCAGAACCAATGGTGGAAATTTTAAATACTTCAGAGAATCAGCAACTACCTCTGAATGGCCCTGCCCCCATCTATTCTCTGCCTCCTGAGTCCCAGCTCATTGGAAGAGAATGGAGATTTTTCAGTATCCTTCCCCTGCCACAACCACCAAGCCACGCCCACCAAGCCATGCCATGCCCAACAAACCACACTCACAGAAACAGTAGTGAAAAAATTTGAATCCCACCACTGTATACACAGCAGTGGTGAAATTCAGCCAATTCTATCCAGTTAAGGGCGAACCGGTAGCGGTGGCACTGGGAGGCTCTGCCCATCTGCCCAGACATCATCATGTCCCGTTTTTAACACTCTGTGCATGCACTCACATTTGTGAACCAGTAACAAAGAAGTAGATTTCACCCCTGATACAAAGGCTGAACATGTCTTAACTGGCAGCAAATTATCAGAAGTCTCATCCAGTCATTTCTGAAGCTCCTAGATTTAGCAATAAAGCTTTAGAAGGTTAGCTGCATGTGGTGCTTTCACATGGAAACCTGGCCTGACCAGGGTAACTTTCACTTATTTATCATTTGAGTTTGAGCACAACTGCATGCCAGAGGCACCTGCTGTTTCTATATTTGATACAAGCAAAGACTTGGAATGTTGAGCTCTTCCCATTGATTCTTCTCAGCTACTACACATGTTGCTTCTCCTTGGGTAGGAAGTACCTGCTGATAACAGTGCTTTACTCAATGGAATAATTTGTCAATAATATATAGGAGCACAACTTCAAAGTTAAAATCATGTTTAAAATATTGGCACTCAGAAATAGGGAAGAAACAACAAATCCTGAGAGTTAAAAGATAGCATCCAACATGGAAGGATAAAAAAAACATTTTTAAGAAAAGGCGCACAGAAGTACGTAATTTGCTAAAAGATAATTTTGAGTAAGATATGATTCAAATAAATACTAGGGGGCTTTAACAAAAAAAGAAATAAGGAGAATGACAAATACCTTCAGTTCACTTAGATTAATTTAACGGTTACATAACAAAAATAATATCAGTATTTCTTTTTATTTGCAACAAAATCCAAGAGGCCCTCTTCCAGTCGAAAATCTACACATGTTTACTTCTTAACTAGACATGCTGGGGCAAATAGTTAATTTCACAGGCATATTGTGCAATCACAGATAACTGAAGCGATAATAAAACAGCTGGACCTCTCCCTGTTAAGAGTTTTTCTTTAAAAAAAACCCTGTATCTTCCCACCTCGAAGGATGTACTGTTTAGAGAAAGCAGAATAACAGAGTTGGAGGTCTTCTAGTCCAACCTCCTGCTCAGGCAATAAACCCTATACCTTTTCAGACAAACAGTTGTCCAATATCTTCTTTAAAACTTTCTTTGCAGTTTTTTTTAAGGGGGGGGTAGGAAAAGCCTTGTTACTGGTTTTCTCTTAAATTTCAAATGCATTTATTCAATTAAAGCAAGAACTTTTCTTTTTAGGGCTAGTAGATAAACAGCTAGAAAAAAGTCCATGGAAGATTATGTCAATATATAATTACTGTATTGAGATTATTTATCTCCCCTTCGGGGAGAGGGGGCAGTCTAGAAATCTAATAAAATAAATAACATAAATTTCTAAGGCAGGGGTGTCCAATTTTGGCAACTTTAAGAGTTGTGGACTTCAACTGCTAAAATTGGCGGGGTGAAGAATTCTGGAAATTGTAGTCGACAAATCTTAAAGTTGCCAAGGTTGAACTTCTATGGCATCTTTTTCCAGAAATGGGAAAATTCGACACTAGCAGCCATGAAAGAATGGTTGATGAAATTCAGAGATCTTGCTAAGGCAGATCAAATATCAGATTAAAAAAAACTAAAGACACTATCTTTGTTGGTGACTGAAATCTCTTATAGATTTTGGGGGGAGTAAACATTAAAAAGACAACAACAACTTGTGATTATAGACAGATTGTAGAAAGAAGAATATCATGATTCATGCAATAACTTTAGAGAAAAGTATTAAAAATAATTGACCTCATAACTGCTGTAAAAACTATAGGAAGCCACTTCTTTATATCATTTTTCTTTATTTTCTACATTAGAAATTCAGATAGCCAAAAAAGTGAAATACTTAGGTATTTGGCTCTCCCCTAAGTGTTCCACTATTAAAGAAGACAATTACTCAAAACTCCTCACCCAAACTATAGAGAGGCTAGAAAAACTGGAAGGGACTACAATTATCGTTATTAGGCAGGATGGCAGCAGTCGAGACATATATTCTACCTAAATGGGTCTTTCTCTTCCAGACTGCTCCAGCCCCATTAGATACCAAGTTTTTTCAGTCTCTGGACCACTGCGTACGCAGATTTATTTGGCAGAATAAGAAACCCAGGATAAAACTGAAAATGCTCCAGGAATCTTCAGCTAGGGGAGGTTTTGGTCTACCAAAGTGGGATCTTTATTATCAAGCAGCTATTCTATCCTGGGTTAGAGATTGGGCTTTGTTAAGAAGGAGGAGAATCCTCATACTTGAGGGCCATAATTTGCAACGGGGGTGGCATTTCTTTTTGAGTCAGGAGAACCCCAAAAAATATAAACATTTCATGGATCACTACCTCCGTAGAATTTTGATGAGTACTTGGGAACGAGTCAGAAATGCATTTTATTCGATGGCCCCGAGGTGGCTATCGCCTCTAGAGGCGATGATGTACCCAACTCTTTATAACAGAACTACACCCCTACCTTACCAAAAACTGTTGGATTCTGCAGGGAGATTGAAATCCCGAAGTGAATTGACAGCCTTAGGCTGTGACCTAGACTGGTGGTCTTACAATTTGATTCAATCTAGAGTAGATAAGGATAGAAATAAGGGGGAATCTATAACTCTCTGCAAGAATTAGACAAAATATTTATAGGGAACGATGAGAAGCTCTTATCCAAATTTTATAAATTCCTATTAGAGCGTTGGATCGGAGAGGAAGTGATTAAGGATTCAATGATTGCCTGGGGGAGAAATTTGGAACACTCAATTGATCTCGAGAAATGGGAAGAAATTTGGAAAAAAACTCTAAAATTAACAATGTCAACTGCATATAAGGAAAACATATACAAAATGTTATATAGGTGGCACCTTCCTCCGGCTAGATTATCGAAGATGTTCCCAGAGACCTCTCCGATCTGTTGGAAATGTAAGGTAGCTCTGGGAACTTATTTCCATACTTGGTGGACTTGCCCTCGAGCAGGAATATATTGGACCAGAATCCGAAATTGGCTTTTCGAAATTACTGGCTGTAGAATTAAGTTGATTCCGGAAACGTTCTTACTAGGCATGAAACCAGATAATTTAAACAAATCCAATTGGTATTTAACTCTCCACATCATTATTGCAGCTAGAATTGCTTTTGCCCAAAAATGGAAATCCAGTGACATTCCATCAGAGACAATATTAATCGCTAAAATTATGGACTGTGCAGAAGCAGACAAGCTTACCAGCCTATTGAGAGACAAACAAGATTCGCTATTCTATGTGTGCTGGGATCGTTGGTACGCTTGGCTACAAAGGAATTCAAAGAAGCGAACTTAACATTGCTGATTTAGAATCTCTATATGCTTGGATTACACTCCTTCACTTTGTCCTGGTTTCTTTCATATATCTTTTTTTTCCCCGCCTTTCTTATTAGAGATATGTGTTAAATTAATAAATGGTAAATGTTAGTGATAGTGTTATAACTCTAGCTATATTGTAATACTCTCTGCAATCACTTTGTATCATTTAATGTCTTATTCTGTAAGTTTTTGCTTTTTAATGATTCAATAAAAATTTAAAAAAAAAAGAGTTGTGGACTTCAACTGCTAAAATTGGCGGGGTGAAGAATTCTGGAAATTGTAGTCAACAAATCTTAAAGTTGCCAAGGTTGGACTTCTATGGCATCTTTTTCCAGAAATAGCAGCCATGAAAGAATGGTTGATGAAATTCAGAGATCTTGCTAAGGCAGATCAAATATCAGATTAAAAAAAACTAAAGACACTATCTTTGTTGGTGACTGAAATCTCTTATAGATTTTGAGGGGAGTAAACATTAAAAAGACAACAACAGCTTGTGATTATAGACAGATTGTAGAAAGAAGAATATCATGATTCATGCAATAACTTTAGAGCAAAGTATTAAAAATAATTGACCTCATAACTGCTGTAAAAAATATAGGAAGCCACTTCTTTATATAATTTTTCTTTATTTTCTTGTTGTTTGCTTTTTGCTTTCATATTTGCTTTCTTTCTTTTTTTCTTCCTTGTTTTATATTAGTTTGTATTGGTTTCTTTGTGTTTTTTTAAAGTACAAATTATATTAAGTTAAAGGGCACTACAAAATGTTTGGAAATCTATTGCAAACATATAATGGGACAAATCAGCATTCCTTTCCATAAACTTTTTCATACTGTTATAATTGTTTATAGCACAAGCTAAAATGTTATATTTAGATTTATTTAAGTTATAGATTCCTTGTAAGCGCTTTATCTGGGGGAACTAAATAAAGTTCTAAGTTACAGTTAGGGATTGACAGATCAGTCAATAGGATTAGTTTCTCTCAGCATTGTATTAATTCTGTCCATTTTACAGTAGTTGACAATTTTATTTTGTAGAAATCAGCACAAATATTTCTATGCATGCCCATCTGCTTTTCCTTATTATGCGCGCATTTTAGTAAGTATATGTCCTAGGTATGTCACATTTTCAAGCATGTTTCTTCTATCATTAATACATTTTATGCTTATATATAAATGTTTATACCTATGACAGAATGACAACCTATATCCAAATTCTCAAAAAGTATGGATTCTGGTGTAGATGCATACTTTGGTTAATGAAATTAATTGTTCTGCTGATCTTTCTAACAGGCTTAAGTGAATGTACTTGATACTAAATCCCATTGTATGCAGTAGCACTTAGTTTTGAGTAAACATCTTCAGAATTTGTGTAGGTTTTGATCTTAATAATTATAAGCTATTGATTGACTATGTGCCAACAAGTCAATGACTTGGTAAGTCAAATCTTACCAAATCATAAATATATTAAAATCAGTATACAGTAATCAATACCTGAATAAATACAGTTCAAATTTACACATGTTAAAACTTTAGGGAAGCATAATGTTCATGCAAGCCTGCCCCCCTAAATATCAAAATAAGCAGTCTATTCCTAAGACCTTGGATTGCTGGTTCATATTCAAACTTAGATAAATACAGACTCTGGCAATAAAGGTTTGATAAGTCTCTATCTTTATCATCTTAAAGATTTAACTGACCATGTGCAACAACCAAATAGAAATTATTTCATGGCAACTGTGCAATAGGGTGAAATATTGATCACAATACTATAATATGAATAATTAAAGACATTTAACATGGGATTATCATAATATGAGCATTCTGTCTAGTTGTTAATCCAGGGCTGGACACCGAGATCATATAAATGTTGCTGAACTTCAACTTCCATTAGCTTTGACGGGAGCAAGAATTCAAGGTTTGATGGGCCACAAATTGCTCATTTTGTCTTTCACAAAAATAATTTTATTTGCTACTTCTCATATTAAAAATAACAAAACAATCAATTGGGTAAACACAATTCACATGTTATTCAGTATAATTAAGAGATGATATAGTAACTCCTGTGTAACCTGTACACCCGCTGCTTGTTCCCTCTATCAGCTAATCATCAGGATGCAAGATATCATCTGATATTTTTGCTACCATTAGCAGTAAGTCATCGTGATTTTTCTCCTTGTTGCACGGAAAAGGGAAGCCTAAGATCAAATGATTCTGGGCTGCAATGAAAAATGCACAAGTGTTTTTTAATAACAAGTCTCAATAAATAGTATCTGACCTTAGAAACTAAGCAGATTCTAGGCTGGTTTACAGTTGGATGAAAAAACCATAGGAAACCTTAGAATGTAAACTAGACTATGAAATCAATAAAGTATGAAAAAAGTTTTTATAATAGTCTTATAATAACGTGGCCTAGGGTGTAATATGATCTGACAGATCAGCAACAATCCTACTCAAAGCTTGGTCATAAATTGTTATTAACAAATTATCTACAGCAGGGAACTGAATGGATGCTATTTTCAATAACACTGAACTGAGATAATTGCTACACCTTTCAAAGGCTAAAGTTATGCTTCAGAATGACTTTCATACATTTATACTTTTACCTATCTATAATTATTCCCAATGATATTCTAGGACAAAAATTATAAATGGCGCTAATTTTCATCCATGGGAAGATTTCTCCTTGCTGACATTGTATCCCAAACATCCTTTGTCTACATGTGATTGTGTCATTTTGCTTTCTAATTGTGTCTCACCTACTTTGTATCACACTGTTGACATTCTAAGATTGAATTAAAATTATTTTGTGTAAAATGAAGAAGATAATGTGGAGACAGGGTTACCTGTGGTTAGTCTATGACAGAAGTGAATGGCTAGACTATTACTCAGAAAAGAAATACAGGTAGTCCTTGACTTACAAACAAAATTGAGGCCGGAATTTATGTTGCTAAATGAGAAACATGTTAAGTGAGTTTTACCCAATTTTATGACTTTTCTTACCACATTTGTTTAAGTGAATCACTGCAGTTGTTAAATTACTAGCAGGTTTATTGAGTGTACCATTGACTTTGCTTATCAGAAAGTCATGCAAAGTGATCACATGACCCTGGGACACAGCAAACATCATAAATATGAACTAGTTGTCATACTGCCAAATGTGAATCACATGACCATAGGGATACCGCAACCATCATTAGTGTGAAAAAAATGGTCATAAGTAACTTTTTAATGCTGTTGTAACTTCGAATGGTCACTAAACAAACTGTTGTAAATTGAGGACTACCTGTATTAGAAAAATATCTGAAATCAACTTTATTTTATCTTCAGTTTTCCAATGGTTTTCTCTTCACATATTAAGCAGATCAAAATTTATTTTGATATATTGCATTGGGTACACAATAAGAAAATCTACAATCAATCTTGAAACCTAATGACAGCTTCCTGGAAGCAACATTACTATTTGAAGTATGTAGTGTTTAAAAACAGATACCGTATTTCCAGGAGCGTCTTCAAAGGTGATCAAAAAGCTCAAGATGGCAACATTTGATCATATTACAGAACCACTGTCCCTTTCTTGCATGAGTGGCATTAAAAAAAAACTGCAATTCCCCACCCTTTGTTAATCACCCTATGGATACCTCTGAATAGGTAACGAATTGAGTGCCATTAATTCCATCATTCCATAGACAATTTGGGTGCATGGAGGAGCAAAAAAAAACCCCAAGGGAGGGTTTAATTTTAAGAGTATTAAAATATATGGGGATATAATGGATTCTAGCCTCTTGTATATGCAGATGTTGATAAAAATGGGATCACCAACATGGTCGCCAATGTCCAATGATGGGCATGGCACAACAAGAAGAAAAATATATGCAGATGGTCAAAAATGTAGTATGCTCCTGTTATAGAATTGTGCCACATTTTAATGTAAGCTGGTGAGACTATTTTCATTGGAACAGCCACAGTATGACTAACTTGTTTTATAATTCCAATTGAGACCATCCTCTTAAACTGCATCATAATTATTATTCTTTTGTTTTAGATCATCTACTATTAGCTTGACGCTTTTAACCATTTTAATCATTAGCTGCTAACCAATTTTACCAAACTGAAATAGTCCTCCAACCCAACTTGTACTATGAAAAAAGTTACTTCACCACAACAGTTACCTATGTATTACACAAATTATGACATTATTGTACATTTACTGTTACTGAAAAGCAAATGAACAGCCACAAAAAATGCAAGGACAGTGCCAGACTGTCCTATTTCTTTCCAGGCTCTAATGTATACATTGTTAGCAGAACTGCAGTTAAGGGACCTCAGATAAGAATCCATTATATTGAACAGATTGGGGCATCATGTAAAGGCAATGTATTTGAACACTGATACTTTGTATTTAGAAAATATGTATTTTATTATTATATTTACTTTTGCCTATTTTATGCTGGAAGTATACGTTGTATATTTCTATATACCTTGTATTTTACTTTTATTTTCTTTGATATGGTAGTAAACTAATTAGTCAATACAGTCTGTTTATCTATCTATCTATCTCTATCTATCTATCTATCTATCTATCTATCTATCTATCTATCTATCTATCTATGATTTACTTTTGCAAGAATCATGGACTTTGCTATCTTTGGAATGGTGCAGTGGCCTACAGGTGGAGCTCTCACCTCACACTCAGGAGATTGTGAGTTCAATCTTAGATAGAGACAGATACTGTATTTCTCTCTCTAGGCATACTGCAGTGGTGGGTTCCAGGCGGTATACCCTGGTACGGGTATACCAGAGCCTGCCCAGAGCACCAGGTACTGTTCCGGTATGGTGCTTTGGAGGGCCCACCCACCAGCCCGAGCTCCTTACTGGTGTTTTAAAGCTTTTGGTGCTTCAGCACACATGCATGGTGCGTAGAGCACCTGCACAATGCTCCACGAGCAGCTGGAGCATTGCGGAGGCTTGCGGAAGCATCGTTTGCAGCTACAACACATGTGTGCCCCACGTGCATGTGTGCACACGCTGCGTGCACCTATGTGGATCCAGAACCCACCACTGGCACACTGAGTATATATCTGCTGAACGAAACTCTGCATTTGCATCAGGAAGGGGATCCAGCCATTAAAACACTCTGCTAGCTCCATTCAGTTGCACAAACTCCACTCTGAAAGGGATTATGGAGTCGTTAAAAAATGATGGGCTTTGTTAAACATCTTTAACAAGTTTGTTAAACAATTTTCAAGATGTTTCCCCCCTTCCATACTAGAGTTATTATCCAGAACCATCACCACCCCTTTTTAATGGCTTTTATGGAGATTGAAGATTATCAGACACATGACAATGACATAGTAATGACTTCAGTTCAGAATCCAATCCCAACCTACCTAAACCTGTACCTATAACTACCATATAAACGTAGCAGAGGCTACAGTTGGGAGATTCCCAGTAATGCCAAAATGTCAGTCTCCAAGCAAGGAAACTGCTCCTTAAACATCTGCCCAGCCTACAATTTCAGTTGTCACTGAGGCTGCTTCAACTGTGACAGTCATCCTTACAAAAGGAATTTAATATTTTTTGGGAAATTCTATTAGGAGCTGTCCATGGTCCTACTTTACTAATTCTCATATTTATAGAAGCCTGGAAATAAAGCATCTGTCCAAATGGACATGTATTAAAGTTGAGATGGAACAGAATGCCTATTAAAAATCAAATTCAACCTACTGCTTTTGAATTATGGTTCTTCAAAAAGCAAATACATGCTCACAGATATGATACTTTTTTTTGTAATAGGAGACAAGGAGAGAGAGAAATGTTATTTTTGTCCTATTATGAAAATCTGTATAGAAAAAGCAACCTAATTGAGCATGGGATGAGAGAGAGTTAATTCCTATCACTTGAATTATTTCCATTAACATGTTGTGGAATGGATTTTTCACAATCATAAACCAGTTTATTAACATTGTATTAGATCGATACTGACCAGTTAGAAGCTCCATATGAAACATAGACATCTGAGCGCTACTTTTATACCTTGGTGCATTCCGTGTTAAAAAATTGCCCTACACTTCCCATGCTATTTCTAAATAAGAAGATTTCACAATTCCCCAAGAAATGATCAGTATGAATTTCACTGGAAATATGGAATTACTATCTTTGGTATTACAAGTACATATATTACCATTCTGTGTTATCACAACATGCATTGCTTTTTAATATATTTATAAAGCTGCTCACCTACCAAAGGCACTCTGGGTAGCAAACAAAATAAAAATAGGACAAAATCACTATCCATAGCATTTTTTTAAAAAAGGTTGAAGCCTTT
Organism: Rhabdophis nuchalis; assembly: GCA_039707465.1. NCBI lineage: Eukaryota > Metazoa > Chordata > Lepidosauria > Squamata > Natricidae > Rhabdophis > Rhabdophis nuchalis. The sequence continues at coordinate 134,404,763 of CM077645.1, read as the reverse complement.
AAAAAAAATCATGAATAACAGTGCACATCAGGAACTTCATTGACAACTTGGCTCCAATGAGTCAAGAAAATACTATGTCTACTTGGCCTTCCAAGGATCATCCTAATCTCAATGTGGAGACATTTTTACATAATTAGGACCATGACTCAGAAAGTTTGCTTCAGAGGACCCACCAAGCAATATTGCTTCAATGATAAGCACTGAGAGAATGCCCACTTTGCTTGATCTGGTTGGATGGGGCAAAAACCATCAAGGAGAAGCAGTTCTATAAATCTACCCTGATGCTATAGAGAAAAGGTTTTGAATGTGATGGCCATGATCTTGAATTACATCTGGAAGCCTGTTGGGTGACAGTAAAGTTCACAAAGCAGCAACGTTATTAGACATGCTGTGGAATGCCCAATACTGCCCTTGACATTATATTCTGGACCAGCTGAAGCTTCTTAATGATCTTCAAGGATAGCTCATGTAGAGTGCAATGCAATGATTCAGTTGGTAAGTGACTAAAACACAAATGACCATTCCTACCTGGTCAATGACCATTCCTGCCTTGTATGCAATTGGCATACAAGATGCAATGGTACAAAGGCTTTCCTGGCCATAGCTGCCACAGCCCAGATTGTACACTACTTCTGTCTGGAGAAATGTTACCCCATTCAGAGTTGCTAAAATTACTAGATAACACTTAGTGAAATACAAATTTAATTAAATAACAACAACAACAACAACAACAACAATAATAATAATAATTTTTATTATTATTATTATTATTATTATTATTATTATTATTATTATTATTATTATTATTATTATTATTATTATTATTATTATTATTATTATTATTATTATTATTATTATTATTATTATTATTATTATTATTATTATTATTATGATGTCTAAACTTCATGCTGCTTTAGATGGCCGGTATTATTTTTCACCCACAGATCCTCTTTGAATACCCAGCTTCTAAAATAATGAGTACTGTAGTTGCTGTCCTTTTGTTGGTGTCATTTTTTTATTTTTTTATTTTTGAATAAACAGACAAACACAACACAAAAAAACCACCACAAAATCATCTTTATTATTTATTATTTTTTTATTATTCAAATTTATAAGCCGCACCCATCTCACCACATAGGGACTCGGGGCGGCGCACAGGGAATATAAAAATATAGATATACAAATATACAAAAAATAAAACATTCTTAAAACTAAATTAAATCAACCCACCCTGCACTAAAACCCATATTAAAACCCTTGAATTAATTCTAAGCTTCCTTTCATGGTCACCATTTCCTATTTATATCAAATTTCCTCTTGTCAAACCAATACATATGTATATATTATTATCACTATCAATTATTTATTTAACCATATCCATTATCACTTCTGTTAGGATATTCAGCCTTATATTGGGTTGACAATATATATGAGCCTATGTTCTTAAGGAGTTATGTAGCTTTAAGAACTAAGTATAATTTGATTGGTTGTAATTTTACAGCTCTACTATAAAGGAAGCTGAGGAACACAAGCTCATTCCCTTTTTGATCCCTGTTCGATTCCTTGTGATTTCCTGTGTTGTTCCTGATTGCCGTTGAAGAAGAAGGAGGAGGTTTTGTTTACATCACTGTAAGATAAACTCTGTTTGGTGTAGGACTGTTATCATTGTTTGAAGAGTTAGTCGGAAGAAGTATTTTAGTTGCTACAAAGTAAAGACTATTTATTTTCTTACTATCACTGTTTTAGAGTTTGTTTGTGGTTTACAGCAACGTATCTCCTTACTGTCTGGTGAATTACACTATTCCGCATTCATTAGCTAACACTGGTAAAGGAACCAGAGTTCTGACACTGGTTCTGAACCCAGAGTAGCTAACAACTTCATTTTTTTACATAATACTCTACATTTAACTAAATTTAATGAAGTTTTTATTATCAGATTTCATATTGTCAACCTGTATCTTTCCAGTAATAATGCAGTCTTATTTCTTTTGCCATTTGTGTAATTGGTCTTCTGTTTATTTCCTTAATAAAATTTGTGCGGACTTCTCTTTGCAGCTTATTGCTTGTTGCACCTCTTATATAATCTCGATACCCTCCATCTGCTTCTTTAATCAGCTTGTCTTTAGTTATCAATAGTGCTTCTAACAAGGTTTTTCTCCTTAAATCCATCGTTTCTTCACTTTTTTCTTCTTCTGTGCCTTGAAATCTGGGGTAGAGTTCCTGTCCATCTAGTTCCCCTTTCCAAATTCCACTCTTTCCACTTCCAGCCACACTCAGTTCACTGTTAATATCATCAATTGTCTTGTCTTTAGATTCATTTTTCCCTTTGATTTCTAGGACTCTAACCTCTACTTTTTCCATTTGATCTTCAGGTTTTCCATCATATTTTGCTGTTATACACTCTATGTTTTCCAATCTCTTCTCAATTTTCTCTGTTACTTTTAATAAATTTTGAATTCCAAACATAATCTTTTGCAATGTTAAAGTTTCTTTTTGATGTGCCATTCTTCCAACTGGTAGACACTGCCACTCTAGCCTTCAAAGCTTTTTATTAGATTAGACACAAGTTTATTTATAATCTTCCAAAACCAATTTTTCCCACTTCTCTCCAGCTGCCAGTAAAGCTCCCAAATAGCACCTGCATAAATACTCCATGCTCTTTTCTCTTATCACTCTCTGTTATCAAGTTGCAAAACCTTGAAGTGCAAAGTCAATGAGATCAAAAGAAAAAGGGAAAGAACAATGTTTCCAAGACTCAAGCCTCCAGCCTCCAAGTGGCAGTGTTGCTTCCTTTCACTCTGATGTTACAACCCTCTTTGTACTCCTTTTATATTTTCTTTATACTCCAGGCTTAAAAGAAGCAAAATTCTTAAATGGAACTTAAAAAATAAAAATAAAAACCCATATTAAAATAAAGAAAAGATTTTAATCCATAGGTTAAAAATAATTGAAAAAATAGAAGAAAAAAACTAATCCATTTACTTTATAAAAAATGCAAAAATTCCATCCACAAAATAGAATTAAAAAGAAAGATAACACACTGTCCAAAGTAATACAATATATCTTAATTTTACTGCTTATTTTCTTCTGTTTTCAATTTTAATTTTGCTTTAATTTTTTTGGGGCAGTCTCTTTTATAAGAATAAAATTTCCTCACCAGATGGACACACCTTCACCTTCCGTTTCCTTCCATTCTGGAGCTGTCGCAACTTCATCAGCTTTTGGCTGTGCTTTTGCCGCCGGCTAGAAGAACTTCTCTTGGATCAGTCAGGGACTTTGTGGGGTCCCTGAGATAGCAAAATGTATTCTTCCTTGCCACCATCTCTGCGGGACAGTTTAGGTCCGAAAGGACCATCTAGCGGCAAAAGTATCGAAGGCGATCTTTGAGCATCAAGATCACATGTCGTACCAACATCCCAGATCATGTTGATGTTGTTTTTGTCCACAATCCAGGTGTTTATCCTCAGTTGTGTTTATTTTGTGGGATATCATATTACCCAAGATAAAGCTAACTGCAACATTTGGAGAAATATAATTCTTCCATCATGTTTCTCCATGATTTGAATAAAATGTTTATCATGACTGTACTATCCTATACATTCTTTATATACACTTTTTCTGTGTAATCATCTCCAGAAAAGGCTTTTATCAGGATACCCAGGGTGGAGCATTTGGAAAAGCATGACCAAGCAGCTCTACTTCAATTCATCTGGGTACAATCTCATCTACTTTCATAAATGGGAATTTAGGAAAACAGCCGGTAGCAAGTTGTTGAGAAAAAGAAAATACAAAGCTCTCTACTCTGGTTGCCAGAATGGAGATGTTCATTAACAGATGTCCAGAGGGATGTTGAAGAAGCATAGCTAATAAACTCATCCCAGCATGCTAAGCATTCCTGGAAAATAATGGTCCATATTATGAGCACAGTCATCTGAAAAACTAAGATCTAAGACTGACCACTAAATATACAGTAATTCTTGAACTGCAGCTATTCTATATGCAATGCAAACAGTCTTTTGGGAAAAGGGGGAAAATCCTCTCAGGGCCTGAATATTTTGGTAATTGCATGTTAAAGTGAAAGATATATTTAGTGTCATGTTTACTTCAGGCTTAGGACAAGTCGTTATTTCATCTACCCTGACAATTTTGACAAAAATGAGGTCATTCCAGCAGGAGGTTTCCTCATGGCAGCTGCCTAAGATTCTTGAATTGAAAATGCTAAATACAAACTCTATATAGATCAGAAGAGCCAGTGCAGCCTAGAATAATAAAAACACAAGTTCTGATCTATCTTTTGACATAGAAATTAACTTAGTGATTTTGGATTAATCACTCTCTTATGAACCCACCTCCCAGAGTTTGTGAAATAAAATTGGTGGAGGAAATGTTATAAATGACATCTTGAGCTCCTGGATGATTTCTAACTGCAGGTCTAATTACCAGATGAAAATGATATTAGATTAAATGAAATTGGGCAAAATTGTAATAGCCACCAATACTGATTCCATTCACAAATGATTCCAAGACTTTCTAGTTGGTGCATACATCTTAATGGATGATGCCTACATCATTTTCAGTACCTATATTTAATTGTGTATCATTGTCAATTTCAATTTCTGCATCTCAGGAAAATATTGTGAAATGATACGGATTAATTTAAGCTATGATTCATCTCAAAATATGCTGTCACATAGAATCATTACCATGGTGCGCAGTGATAACTGATTTAACCCCAGTGAATTCAGACCAATCCTCATCTTGTAAGGAATGTCTGTATCGGCCTCCACTTTGTTGCTTGCTTCAGCTGCCATTGAAATGGGGAGGGTGGGGCTTTGGTAATTGGGAATGGGACTGTATAGTGCAGGAGGGAGATTTGGAGAAGGGGGTGTGTTCTCACCATCTACTTCACATTCCACTGGCTGCTATCTTTTCATAACCAGTAAAAATACTCTTAATTCTTTCAAAATGGAGTTGAGTGGATTCTTTCTTGGTTATCATTAGAGGCAGACCTGACAGTCTGCTGAAGGTATTTTAAGTAGTAACTATTGCCATTACTATAAGAAGTGAGATGTTCAATAAGTTTTAAGCTTTAAAAAAAAATCAATCTACTTAATAATTGTTATTCATGATGATATGATTTGTTAGATTTATATCCCAGTTTTTCTCCTTGAGTTCCTTAAAGAGTTTTATACAAGCACCTTCACTATGCTCCACATGTTCCATGGGATAGGTTACACTGAGAGAAAGTGATCAGCTTAAAGTCATCCAGTCAAGTTTCATATTAGGGTGGACTTGGGGATTGATCTTACCTTCCTAGTCCCAGCCTGCGTCATGTTGATTCTTCATTCATCAGTTAGAATCTAATGACTAATTGATAAGTTCTTTATTTTTAATGTTTTTACTCTATCTTTCAAAATCAAGGCTGGCTTACTTTTTAAATACCATTTTGGTCATTGAACAAGGAAATGAGAATTCCACCAAATCACCTCTCTCATGCAGATTCAACACCAAGGGTACTAAATTTGATGATACACAAATGTATTTAACACATTATCAAATGAACAATTCCTTACTACTTCACAATACAATCTTTAATGGAATTAAGAGTGTGTCTGAGAATAGCTTCAGTTTATAATGATGAGTTAAAGTTACTGACCTCCGCCTCTTCCGCAAATGTCTTAAGACACACCTCTTCCAACTAGCCGGCCTTGCGTAACCTCCAACACCGCCAGTTTCAAATGGGGATTTTAAAATGGTTTTTAGCACAGGCCCTTAATGTTTCTGTATTTATGTTTAATTGATTTAATTCTCTGTTCGCCGCCCCGAGTCCCTTTGTGGTGAGATGGGTGCGGGTTATAAATGTGAAAAATAAATAAATAAATAAATAAATTTGATATCAGTATTTTCGTAATATTTTATAATATTACAGGATGCTGAGGAACATTATGTTTTATTCCTTTTAAGAAGTCAAGTATAAACACTGTGCACTACATCATTTTTTTTTAACTTTGGCAATTATAATATGTCTAGATCAACTCTCACAATTCCCTAACCAGCAACCATCTATCCGTTGATGTTATGTTACCCAAAGGAAGGAAGGAAGGAAGGAAGGAAGGAAGGAAGGAAGGGAAGGAGGGAGGGAGGGAGGGAGGGAGGGAGGGAGGGAGGAAGGTCAATATTTTTATACCATACCTATATATGTTTACTCAGAACTGTGTTTTGGATATGTTGGTACTCAAGGTAACAATAATAGAATAACTTCCTAAAACCTCCTAGATTCAGTTACTGATAACAGTTCTTCTGTAGAAAAATCAATTTTGGAAAGGTTTCCAGAAAGTAGAAAGATCCTGACTGAAGTGCAGCTTTAAAAAAGAAAACACAGTAGAAAGTTCCTTCTCTGGAAAATATTTCAGAATTGAGCTAAAATAAATGGTATAAATGTAAATGGTATAGGTTAAAAAAAAAGGGCAAGAAAAAATTCTACATTAAACTTCTGTTTATCTGATGCCCTGCAAATGAATCTCTACTATGTTGCTTAGTGCATCAGTGTGCGAGAAATATTAATAATTATTTTTTAAAACTCTCACTTTGATACAAAAAGGATCTTACATTTCAAAGGCTAAGTCTAAACTCTCATCAAGCCCTGCTATAAAAATAACTCCACTGTCAAGTTGAGTCAGTCTCTTCACTCTGGAAATCTCTGATACTTTGTAGCATTACTCTTCAAAAACAGTTTTTAATGTGCTATCATTTTAGACAGATTCTACATTTCTGTGAAATTGTGTATCATTGAGTTCAACCAATTGCGTACATGAAGCTATTAAAGGTAAGTGTAATGGTATGTGGGAATGGCCTTGGGAGATTGGCCCCAGAGCTGATGTCTAGGGAACAGTCAAATATGAAACACCATACTCAGCAGCTGGGCAAGAGGCTCAGAAAAGACTTTCCCTAATTTCTGAGGTGTAAAGAAGATGGAGAGAATTTTACTTTCAGAGTTGCAAGATTCTATTAAAGTAGCCTTACAATAAAGAAGAATTAGATCATCCAGTCATATTTCCTGTCTAGTTCACTTGGCAAGGCTGACATCAATTTTTCAGGTCTCATGCTCTCTTCCAGAGAGAGGAATTTCAGGAATGGCCCCTGATCCTCAAGGCACTCCACTATTCACACATCCAGCAACAGCATTGTTGCAACAGCAATGGATGAAGATGATTAGCTACAACTAATGCAACAGCTGGGGTAGAATTTGCCCTAACCTGCAACAGCACAACTGATGGCTCAGTATTCACATGGGAGCTTGTTGGAAAAGTTTGACAGAAACTAGAATCAATTCTGGATAGTTACTCTCTGTCTGAAATGTCTATGGGAGCAAGCTGGAGGAGTTTCCAAATGATTACATTGAAGCAAAAAATCACATCTAAGAGATTTTTGTGCTGAGCTAGCTAAAAGAAGCATCAAATAAGTGGGAAATTGAATTGAATTGAATTTATTGGACTTCTAGACCGCCCCCTCTCCCCGGAGGGACTCGGGGCGGTGTAAAATGACATTCATTGAAGAGAACAAATGCTGGACAACCATCCGAACTTCATGTGTGAACTCAAGGATACATTGGGGATCCCATACAAAGAATCACAGCTAGTAGAGGGGTCTGGAAACCCATGCAGGAATAGAGGACAGTAAGGTCATATATTTCAGCCTTTAGATTACTTGGTAGAGTGGAATGACTTAGCCCTAATTGACCAGTTCAGAGAAGAGCTGGCTGAGAATCTAACAGACAAGCTGGTAAGACTAGGTTTCCTAAATACTCTGGAAGAGCTATATTGTGTACTAGTATACACCTGACTAGCTGTACCCAACCATGCGTTGCTGTGGCTGAGTCAGGCAGAAGCAAGGGGCGCCCCCTCCCAGCTCGGCCATTCCTTCTCTGTTGACCATCGTTGGTGGCCATCAACCAGCTCTGCTGTTCACCACACCACCACTGCGGCTCAGGCTGATGATGACGATGCCCCGTCAAAGCCGCCATGGTGAGGCCGAAGGTCATTCGCTCTGAGTGGGGGGGAGAGAGAGAGTGCTGCCAGCCTGGCTGAGGAGATGCTCCGCCTCCTCCAGGACTGTGTTGTGCAGGGGGTGGCCAGCTTAAAGGCGGGGGGAGGCAGTGGAGGGGTGATGCAGGTGCCGCCCTGCCACAGACAGCAAAGGGCCTAGTGGGAGAGGAGAACTTTTGGAGATGTAAGATTTTGAACAAATGAACATTTACATTTGGTTTTACCTGTCACAGGTATGACATCTATATAATATAGATATACAAAAATGCACGCATATTCAAATGGAACATTGTGTCAAAATTTCAAAGCAATCAGTGAAGTACTTTTGTAGATTACAGATTTGGAACAAATGAACATTTACATTTTTATTTATATAGAATACACACACACATACACACACACACACACACGCACACACACACACACACACATATCCTGTTGTCTCCCGTGCCACCCTTCCTAATGGCCTCGGAATCAATCATGTTTCCTGTCTGGTCTACCCTGGAATGCAGACAGAAGGTGACCATTTCACAAAAGTATACCACATATTTAATTGCACAAGATCTAGTAATAGGTATTTGTTTCAGTTGGCTAATTCTGCCCATAAGTAGATAATTTCCTGAAAATAACAGTATTTCTACTACTTCTACTCTTTTTTTTTTTTACGATGACCTAGCTTTACATCATGGTAAGTCAAAACGTTCTAATGTCGCATTAGATACGGGTGGCATCTGAGCTGGTGTTCCCTAGGATGCATTTTGTGTGACTGCTGGACATAATCCTGATATCTTGGCTCAAAGGTGAGAGAAGAATTTTCCAATCCTTCCTCTTTCCAATCTTTACGTACTTTCCTTCCATTCCTATATACTGTAAAATCTCTTCTTAGTGCTCGCAGAAAAAGACTGGTATCTCTTCTTTCAAAAAGGACAAAACACGGTATTCTGGGAGGGAGGAAGAGTTAGAATTAAAACAGTTGAAGAGGCGCATAATTTTTAAAAAAAACATTTCTCAATCCTGGATGCCGATGAGATGGGAACGGGAGGAGCCACGGGTCCGCCTGCTGGGGGGGGAGGAGGAAGAGATTATAGCAAAGAGGCTCAGATCGCAAAAATAATTTGTTATATTTTTTTTTAGTAATTCCTGTACGGACGTCAGTAGTATAAAGTAATTGAATGTATAAAATAATATGAAAATTTATGATTTTAAAATGTATGTACCCCTTCCCCTTGATAATTTCTTTTTAATTGAATATGTATGAAGACTCAGAGGCGGTCATCAGATCCGATGTGGAAGTTCCAAATATTATTCATTACCTTATTTACCCCTTTTCCCAACATAAATTGTTAAAACCAATAAAACTTTTTCAAAAGAAAAAAAGGACAAAACACATTTCCGAATAATTTTGAAAGGGCAAATTGTGTGAGGGAAAAGAGGGAGGAAAGCCAGATTTTCCCCTTCAAACAGCAGCTTAGAAAATGAATCTGAATAAATAAGAATGCTTGCCTCAAATATGAGGTATGAATTTATAATCGCTACTGAGTGTTAGAGCCAGTACAAGGGATATGAAAGATAAACGTTTCTCAAATATTATGCAACCATGAGTTGGATGGTGAATAAATTTAATTAATAAATAAAATATAGGTGTTTATTCCTCCATACTACTGACAACCCCCCAAAACAGAGTGTCTTATATCAGTTCTTGAAGGATTCCTACACTTTAGCATATAATCTCTCATGATGTCCCAAGGAGCCTCTATAGCAGCAGTCCCCAATCTTTTTAACACCAAGGACCAGTTTTGTGGAAGATAATTTTTCCACAAGGGGAATGCACAATCTAGACCCCTCACACGTACAGTTTGCAGTAGGGTTTGATCTTCTCTGAGAATCTAATGCCTGATGAGCTGAGATGGAGTTGAGTGGATGATGCTAGGACTGGGGAGTAGCTGCAACTATAGATGAAGCTGGAGTCACTCACTTGCCTGCTGCTTACCTCTAGCTATGCAACCCAATTCCTAACCCTAGTCTTGGGGTTTGGGACCCCTGCCCTATTGGTCTTCCACACCCTCATTTTGTTGAGTCAAACTGCTCTGATTCCTGAAAAACTCTGCTACGATTCTCTCACTAGTTAAAGTGACAAGGGGACATCGAGAGCTGCAGGGAAAAAAGTATTTCACTTTTTTTTCCTGAATTTGTGAAACAAAACATAGGCTCTGATGACATGTTGGCTGACAGCAGGGAAGCAAAATAGTTCTTATCAAAGGTTGTCAGATGGACTAGAAATAACACGCAGGGCCCTCCAATTATGATTCCAGAGATATTTCAGACACAGACAGTACAAATGAGGCAGCTGAGATATGTGTGAAATTACCAATGATCAGGCAAGAGGGTGTAGAAGATTAAAAGTCTGCTGGGTTATTTGAAGGTGAGCAACATACACTATACATACTAAACATTCTTCTGTCATCCTTGGGTTGCTGGGAGTGCATATAAAAAGAGCAACAACTTCAAATTACAATTCAGAAGAAAATTATATAACAGAAACAGGCTGAACTGGACAAGCATACATCATCCAAATCTTTAGACAAAGAATGGTTTAAAATCCAATGATTGCTTATTTATGAACTTTATGAATTTGCTTTCCAAACAAAGCAGGAAAAATTGTGCTATCTCTTCTAGGCAAGTCTATCAGCCTGTCACTCAGAACTAGTACCAAAAACATAAACCAAAAAAAAATAGAGAATAAAGGGGGGGGGGGGGAAACAAATACATTTAGGTATTATATATTGGTAATTAAATTTAGCATAAGCTTCAATCCATTCTCTCTGCAGTATGTGCATTGCATGGACTTTATCCTGGTAAAATGCTGAATCTGTAGTGAAGCAAATTATAACTACCAAGACACACATTAAAAGGTATTTAATATGCTCAAGTATAAGAAGTCCCAGCTTCCACCATTTTTTTAATCAAATGGTGTTGAATCTTTGATTAATTTTAAATCATTTCTCTTCATGATAAAGATTTCTAGCTCTAAATGTTGCAGCAGACTACACTGCTAACAAACTTGGATATTTGAAGAACCCCCAAATAGTAGTTGTTTTGGATTTAGAGGACAATAAAATCACAAAAATCATTGAAACATCACATACAATTGTCATGTACTGTATAAAATGAACTTTAAGAATTGTAGACTGAACTCTCAATTTTCAGAAACCCAGAGTGGTGGTTGTTAGGGGTTGAAACACTGCAGTAAACCACAAATAATTACTTTAAAAGCTAGATGTGAATGGAATTAAAATATACCCCCATTGGTTGAAATAATCCTGTTCACTGTTTTCAATTAACCTGCTTAAAAACAGCTTTAACAAAATTGTTTTTGAAGTTTATTTTCAGTTGTTGTTTTGTTTTGAATATCTGGAAAATGTGAGGGTTCTCATATTAAAACACTTATGGAAAAACGTAAGAGACAGAAACATTTCTGTTATTTTTACAAAGATATACCATTTAGAAGCTTAGCATTCTTCTAAGCAGTCCCTAATCACTATCAATTCATTTTTTTTGTGTCAAAATATCAAAAATCTTTGCAAAGTATTACATTTATTGGCATTCAGGAAAAAGATTGTCATATGAAATTAACACAAGTTATAGATCTCTCTCTCCAACCCCCTCTGTCCCCCCTCTCTCCCTCTCTCTCCCCCCCTCTCTCTCCTCCTCCTCCTCCTCCTCCTCCTCCTCCTCCTGTGTTTCACTCACTGAAAAAAAGAAAACAGCAAATCATTCTGAAAGCAAGCCTTTTCCAAGACCATGACTTTTCCCAAGACATTTAATTCTATTCCTTTGCCTCCTATAGTTTTCCATTTTTTCTCGCAACAATTATTCCCTTTATGTTTTTTCTTTCTTCCTCCAGATCCCCCTTTTCTTTTGTTCTCAGGCAGATATTGATATTTTCCTGCTGAAAGGTCTCTGGTATACAGGCAGAACCATTTTTCATACCTAAGAAATGGTATGGAGAGATCATAATGATGATGCCTTCAAATCAACTTCAGTTGCCTGGACCAGTTCCTGCCATTTTCTTGGCAAACCTTTTTGGAAATGGTTTGCCATTGCCTTTTCGTAGGGCTGAGGGAAAGTGATTGAGTTAAGTTCACCCAGTTGGCTTTGTGGCTAAGACAGGACTAGAACTCACAGTGTCCCAGTTTTAAGTCAGATGCCTTTATCACCACACCACCCTGGCTGATGCCCAATTACTTTAGTATTAATATGTAGGAGATTACTGTCAATAGATTGATATGTTTCAATTTTTCACTACACTAAAATATTATATCTAATGTTTTATCTATCTCCATCCATCCATCCATGGAAGATATGATAGCAGTGTTCGAATATTTGAAGGGGTGCCACAAAGAAGAGGGTGTTAACCTATTTTACAAAGCATCCAAAGACAAGATAAGAAACTTTGGATGAAAACTAATCAAAGATAGAACCAATCTAGAAAACTTTCCTAATAGTGAGAACAATTAACCAGTGGAACAACTCGTCTTCAGATGTTGCAGGTGTTCCATCACTGGAAGTTTTTAAGAAGAGAATGGACAACCATTTTTCTGAAATCATATAGGGTCTCCTGCATGAGCAGGGGGTTGAACTAGAAGACCTCTAAGGTCCCTTCCAACTCTCATATTCTACATTCCATGTTCTGTTATAATGAAGCTTTTGAGCCTGTAAAAACTGGTACTGTATAAGCCATCAGACCACTCTTCTCATACTTTTTCCAGGCATATGTGATAGTGCTGCAGCTTGATTTCAATACAAAAGAAGCATATATGAAGGGTTTTAATAAGTATTTTTAGACAGACATTTTAAGTGAAATTCTAATTGTCACAAGTTTTTAATTGCAATGAATCATTTTTGATTCAGGCATTGTAAATCATTCTGGAGCCCGTATCCTTTGTTTTCCCTGAAGTGGAAGAGGTCTAGCAAAATTGATTCATTTGGACAAAAAGGGTATAAATTCAGTTTTATTCTGAACTTTTCAAGAAATATATTATGCTAAACGAGATGCTAAAGTTGAAATAGTCAATAACAGCTGTGGAAAATTTGTGTTTTCAATTCTTGCATGCTCTTTAAAGTAACTTGGTCAAAGTAACAGATAAGCAGCTATATAAATTATGCAAACAAATCCCAAGCATTTAAGGAGCCACTATTTGGAGAACAGCGAAGAGCTATACAATTATTTTTTGCAACTAATTAAACTGACTAATCTAAGAATTAGACCAGATAAATAGTGGGGTATTGATAGGCTTACAAGCACATTTTATTTTCCATTCTAATAACATTACAAAAGAATAGAAAGAGTGTTGGAAGATTTATGTCAGCCATTTTGCCTACTAGTTACCAATCTGAAAACTGCCAAAGATCAGTCCAATTTACTACAGCAATTTTCCCTGCCTTAAAAAGAGTATTTCAATGCTTGTGTAAAAGAAAATTGATTCTCATATTAAATAAAATTCAGACATTACTCTAATGAGCTCTATGTGGGGCTGTCTTCGACAATCTCTCAGCAACTGCAGCTGTTACAAAATGTAGAGGCCCATTTATTGCAAATGAAAGCTAGTATAATCACTCAGCACCTGTTTTATAGTTGCTACATTGGTTAGAGAAGGAAATTTTGCTTATAGTTTCATTCTTGTACAGCCATAATGGTGAACCTATGGCATGTGTGCTACAGGTGGCATGCATAGCCATATTTGCCGGCACATGAGCCATCCGCTCCGGCATGCGTCAGCTGATTTTCAGCCTTCTGGGGGGCCAGAGGAGGCCTTTTTTGCCCTCCCCAGGCTTCAGGAAAGCCTCCAGAGCCTGGGAAGGATGAAAAACAGGCCCAATGGGCCAACCAGAAGCTTGGAAATGATCCATTTCTGGCTTCCGGAGGGCTTCTGGGGCACCAGGGGAGGCCGTATTCACCCTCCCCAGGCTTCAGGAAAGCCTCCTTCCCTGTGTGTGTGTGGGGGGGGGGGTTATGCACACATGCATGGGGCAGGGTGTCATGTCATGTGTGCATGCACAGGTGGGTGAGGCACATTCCATTGTGGTCAGTTAGCACACTAATATTTTCTCCCTCTCCTTAACTTATAACAGACAGAGGAAATAAATTACATCTATCATCCTTAGTCTCTATTTTTTATGTTTGCTTTGGCTTAAGCTCATTCAGTATAAGATCCCGATTTACACACTGTAGTTTATGTCTAAGACAGAGGTTTATTAAACTTCAGGTTACATGTGTCCTAAGAGTTTTTTCACAGCTGAATTTTGACTACAAGTCGGTGATGTGAGTTTTAAAGTCCTTAAACTTGTATTCAAAACTTATTCCACTTATTTCATTAATAATCTGGAATTCAGCCAGCAAAATTATGGTAAACCAATGCACCCTTGCCCTGATTACCTCATTTTAGACCTACTGTAAATTTCTGAATTTTCTTCAAGGGCAACTTCAAATAGACCACATGAGAATAATGTAATATACAAATTGTATTCGAACTCTTTAAGTGCTGTAGAATGATTGGCTTTTACTGCAATGCCAACTTGAATACAGATACCAACCAGAAACCAACCTGCTTCATCAAAGAAAGCAGAAACGTAGTGGAGGGGGGGGAAACCTCTTTGTGGCAATGTGCCTCATAGGAAAAAGCAGGAGAATACTCAAATATGTCAACCACATACTACAGCAAAAGACTATTTAGCTATCCTCCAAATTCATAATGCTGCATGAAAAATCGTTCTGGCACATATTTAGTCAAGAGATAAAATACAGTAAAATAGTGTGATCCCATTATTGTACACTGAATGTCTTCTGCTTCCTAGATGGTATCAGTCTGACGTCTGAGTCACTGCTATATCTGTTAATGAAAAAATATTCTGTAATTTGAAAACAAGCGATAACTTTCATAGCAATCAGTGATGTTGTTCCTAGCAAGTCCCTCCACTGCAATTGATTTTTCCTATCCTGTAGCACAATTGCAGTGCAAGCAAATTGTACATCTGTCTTGTATCTAAATTATCATTGCATTTCACTACATAATCATATAACTGTAAAGCTGGAAAAGACTCATCTTGTCCAAGCCATGATCTATAGCACCCGGAAGATCGTTGATGCACAATAAATCTTGTTTCTTTTCAATCTGTGTAGCTGCTCTTAATTAATCACAACTCAAATAGTAGGATTGAATGTGAGCCCAAATTATTATTTATTCTGTGAGAATACATGCTGCTCCAATTTTGTGAGATCCCAAGCTGCCAGAAAGCTTTTTCCTTGAAGTGAATTAATTAGCAGGACATACATTTAACTCAATAAACTATAATCCAAAGCAATATAAAGAAAATACTATAACTTATTAAAGGTCATCCATTTATAAAATTTGCTAGACAAGTTATTTCAATATTTTCTCAACATATGCTTTTACAAAATCATTATGATCATTTATGATGGGCAGGGCAGTAGGCAGTTTACAGCTATTGGCTAGAAACCACAGGACTATCTATTTACCTACCTGCATTAATAGACAAAATAGAATAACAGAATAACAAGGGACCTTGGAGGTCTTCCCACCAGAAGAAGACTAGAAGGTTCCTACTTCTGGAGAGAAAATAAAGATATTTGTAAAGAAAAGAGAAACAAAAGATATATGTTAATTGCCCATAACAATCAAGGGTTTAATATCATTATCATTCAGGAATTTCTTTTTTTTAACAAATGCTTTACTTCAAAATAATTGCTTATGAATTCATCCACTTTTAGCTGTTAGCTATTTATTTATTGGTTTTCTAGTTAAATAAATAAAATAGATTTAAAAAAACTTTTACTGGGTATTTCTTGGTACTGTCAAGAAGGAAAATTTGAGTTTGATGTGTACTATAATACTAATACTAATTTTGATGTGTACTAAATACTAATTTTGATACCATCGACCATAGTATCCTATTGCATCGGCTGGAGGGGTTGGGGGTGAGGGGCACTGTATTACGGTGGTTCTCCTCCTACCTCTCCGGTTGATCGCAATTTGTGTTGGCAGGAGAGCAGAGGTCGACCTCGAGACCCCTCACTTGTGGGGTGCCTCAGGGGTCGGTCCTCTCGCCTCTCCTGTTCAACACATATATGAAGCCGCTGGGCGAGATCATCCGTGGTTTTGGGGTAGAGTACCACCTCTACACTGATAATAAGCAGCTGTATATATCTACCCCAAACCACCCCAACGATGCCGTAGCGGTGATGTGCCAGTGCCTGGAAGCCGTGCGGGCCTGGATGGGAAGTAACAGACTCAGACTCAACCCATCCAAGACCGAGTGGCTGTGGTTTCCGGCATCCTGGTACAACCAGTTGACTCCATCACTGGCCATAGGGGACGAACACCTTACCCCTGTGGATGGGGCACGCAACTTGGCGTCCTCCTGGATACCCGGCTGTCTATGGAAGATCAAGTGACAGCCGTGGCCAGGAGGGCATTCTACCAGGTTCGCCTGGTACGCCAGTTGCGTCCCCTATTGGATCGGGATGCCCTTTGCACAATCACTCATGCCCTCGTGACATCCTGACTGGACTACTGCAATTCTCTCTACATGGGGCTCCCCTTGAGGTGCACCCGAAGACTTCAGCTTGTCCAGAATGCAGCCGCGCGAGCAATTATGGGAACCTCGAGGTTTACCCATGTAACACCGCTCTTGCGCGAGCTGCATTGGCTACCTGTTGTCTTTCGGGTGTGCTTCAAGGTGTTAGTTCTCATCTTTAAAGCGTTCCATGGCACGGGACCTAGCTATCTGCGGGATCGGATTCTGCCCCATACATCCCTGCGGCCGATTCGCTCCCATAGAGAGGGACTTCTCCGGGTGCCGTCCACTAGGCTATGCCAGCCGGCGACGCCCAGGGGAAGGGCCTTCTCTGTGGCGGGCCCAGCCCTCTGGAACGACCTTCCCCCCGAAATTAGAACAACTACGGACCTCCGCTCCTTCCGTCAAAAATTGAAAACACACTTCTTCTGCTTGGCCAGCCTAGATTAGTCTTCCATTTTTAACTGGGTTTTTAGGGGATTGTAGTTTAATTTTAGTATAGTGGGTTTTAGCGCAGGGATAATTTTGTTTAATTCTTATTTTATCTATTTATGTATTTTATATTTGCATTTTTAATTTCCCTGTGCACCGCTCCGAGTCCCTTTGGGGAGAGGAGGCGGTCTATAAATAAAATTATTATTATTATTATTATTATTATTATTATTATTATTATTATTATTATTATTATTATTATTATTATTATTATTATTATTATTAATGAAGATGAAATACAACTTGGGGTGAGGGGTGGAATATGGTCCATTGTGTTGAGATGGACAAACAGAAATAACTTACTTAGGAAAAAAGGACATCAATATGGGACTTGGTAGAAGGGATAGAAGCAAGAAAAGAAGAGCACCAAAACAGGAATCACTGCCCCATCAAATAGGTTACTGTTAAAATGTGGACAATACAAAGCTATATTCACAATGATCTCTTAATTGTAACAACTCAATCCTTTTGTCTTCTTGCCTTTATCATGTCCTTGTTTCTTTGTGTATATATGCATTGAACATCAACAGATGTGGAAGACTTCACAGATAAGACATATTGAATGTATCACTTAAGCATGGTGATGGATCATTGTTAATTACAACTACTAGTTGGAACAAAATAGTGACTGATGAATTCATTTACACTTTGATAAGTCACTGGAGAGACACCAGCCTTAAAGCCCCTTGCTCTACTCAGTACCAGTAGTTTCCATTTGCTTTCTAGGTCATTTTTTATAGACACTTCAATTTATGTATGGTTTGTAGTAAACTTTTTTAAATACATTGATGTTTGCTAGCAAATAAATATGGATAAGATTATATATGACGTACCTGTAACTTCAATATACTATTCCATGTATTTTCACAAAAAGGTTTTCTTTGGGTATACTGGAATGTTTTCACATGTTCCCCTTCCCTCCCCAAAAAGTCTGAACTGCATCAAATAACCTAGGCAAAGACTATCTTATTTATGATATTCTAGCCAATTTTCTTAGTTGCTGCTATAAGAACTGTTACATCAGGCATTGCAAAGATAAATTTCCTATCCCCAAAGAGTTCATCCTCTCCAATGTTAATGGACTGAAAATAACAGGAAAATAATCTGAAGCATTACAGCCTCAAATACCAGATGGGATAGAGAAAAAGGGTGCCCCAAAATATCCTTACATAAACACAGTGTCATCCAATCCTGTCATCCCAGATTGAAAACTACACAAATTTACAATTTAAATGAAATTTGAGTGGTGGCAGTTGTTTCTCCTACATCAAGAATCTGTGTTTCAATGTCACTTTTGCCTGATGCAATAAAATAAATAAAATAATATTTCCTACATTACCATATTATTTTCCACAAAATTTCCACAATATTACATACAAAACATTACAAAGCATATTAGTATTTATTATATTAATATTTCAGTTCTAATAGGAAACTTCTGCACATGAACTCTTCTATATCTTAAAAAAGACAAAACCAGTTCAGTAAGTTGTTTGAAGAAACATCTTAAATCACCGACGTGGTTACTTTTAAAATTTGTGTTAGGGTAGAAGCTCACCAAACTTCAGGGGGGAGAGTGTTCCATAGGGCAGGGGCTGCTGTGGAAAAGGCACACTGCCTAGATCTCACAAGATGGTAATGTTTAAAGGAATGGACCATCAAACCTGATAGGATGAGTAGGTATTCTTAGGGAAAGGTGGTCCTCACAGGTAACATGCTGCACATGTTTAACTGCATCCAGAAAACTACTGTGACAGAATTATGACATGACATTAGATATAAAGCTCATTTGTTGATTTTAAGTGAGGGGAGGGATATTCTCTCTTTTGGGGGGGGGCTCTCAAATTTCCTCTTCAGGAAAATCCAGGATTCAGACTAGGTAGGAGAAATTATCCCAGATCTGAAACTACTACCTACAGATAGAGCACATAAATCCAGCAACATCAGATAGACTAAATCTTCAAACATTTGTACTGAAATTCCATTTGTCTCTGAATTTAGACTGAACAATATATATGGTAAGTCTAGAACAACATACCAAAACCATTTTAAAATGTAAGTCTCCCAGAGAACTATTTATAGGGAACTTTGAATAACCTAGGTGAGGCTTCTACTGAACCTTTTGCAACTTTCCCCCCCCCCCCTTTAATGGCACTGTAATCCCTTGAATCATGGTGGAATCAGGACAACTAAACAGAGCTCTAGCATTTACTGGCTGGAAGCCCTTCCTGATGCCTATGTGGAGTTTGCAGTACACAATTACTCATTGCGCCCAGAAATACTTGCTGCTAGCTAGAATCAAATCCACAGCCTCCTGATTGTGAGGTGAGAGCTCCACTTCTAGCCCACGGTGCCACTCATACTTTTTGCAACTTATATAATATGCAACTTAACAAATATAATATGGCAAAGAATATCAGTTAATTTCTTGTTTCAACTATCTACTTTAATTCTACAGAAAGAATAATTGTCAATTATCTATTAATTACTAGCTAAGCATGTTTGAGCTGCTAAATCTTAACGCTGTAGAAACCACTTTTATTGTTAAATGTATTGGCTTCAATATTCTAACCCATTTTTGTAGCAACGTTAAATAAGTCCATTGCCTATCAGTATTTAAAGATTTTGGTTTGCAGAACTTTGGAGGATATTAAATGGAAGCATAGATATAAAAACAATCTAGCCATTTGCTGTCATATAATGATCATCCAGATTTTTGGAGATTAGGTTTGGTAGTCCTACCTTTAAAATATAGGTTAAGTAAAATTGTGACTGCCTTTTTCTATTAGATCTATCAAAGTGTCAAAATTTGATGGGTGATACACAAATCAATATTTTGGGAATTATACCACCGTATAGTGTAAATTTCCTCTGTTAAAACTCACCCTGTAAGTAGATTTATATACCATGTATAAGCCAATCTTCAACGCAAATAGCATTTGGGGAAATTTTGTATTAACTGCCCTGCAGTCAAAATATATAAAGACCTTCTGAATAACAACCTAACTTCTTTTTATAAGTAACTGCTAAATAATGTGTTACTTTGCCTATATAAATGATTCAAAACGCTACACCAGTAATCTGGTTCTATCATCTTTTTCCTTGAGTCA
The DNA here is from genome assembly GCA_039707465.1 of Rhabdophis nuchalis. NCBI lineage: Eukaryota > Metazoa > Chordata > Lepidosauria > Squamata > Natricidae > Rhabdophis > Rhabdophis nuchalis. The sequence goes on along the minus strand of CM077645.1, from coordinate 134,384,521 downwards.
GCTTTTACTCTTATAAGATTTGGCTGGATTCATTTCTTGTAGGACAGAGAGACTGACAATGAGCTGCTGTTTGCTTCTTTTTTTATATAATCCATCACTGACAATGATTTCTTTTGGTTGTGAGCAAATAAAATACATAAAGAGAAGGAAATGTCATCCCACAAACACTATTTATCCAAGGACAGTAGCAATGCTAGAGACTACAGACTCTCATTTTATGATAATTTACTAAAAACACACATTTTAATAGAGAAGAAATGTAATGTGTGAGGGGCAAAATCTTGAAACAAATATGTAAGAACAGAACCACATGCCATTCACAACTTATTTTAGACTGCTGTGTAAATCAAACCAGAAGAATGAATGGACTGTGTATAATTATCTTGATATAGGGGAAAAAGATGAATTCCAGAGAATATTAAATGTGGTTCCTATCAAAACCAGTGAGACTAAATATCATATTGATTTCAAAAGACTGACTTCTGCTCCATCTTTTCTATGTTATAATTAGCTTTCATAAAACACTTCAGTCAATCTCTTGTTTACCATATAAAGTGACTGCCAGTAGACCAGGCAAACTGGAGAGCCTACAAACTAAACACCACATCAGGAGCCTGTATAATTTTACTTTGTGTATTCTGAAGAATGCAAAAGAAGAGAAAGAGTTCCAATCCTTTTGGCCATTTACAAAATATAACTGCATAATTAATGGCACGATGGGCTCAAGCATGATCAATAACTTTTAATAGATATTTATAAGAGTTATATATTCTTCCTATAACTAATAGGACTGGCCATACCATAAGGAAACTGCTTCAGATGACTGCTTTTGGAGTCAGGGCAATATTGAGGTCAAGAAGATAATGTTTAGCATGTCAAATGATTTGTCCTATATCCTCTAATGTTTATATAAATGAGATGTGTTACTCTTGGTCATAGTTCCGGGCTATATCTACTATGAATTCAAGTACCAAAATAACAGTACAATGCTTCATGAGACTTTACATATTGCAATGTTTTAAGGTTGTATGGTGAGAAATTCTTCATTTCTTATTCATTATTCTGAATTCTTCTGGAAACATTTCTTTCTTATATTGTTACTGCTTTAGGGTGCTGCATCCATTTCTATAGAAACACTACACTTATGCCTGAAGTGTGCAATGTAAAATATTTGGACAAAAATTATGCAGGCACCAGAGATACCGTGACAGACACTGGAAGCGCAAATACATGTTGAATGAAAAATGTCTTATCAGGAGACAAAAATGGTTAAATAACTTTTATGAATAATATATATATATTTAAAGCAACACCCATATAATAACTTCTTTGCAATAAGAATGTTTGCAGAATAAAAATATTTTCAGAATTTTATGGATTTTTTAGTGTATATTTGAGTCTTTTTAATAACAAGCATATAAACATTCTTTCTTTATTGTACAATTCCCCACAACTATTGTTGTATGATTTGTCAAGTTGTTGCTTGGTGTAATTTTTTCCCCATAGTTCTTCTCATTGTTCCACTTTTATAAGTTCATTTGCATTCATTTTATCATACAATTTTAAATTCATTCTGCCTCATTGTCATTACCTGAGTAACAATTTTAAATATATTCTGCATTTTTCAAATTCTCTCATCTTTCCCAGGGCTTCTCCTTCTCCTAAATCACTTTTTATTTTCCAGTTATGCATAGGAACATTAACTATGATATATTCCTTCATTCATTAAGAAGTACTTGTTGTGTTTTTAGTCTGTTCCTTGAGTCCAGATGCATCATATTGAGACATGTGCTCAGATCTTGCTTACTGTAATTGCCCTTGAAAGAAAAATGCTAATGTCATGTCAATGCTATTTCTATGCCAAGCCAAGGACAGGTGGATTCTACTTTCATGTGGCCATCTGGCTGTGTCATATTTAGTCAGGTCTAAATGATTGTATGTGTTTTTCCTTCCATTAAGAATGAAGAATTAATGGTCAACTATGGATCAAATTAAAGTACATGTCATTGTTTGATAATTGCCTGAATAGTAAAGCCCATTGTATAATTAAATTTTGTAAAATTGATTTCCTATCATTTACCTGACAGTCACTTCCAAAATTAAAATGCAGCAGTATTTTGTGCTCACCACTGCATTTAAGGAAAGCGGGGGGAGTAGGAGAAAGTCCAATATATGAAGTGCTGAGAGCTCCAAGTGACATAAATCAATAAGGACGTTTACTGTTTCAGTAATTATGATTAGAGCAATTCCAACACATATCCAAATTCATCATCCTACCTCTTCAGTTTTTAAAGTATTAGCTCTTTTTAATGTTAGTGCAGAATAAAACTGCCAAATGAGCCCTCTTAAATCTTGAATTCTGATTGCAATAAATGAGTAGTGCCATGACCTTACAAGAGGGTAAGGCAACACATTGCCCAACATATTTTTTTGTTGTTCTTTCACTCATACATTGGGGATCTGTTTAAAATGCTTATTGTCTTGTTCACTGGGAGTTTTGTAATCATCTATACATTTTCAGAAGAAATAGTTAAGTATCTGTGACAGCACAATTAGAAAATTATTGCCTAAGATTCTTCTGAGATATGGAGGTAAGGTCAACTGTGTAGGATGAATTACCTAAAAAATTAATTTAGGTATTCTCAAATATTTCATGTGTGAAATCCTGGCAAGTAATGATAGAATAATTGTCAGGATTTCCTTTGCAAATCTATCCTCTCTCTCTCCCTCTCCATCTCCCTCTCCGTCTCCCTCTCTGTCTCTCCCAGAGGTGGGTGGCTGCCAGTTCGGCCTGGTTCAGCCAAACCAGTAAATGCAATTCAGGCCTGGGTCACAGAACCGGCAGCAACCCAGGCCTCACGCGCCCCCAAACCAGTTGCATCTCTGCCACTTGGGTGCCACCATTTTGAATTTTAGTGACTGCACGTGTGCAGTTCACTGTAAATTTTTCTGCGCATGCACACTGAAATACCCGTATTTTTCAGAGTATAAGACACACTGGACTATAAGACGCACCAAGGTTTTGAAGAGACGTTTTTTTAAAAAAAACTAGGTAGGTAGATAGAGGGAGAGAGAGATGGTAGGGAGGGAGGGAGGGAGGGAGGGAGGGAGAGAGAGAGAGAAATACAGTAGGGTATAAATTTGAAATAAATAAAAAAATAAAATAAAAAGTAGTTAGGTAGGGAGAGAAATAGAGTAGGTAGGCAGTTAGATAGAGAGAGGGCTATAGAGAGATAGCTGGTGGGCCATAACATCATTTAATGACAGTGGTGTTTGCTTAAACACAGCAGATTATCTTAATGTCCTTGGTGATTACCTTAACAAATGCTGCAAATAAAAAGTCATAAAATCGGCTCAATCACATGATGACCCACTTAACAACTGGCACAAACTCTGAGCTCATTTACAGTCATAAGTTGCCTACCTACATTAAATTATTTTCCTGATTGCAGTGAGGAATTTTATGTAACTTATTTAGCAGGTAAAGTCATATATTCTATTTAAAACAAGAATATACCATGACATGGTCACACTTATGGAACAAAAATATCTCCTGTGGTCACTGTTAATTTTGCTAAAATATGAAACTGTTAAAAAATTGACATGATTTAGGTTTTATTTATTATGGTGGATCTCTGATCAATAGCTATAATAAAGTTTAGAGTTAGAGTATAATGGCCAATGGACTATCTCAATAATTAGAAACTTCCTATCTTCACAGCTGTTGTTACTATTATTTGGTGATATGACTTTATTGGAAATGTTGTCATCAGTGGGTGGTAATATTTATATTATATATATTCATGTTATACAGACAGCAAAATTCTCTAGCTAGGAAAGAAAAAAGGCACTACATGTTTATTGTTGACATTACTTTCCAAAACAACCACATCGTGTTATATTTTTGTATATAGCAAATGTCATTTGATGGCAATAAAGCTGGATGAAAAAGCCAATTTAGGCACAGCTATCAAGAGAGATGTCATCTTTTTATTTGCATAGACTTTTCACAATGTACTTGAAAAAAAATAGTGAAAATTCTGTAAAAAGTGGTTTTGGCATTTCCCAATCTAGAATCCTTCTTTAGATTCCAAATCCTGTAACTCTCAGTCAGCATGGTCTAGTTCAGGGGTCTGCAAAGTCGGCTCTTTTAAGACTGGTGGACTTCAACTCTGGGAGTTGAAGTCCACCAGTCTTAAAAGAGCCAACTTTGCAGACCCCTGGTCTAGTTAAAAGAGAAATAAAGCTTTGATTCTACAGTAATTTAAATTCAGGTTGTGAGTGAACTCATGAATCTAATCCAGGGGCAGGTGTGTTTCAACAAATATAAATCAGAACTCAAAACTTCAAAGAAGACATGCACAACTTGAGAAAAAACATGGTGTAAGATCTGAAACCTGACTTCTTAATATAAAACTAGAAAATATATTTTGCATTCATGAGAAAAGCGATGAAAAAAGCAGCAGCAAGAGAATTCTTGCCAATTAAGTCTGAATTCTTCCAATAACAAAACATGACAATTGTACATTTAACAAAATAGCATTTCTTGTTCAACTTTTTAGACACAGCCTGGAAGCTGATGAAAAAAAATGCTGAATCTTGCACAGCATTGGATAAGCAACAATAAGAGCTAGGAAAGAAAATATTGTCTTTATTAATAAGGCCATTGCATAATGATTTCCAGAAAGCTGAAAAACCAGCTCAGCACTGGGCAAAGTTAGCTTTGACAATTTCATTTTCAAAAATTGAGTTCTAGTAGCATTGTAGAGAGGTAGATTGCAGTAAAGGAAACAGGCTAGGAACCAGGTGACTATGAGTTCCAATCCCACCTTAGACACAAAGCCAATTGTGTGACCCTGGTCACTCTCTCTCTCAGCTCTAGGAAGAAAATAGATTTGCAGTAGTAAATCTCTTCTGAACAGCTTTGTAAGGAAGCTACACTAGTCCATGTAGTCACTGAGACTCAACACTGACTTGGTCATACACACAAAAAAGAAGCATTACAAAAAAAACCAGAGCTATAATTGTGCTTTTGCATTCAAACTGAAGTTCATTGCTACTGTAAAGATTTTTTAGTGACCGTGAATGCTGATTTATGGCATAAGTATCCAATTTTTACCCTCTGAAGTTGGAAAAAAATACTGTAGAATATATTACTTTCTCAAGATAACTCAGTCATCATTTTGAATTTTCCCAGCACTTACTTGCTATTCTTAAATTTCATATATTGGTATGACATATTTTGGAGCATTATGGCACTGAAAAATGAAACACAGGAAAAATAGTTAATGGAGCACATTTTAGACTACCATCTTTCTTCTAAGGAAGAGGCATGATGGCTCAGTGGCTTAATGATGCTGGAGATGGCCTCTACTCCAATGGTTCAACTCCTAGCACTGGCAACCAAACTACTACTCTGCAAGAGCATTCTAGTCTTCTGACTAATATTATAATGCCTAATAACCATAATCATAATAGAAGGAGCACACTGAACTCAAGAAAGTGGTTAGAAGTGAATACATCAAGAGAGTGAAGATCTTAAAGTCCAACTCAGTGGAGGAAATACTATCAAGGCAATTCCAGTCATTAGATACACAGCTGGAATAGTGGATTGAACTCAAGCAGAATTAAAAGCACTGGATAGGAAGACCAGAAAAATAGTGACAATGAATCATGCCCTTTATCTTTCAAGTGACATAAACAGATTCTACCTACCAAGGAAAATAGGTGGGCGTTGAATGTTGCAAATATGTCAGATGGCTGAAAAAGAAAAAAGAGTATTTGGAAGAATATCTGAAGGATAATGAAAAAGACGCATTGAAGTTAGTATACCAGAAATATTTTGTGACTACTGGAGAGATCAAACAGGCCTAAAAGAAAGACCAAATGAAAAACAGAATGAAGGTGACTTCCGGTTCCGGCTCCAGCGGTGACGGGCTCGCCGCTTTGTTTCTTTTCCTGCCCGTTTTTGGGGGTCTCCCGTAAAGCCGGCTTGCCTGGGTCGTCCTCCCCCAGCGGCAGCTGGGAAGCGACCCTTGTCTTCGGCTTAGGTGGAGGAGGACATGCTGCGGGGGGTTTCCCCTTCGCCAATGGCGGGCGGCATCGTTCTGAAAATATGAAGAGAGCTGGCCGTCTGAGTCGGAAGGCTTCCCGGGGCTTTGGCTGCGAGGGTGAAAGTGAGTGGTTTTAAACATTTTTTTTTCTGCTGTCAGCCTGGGCTGAAAGAACTTGGAGGGGGGTGTCTGCTTGTTAAACCCCCCCTCGGACTAAAGCGGCACTTAAGAATGGCTCCTCGCTGCGAGGAAGCGGATATCTTTAATCTGGACTGTTTGAAACAAGGGAAAGTGGTCTGCGATTTGTCTTTGAAACAATGTATCTAGGTCTGGCTGATTTGAAACATTTTTTTTTTTACCACTCTCTCCTTCTGGCTCTGAGTCTGGGTGGTGAAAATGGCTTCTCTTTGTCCCTGAATGACTATTTTACTTATGGAAAATTTCCAGCGTCTCTTTGTGATTTGGACTCCCTCTGGTTACTGAAGAAAAAAATTTTTTTTTAATTTGTGATTTCTTTTCTGGAGTGCCTTCGTTATTATACTTATTGACTTGGAAAATTGTTTCTCTCTTGGTTCCTGAACTTTACAACCCTGAACTGAACTTTTGGCTCCTGATTTGCCTCAACAGCCCCACCCAAAAAACGCAATTTTAGTGGCACTGACTTTAACAGCTAACCATGGCACAAGAATCAGCACTGGCAAGCTTAGAATTAAGGATGGCCTCTCTTGAATCTGTTATACAAACTTTGGTACAAGAAATCAAGGCCCAGAGGGCAGAAAATATCAACTTTAAAAATGAATTATTGGACACACGGAAGCAAGTGCTGGAGAACACACAGAAGAATGAAGAACTGGAAGGGGGGCTGGCGGGGGCTAAAGGACAGATTAAAAATGTTACTAATGAGGTTGTGGAAATAAATGGGCATGTGTCTAGGATTGATATGGAAAGGATGACATATTTTTTGAGATTTCAGAATGTTTCTGAGGAAACTGGTGAATGTCTCCCTGAACTCATGAGCACAATTATAGCAGACTATTTACATAAACCTAAGGATGAGATCAGGGGGGACATTGACCTAGCCTACAGAATAAACTCTGCATATGCCAGGATAAATGAAGTACCCAGAGAGATACATGTTAAATTTGTTAGAAGGTCAACCAGAGAGGAAATCTTGAAAGTGCAAAGAGGAGGTCCGTTAATTTACCAACAAAAGGAGGTTGCTATCCTAAAGCAGATCCCAAGAAAGATTAGAGAAGCAAGAAGGAAATTTTCCTTCTTGTTCAAAAAATTGTTTGACCACGGGATCTGGTTTAGGTGGGTGATGCCCGAAGGGATGCTGGTGTTCTGGGAAGGAGGAAGAGTGAGGATTAAAACAGTTGCTGAGGCGGAAGCCTTTTTAAAAAAAACATTCCTCTGTCCTGGGGAAAGATCCAGGGGGGGCAGGGGGGGCCACGGCCCCGCCCGCTGTGGGCCTGGAAGGAGAGATAGAAGATACAATTGCCAAGAGACTTAGATCTAAAAAATAACTTTGCCTTGATTTTTTGAATAATATTGTATAATATAACATGTGCATCTGGATTTTTGTAAATGACTGACAGCATAGAACTGAGAACTTAGAAATATGTACTTGCTTTTACTTTGTAGTGTATGGAAAATGTTTTTTATTAATGATCTATTTTGATGTCCCGGTAGGGCCGACGACTTTGACGTGAATGCTCTCAAAATTTCTTTGTATCCCTTACCCTATCCTATTGAAAAACTGTAAAACCAATAAAACTTTTTCAATATAAAAAAAAGAAAAACAGAATGAAGGCATGGGAAGACAAAGAATTACATGGTCAATACGTTAAAAAAAATAGCAGGGAAAACAGATAATAACAAAACCTGGCAATGGCTAAGAATGACAAAGTTGAAAAAAGAGACAGAGGGGCTAATTCTGGCTGCATAAATTCAAACCCTAAGAACAAATACATACAAAACCAGAATTGAGAAGCCAGCAGCAGACAGCAGAAATCACCTATGCAAAGAAGCTGAAGAAATAGTGGATCGCCTGGTTAGCTTTTGCAAAAAGATCACACAGACTGACTATAAACAACGGCATGACAAAAGTAGCTGCAATGGTGCTTTGGAATATCTGCAAGAAATATAATTTACCTGAAAGCAAGAACTGGTGGGATCATAAAATAGAGAAATTCATAGAAAATGAAGAAGCTACATTGCTCTTGGACTTTAGAATTCAAACGGACAAGCACCTGCCACATAACATCCCAGATTTAACAATTGTCACTAAGAAAGATGAAAAAAAGTCTGGTTGATGGCTGTGGCAGTACTTGGGGACAGAAAAATAGAAGAGAAGGAATTGGAGAAGATCACAAAATACAAAGACCTGCAAATAGAAATAGAATGATTGTGGCAGAAGCAAGCAAAAGTCGTCCCAATAGGAATAGGCATCTTGGGTGCAATCCCAATACAACTGGACCACCACATGAACACCATCAGCATTGACAAGTCCGCCACCAGTCAATTGCTTTACTCGGAGAAGCTTCCATCCTGCGACAATATCTGTAATCAAACACTCACATCTGCCGATCCCACGTTCTTGGAATGGTCTCAATAGGTAGATAAAAATGCCAAATCCAGTCTGAATATCTGTCTGATATTGTGGCGAACCATAATATCTTTTAGGAAGCTCGGTGATTTATTTTACCCATCTGTCTCTCCTTCAGGAATGTTCACAATAACCTGTGACATAAGTTAGGCAGCAAAGTTGTGGTCAAATGTCTCTAAATAAAAAAACTTTGATATGAAAAAAAGTCGGTCCAAAACTAACATTTTAACTAACATGGTTACCATACTCGAACATGGGGCCCTCTAGATATATCAAGTTATAATTCTTCTCAGACAGGCTGGGGATTATTGGAACTATACTCCAACATGTCTGGATGACAATATAGGGAAAAAACTGTACTGGATTCTATCGGTATTGATATTATTAGAATAATAAACTCGACTGAGGACCTAGTGGCTGCTTGGAATAGTGCGGCCACGAGGGCCCTGGACCGGGTCATGCCTTTGCGGCCTCTCACCTGGTGCCGAACCACCTTGGCCCCTTGGTTATCCGAGGAGCTGAGGGTGATTAAACGTCGGAAGAGATGCCTAGAGAGCGGTTGGAGGGCCACCCGCTCCGAGTCTGACCGGACACTGGTAAGGTCACATTTGAAGACCTACCTAATTAAAAGCAGCAAAACATAATTATTTCTCCGCTCTTATCGCATCTGCAGATAACTGCCCTGCCACCCTGTTTAGGATGACCCGCTCCCTCCTTCACCAGAGGGTGTGGGATGCCCCCTTGCAGGGTCGTGCGGAGGAATTTGGGTGTTATCTGCATGATAAAATCGATCAGATCCGGGACGGGTTGGCCTCCGATTGGACTAGTTCAGACGGGCTGACGAAGGCAGGTCTTGAGTCTGTTATCTGGGAAGAGTTCGATCCTGTGACTCCTGAGGACATGGACAGGATGCTGGGGCGGCTGAACGCCACCACATGTTTATTGGACCCATGTCCCTCCTTGTTGGTACTGGCCTCCCGGGAGGTTACATGAGGCTGGCTCCAGGGAATTGTCAATGCTTCTTTGAGTGAGGGGTTTCTGCCGGCCGCTTTGAAAGAGGCAGTGGTGAGGCCCCTCCTCAAGAAGCCCTCCCTGGACCCGGCTGTGTTGGCCAACTACCGTCCAGTCTCCAACCTTCAATTTCTTGTGAAGGTTGTTGAGAGTGTGGTGGCGCGACAACTCCCTCAGCACCTGGAGGAAACTGTCTATCTGGAGCTGTGCCAGTCCAGCTTCTGGCCTGGGCACAGCACAGAGACAGTATTGGTCGCGTTGGTGGATGATCTCTGGAGGGCTCAGGATAGGGGTTGTTCCTCTATCCTGGTCCTGTTAGATCTCTCAGCGGCTTTCGATACCATCGACCATGGTATCATGCTGCGCTGGCTGGAGGGGCTGGGGGTTGGGGGCACCGTTTTACGGTGGTTCTCCTCCTACCTCTCTGACCGGTCGCAATTTGTGTTGGCAGGGGGACAGAGGTCGACTTCGAGGTGCCTCACTTGTGGGGTACCATAGGGGTCGGTCCTCTCGCCTCTCCTGTTCAACATTTATATGAAGCCGTTGGGTGAAATCATCCGTGGTTTCGGGGTAAAGTTCCACCAGTATGCTGACAATACTCAGCTGTACATCTCTACCCCGGACCACCCCAACAATGCCGTGGAAGTGATGTCCCGGTGTCTGGAGGCTGTGCAAGTCTGGATGGGGAGAAACAGGCTCCGACTCAACCCATCCAAGACCGAGTGGCTGTGGCTTCCGGCGTCATGATATAGCCAGTTGGTTCCATCTCTGGCCATTGGGGACAAGTCATTGGCCCCTACAGAGAGGGCTTGCAACTTGGGTGTCCTCCTGGACTCTCGGCTGTCTCTAGAAGACCATATGACAGCTGTGGCCAGGGGGGCTTTTTATCAGGTTCGCCTGATACACCAGTTGTGCCCCGTTCTGGATCATGACGCTTTATGCACGGTCACTCAAGCCCTCGTCATCTCCTGCCTGGACTACTGCAACGCTCTCTACATGGGGCTTCCCTTGAAGTGCACCCAGAGGCTCCAGTTAGTTCAGAATGCGGCCGCACGGGGATTCTGGGAGCCTCAAGGTGCTCCCACGTGACACCTCTCCTGCGCGAGCTGCACTGGCTGCCTGTGGCTTTCCGGGTGCGCTTCAAGGTACTAGTAACCACCTTTAAAGCTCTCCATGGCAAGGGACCTGGTTATCTTCAAGACCGCCTCCTGCTACCAAATACCTCCCACTGACCAGTTCTCTCCCACAGAGAGGGCCTCCTCAGGGTGCCATCGGCTAAACAATGTCAGCTGGCGACCCCCTGGGGGAGCCTTCTCTGTGGTAGCCCCTGCCCTCTGGAGTAACCTACCCCCTGACCTATGGATGATCACCGACCTACGCCTTTTCCATCAGGCCCTGAAGACCCATTTATTTTGTGCTGCCAGCCTGTCGTAGTTTTTACATTGATTTTAGTAAGGGTTTTTAATTTGGCAGGCCAATTTATTTAATTATATCTTAACATTTGTTCTTAACTTTTATATTACTCATTTTTACTGTTGGCTGTACACCGCCCTGAGTCCCGAAAGGGAGATAGGGCGGTATATAAATGCAATAAATCTTAAATCTTAATAAATAATAAACAAAATTCTTGTCTGAGCTTGTTCTTGAAAGTAACTGTTACATCATATGATTGTGGATGAGAATCTGTTTGCAGACAACAAAGCTTCTCTGAAGTTGTTCCCCCATCCAGTTGAGCACAACAAATCACAAGATCTTTCCATCTGAGCATGCAGCTAAATCTGGCCTATGAATGCAGCTTTTGATAGAAATGGTATTCCAGAAACAGCTATCAAACACTGTTGCCTTGCTGTAGATCACAGCATAAACAATGGACTGAGGCAGCAGTAATGGACAATGGAGTTGTTAGACCATTCAAAAGATAAATAAATAATGCTCTACAGCACAGAGACAAATAAGTCACTCCCCTCCCTGCCCACCCCCGCATTCAGCATGGAGAATCAGGAAATTGCTCATATCTGTTTGTTTTCAATATTAAAAGTCTTGCAGTGTCGTTCAGGCCCAACAGATGGTGCTCTATACATCACGGATCCCCAGGAGGAAAACAGCATCAGATTGCTACAACATCAGGTTCAATTAGGCACTTAATGATCTAGATGTTGATCTGTGATAGCAAATTAGAGAAACGGGATTACAATATGGCATTGCTGTATGCGTGGGGAAAATATGGATATAAGAGGCAAAGATACATCGGATCTTAGGACAAATCTAAAAGGGAATGATTGAGATACACAGGCAGATGATAGTTATCTCTGTGTAAACACACAAAGAACGCTTGTAGTCTTTTGGGGTTAATAGATTATATAACATCAGCTGCCACTTTAACTTACCACATTGGATTTACAAATAAGCCCACATTGGAACCTTGATTTAAATCAGGAAAAGCCACAAGATAATAATTGTAGAGCTTGAAGTTAATTCAAATGCATCCTCTGTGGTGCATAACCCCTCCCAACAGTCCCATATATCTGATAGCAATACTGTATTAAAATTAACCGCCTCACAAGATGCTGATGTTGTTAACTGGACAAATAATTTTCTTGTACATTTAGTATGACCCTTTCTGATTAAATTGCTTTCAGAATGCCCCAGATCTGAAATGCGCCTGGAAGTAAATCAAGGCATGACCCACCAGCACCAATTAGTAAAAAGGCTGCAATCATTTTGGTATGTTTTATATGTTTCTTCCTATCTTGCATATCTTGTGTAATGCAGTCTTTGAACTACCTTCAAAAGAATACTTACAGAATACCATGCAGGCAGTACACTAGCCCCTCCCCACTCTTCAGTGTCTTCATTTTTTTTCTAGGCATGTTGAAGGTGAATAATTAGACAGCCATGTTTTACTCATCTGCCAGTCATTGTTTAAGCTCAATATACTGTTGACATAGGAAAGGTTTGTGATTACCTCAGCCTCTGCCAACAGTAGATAATTTGTGTCTCCTGGTTTGCAGCCTTATTATTATAACTCCAGAATATCTCCAGACAATGCTCTAAACCAGGGGTCTCCAACCTTTGCAACTTTTAAGTCTGAAGGACTTCAGCTCCCAGACTTCTCCAGCCAGCTTTGCTGGCTGGAGAAATCTGGGAGCTGAAGTCCTTCAGGCTTAAAAGTTGTAAAGGTTGGAGACTCCTGCTCTAAACTTATCTAGTCGAGCTTCTGATATTTTTTTCCCAGAAATGAGAAAAATATATAAACATGCTTCAAGGTCTGACTCACTTATTTTGCTCAATGATTCCCCCACTCCAAACCTGACAATGAATCTTTAAGTGGACAAAGTCTATTCATGCCCATTCTTCTGAAATGACATTAGCCAGCCACATTTTTTTTGTAGTCTTTGGGGACCAAAGATGTTAAGAAAAGATAAAGTGCAAGCTCTACCACAAAACATTATCCCTCCCCCATCCTCAATTATGTACAGTGTCTCTCCCCAATCACCAGACCCTCCCCCCATGAATTTTTCTATGTCAAGCTCAAGCAGTGAGCACATAATGGGAGGAATGCCTTAATATGCAACTCCCATCAGCTGAACAAGCCGCCTTCTTTGGAAAGTTGGGGAGGAAAGAAAGATGATTTATTGTCATGGACAAGAGTCCAGGAAAAGAATCTGAAGTTAAAGATTATGTGGGTGATGTACATTTATTGCAAAGTGATTGCCATGGTATTACATGGAGACTTGCTATGGCAATGAGCTCCATAGCACCATTTGGTAGAATGCATCCAACCTTATTTATTTATTTTTTATTATTTAGCCTGTGGTGATGTTAAATTACCCAGGAGACTATAGTGTCAATGCAAAGTAATAGTTTGGCTACCAAGGATTGCTGGTCCATTCAGTTCAGGCTTGTGCACTATGCAGAGTGCACCACAGGGGCCAAACTAACTAAACACTCAGAAGTCTTGGTGGCTTTCTGCAGCAGCATCTCAGACTCTCCCATCAGCGACATCACCTCACATTTGGGTGTTGCATTTGAGCAAGTCTGGCAACAGTTAAATTCATACTGTTGCTTGAAGCACCAGATGTTTTTTTTTACTACCAAAGAGGTACCTATTTATCTACTTGCATGAAACATGCTTTTGAACTGCTAGGTTCACAGAAGATCTCCAACCTTAGAGAAGACATTTTAGGCAGCTGATCTTCTTTATAACAAGTTGTGACTCTTCTATTTGCCTCTCCCCACATTCTAAATCTTTATAATGGAGAAGAATAAGTGCATGATATATTGTCGAATAAGAAATGAGAATTCAAAAGCTCAGAATTCAACAGCAAAATTGCAGTTTATTAAAGGGTAAATATAACTTCTAGTCAAAATCAATTCTGGATATTACATGGAGATGTTTAGGTAGTTTTCTTGCCAACAGTATGGAAAGACTGTTCTGTCTTTTTTGTGTGAATTTCATTTCATTTTTTAATTTAATAAGACTAATCTACAGCTTTGGTATTTCCTGCTGGAATCCCAACCCATTACAAACCATGTCTGGTTTCACTGAGATTCTGGGTGAGTTCTTCTATCTTCTCAGTTTAGCAATTGGTTTATTATACTGGTAAAAGTTAACAAATGCTTCACAGAGTTTAAAGATAATGTCCATGCTATTATACGTGGAGCTTTGAAAATCTAGGTTGTGTCCTAAAAATGAATATGGAAGAAACGTTTTCAGCAACAGCTGATAATCTTCCAAGGATATAATGTTTGTTTTTACTAATATTGTGGCCTTCAAAAGGGAGAGTCTGAAAGGAAAGAATGTATTGTACTATGTCTAGCAATGTAGTAATGTTAATGTCTAGCAATGGCGGAAGATTTTTCATTCCTTCCAGTTACAGAGCATCTGTCATAGTTCCAAGCACTGTCATTATGGGATATTTGGGAAAGTTTTTTAAAAAGTATTGCAGGATGGATCCACAAAGCAGAAGTGTGTGAACATTCCCTGTGGCAATCTTGCCCTGATTGCCTCAAACAGCAGGTGCTGAGAGAAAAGACCATGAATGCTACATTGCTTCTTTCATGTTCCCCAAGTTACCATATGGCCTTAGATGTGACAAATAACACTGTCCCATCATCAGTGTCAAACTTAGGTGCAACAATCACTCCAGTGGAGAATGGAAGGATGAAATCTCCATCTTTCAGTTTCTTCTACATGCCTGACTACTATTAGTGGACTACTATTAGTAATAATGGTGGTGGTGGTGATACCAGTTCCATTTTTCCCCCTAAAAGGTTATCCCATTAGCATAGCCATAGTGGGAATGAGAGGCAAATAAAGCAAAATAAAACTTCAATATGTTCAAGAAACACTTATCTTTACCCGAGATTCCAAAATTTGCTATTACAGTACATACTTTGGTTTCCTCTCTCAAAGAAGGCAACACTTATAATCAAGTATAAAAGCAAAAAATCATAGATTTCATACAAGATTTGGAATGGATGGAATGGTAAACAATAAAACAGAATCATGATTTAATACTTTTTTCCACCTGTCTAGCTTATTAATTTTTTTTTAAAGACCAAATTAATACTATCTAAACTCAATTTTAATGCAATCTCTGCTTTATTCTCGGGTTCTTAGTGTCCCAGTGGAAGAACTGTAAGAAAAATTTCCTCTATTATACTGATGTTAGAGGGAAATAATTAGAATCATCTAGCATTATACTGAATTATAGTAGTACTTCTTACTATAAATTTTATTGCTGCTATAGAGTTCAGAGATAGACTTCCATAACACATTTACATCTTACAATTCATGGGGAAATGCAGTAATGTTAATTCTGTTTTTTAATTTTAAAAAGTTAACTTTCAACAACCTTCTGAAAAAACAATTGAATGATTGACTTTCCATGACAGTATAGCAGGATCGTTCAACTTAGCTTTCAGGTGGAGAACCTCAAATACCATAGAAAACAATCAGTACTTTAGAGAGACTCGTTTTCAGATTTTCTTGCACCAACTTAATGTGCCAATGCAACTTTTGAAAAGATTTCTGCTATAGCCCATGGCATTTTACGGAAGATTCCAGAATATGCTCCACAGGTTAGAACAGAGCTTTGCTGTAAGCTAGCTGTAAATTGGCTTTAAGGGGAAGTTATCTGCTATTACTGATAACCCCAATCAGAACACTAGAGTTTTCAGAACCTTGTTTGAAAACAAGAGCCTTGTTCATTATTTATTAGTTAGTTGGTGTTAATGGCACCTCAACCTCCAGCCTTGCTATGTTGAATTTTTTTGAATGCAGCCAGTTGGGAAGGAAAATGAGAAAAGCATACACATACACACCTTTTCTTTCATAATACTCAATACAGAAAATTGAGAAACTGAAAGGGCAAGACAGGAGCATACCCAGACATGGGACTGGGGCCAGCACGCATATTCTTTTACATAAATACACAAATAATGTTTTAGATTGAAAAACTAGAATTGCTGGGCCATGCCAAAATCATATCAATTCTATCTGTGTCAGAAGACAAAATGCTTTCTTTTAATTAGTATTTGTTAGAAGAAAATTTAACCAAGGTTTTAGTGAAACTACCGGTACTTAGGGAAGCATCATTTATAAATTAATATCATGTTTGAATCTGATTTTAAGTTATAATGAACTGGCCACTCCTATAATTGTTGTGGCAGAATGGTGTTCTGCTGTTCTGTCACATGATCTCCCAAATATACAAACTACAGTTATGGCTGATAATCTGGGAACTAGCTGAGGGAAGAACAGATAAATGGCTTTCCACACACTGACAGCCTCTGATGGAGAGGACAAGTTGACATGGGCTTAAAAAAAACTGGTAGGGAAGTAGTAATACTGGAATTAAACTTGGAGTGGAAGAAAAAGAAAAGCTGGAGTAAAAGCTGGTCTAAAGAGAAGCAGGTTCTAGTATGGTGCAAATCATAAAAAAATAAAAAATGCTGTGCAAGGAAATGAATGGTGCAACGTGGAATTTGTTTACCATCAACATAATTTGAAAGGAACTGAGTCGCAATAACCGCTAGATTAATTGATGCTCTTGAGTCCCAAAATAAGTTTGGGAAATTTAACAGCAGCTACATTTTATTACAAGCACAGAGTCATATTTTCAGAAGCAATAACATTCTATGCAGGGAGCTAGCTAAGCTCAGAATGGTAGAGAAAGTAGGAAATAAAGCAATTTGCTACATTCCTTTGATGTTGAAAGCCATAAGTGAGAGGGAACCGAAACACTGCATTACAGTAGCTGCATGCCATTTGCATAGTTATGAAGAGGCAATCTTGTAAAAAATCTAATTCTTTTCTACCTTTGGATAGTTCTTTATGGATACTATATTTGTTGCAAGAAGACTCTTGTGTACTGTGTGTTGTCTGATCAGTCTTGAAGAAGTCATGTAAAAAATGTAAAGGTTTCCTCTGTCAAGTCAATTTTTTATATATCTAGCCGCAGAAAGAAATTGTTTAATGTGAATTTTAAGGGGTAATTGTTAGGGTTTTAGGGGTTTTAATATTGATTTTAGCACAGGGCTAATTTAATTCGGTTTCAATATTTTGTATATTGTTGTATTTATTGGATTTTTAATTTCCTGTGCACCGCCCCGAGTCCCCATAGGGGAGAGGGGGTGGTCTATAAATTTAATAAAATAAAATAAAATAAATAAGTCATGTCCATCTTTAGAGGGCAGTGCTTTTCTTCATTTCCTAACCAAGGGAGTCAGCGTTGTCCAAAGCTGCTTCCATGGTCATGTGGCCAGCATGACTATATGTCAAGATGCACAGAATGTTGCTACCTTCCCACCTAAGTGGTACCATTTATCTACTTGCATTTGGATGCATTCGAACAGCTGGGTTGGCAGGAGATGGGACAAGAATGGGAGCTCATCCTCTCAGCTAGTGCTTGAATCTCAAACTGCCAAGAACTTATGACATATAATATTTATACCTAATTGATTTGTGGCTTAAGATGTAAACTTGTAATTGTTTCATTTCATCCTATGCTGTATTGTGCTTTCCCATGATCATGCTTCTTATTTTTTATTTATTTATTTTTCATATTTATAACCCGCTCCCATCTCACAACAAGAGACTCGGGGCGGCGAACATAGAATTAAATCAATAAATACAAAATACAATACATAGATATTAGATGCCTGTGTTGTAACCATTTTTAAAACCCTCGTTTATAATTGGCGGTGCTGGGGTTACGCAAGGCCGGCTAGTTGGAAGAAGTGAGTCTTAAGACATTTGCGGAAGAGGCGGAGGTCAGGAATGGTGCGGATTTCAGGGGGCAGGTCGTTCCAAAGGGCCGGCCCTGCCACAGAGAAGGCCCTCCCCCTGGGCGCCGACAGTCGACATTGCCCGACCGACGGCACTCTGAGGAGGCCCTCTCTGTGGGAGGGTGTTGGTCCCAGGGATGTATGGGGCAGGAGACGGTCTTGCAGATAGCTAGGTCCCGAGCCATGGAGCGTTTTGAAGATGGTCGTTAGGACCTTGAAGCGCACCCGAAAGACCACAGGAAGCCAGTGGAGCTCGCGTAGGACAGGTGTTATATGGGAGTGTTTAGGCGCTCCCGTAATTATCCGTGCGGCCGCGTTCTGGACTAACTGTAGTCTTCGGGTGCACTTCAAGGGAAGCCCCATGTAGAGAGCATTGCAATAGTCAAGTCGAGATGTGACGAGTGCTTGAGTGACTGTGCGTAAGGCTCCCCGATCCAGTAAGGGGCGCAATTGGCGCATCAGGCGTACCTGATGGAATGCCCCCCTGGCCACAGCCGCCACCTGGTCTTCCATAGTCAGCCGGGAGTCCAGGAGGACACCTAGATTGCGTGCCTTCTCAACAGGGGCTGGTGTTTCGCCCCCAATGGCCAGAGTTGGAATAATCTGGCTGAAACGGGGTGCCGGAAGCCACAGCCACTCAGTCTTGGACGGGTTGAGCCTGAGTTTGTTACTACCCATCCAGATCCGTACAGCCTCCAAGCACCGGGACATAACCTCGACGGCATCATTGGGGTGGTCCGGGGTGGATATGTACAGCTGGGTATCATCAGCGTACAGATGATATCCCACCCCGAAACCACGGATGATCTCACCCAGCGGCTTCATATATATGTTGAACAGCAGGGGCGAGAGGACCGACCCCTGAGGGACCCCATATAAGAGGGATCTAGAAGTCGACCTCTTCCCCCCCGTCAACACATATTGTGACCGACCAGAGAGGTAGGACGAGAACCACCCTAAAACGGTGCCTCTCAGCCCCAACCCCCCCAGTCGGCGTAATAGGATACCGTGGTCGATGGTATCAAAAGCCGCTGAAAGGTCTAATAGGACCAGGATAGAGGAAAATCCTCTATCTCGTGCCCTCCAGAGATCATCATCTTACATTCCATGATCCCTACTATAATTCTTCATAACTTCGTTGTTTTTTTCCTGTATGGCAACATCAGCAATGAAACATCCCAAAGACTTTAGTCTAGCCATATCTCACAACCTATGGCCTTACCCCCTTTTCTTTCCATTTCTTGTACCTTTGAGTCTGTTTTTTATTCTTCCTGGGCACATTTTCAAAGGTGGTTTGCTGTTACCTTCTTCCAAGGGCTGAGAGAAAGTTCCTAGCACACATCTTAACCAGCTGACATATGTTCAGGTGGCTTTATTGAAAAGAAAGATGTGGGCCGCTACTCAGCTTTTTTATTATTACGGTCATCTACAGCCCATCTAATTCTTAATGGAGGATGGAGGACCTCGTGGCCGCATGGAATAGTGCGACCACGGGAGCCTTGGATCGGGTCGCGCCCTTGCGGCCTCTCTTGCGGCGGCGGAACACCCTGGCTCCTTGGTTTACCGAGGAGCTGGGGGTGATGAAACGCCGCAAGAGATGCCTAGAGAGTAGATGGAGGTCTTCTCGTTCTGAATCTGACCGGACACAGGTAAGAGCCCATTTACGGACTTACATTGTGGCGCTGAGAGTAGCCAAACGTCATCATTGCGCTACTCTCATAGCATCCGCAGAAAACCGCCCTGCCGCCCTGTTTAGGGTGACCCGCTCCCTCCTTCAACAGAGGGTGCGGGAAGCCCCGCTACAGGGTAGAGCAGAGGAATTTGTGACTTTTCTGCAGGAGAAAATCGCTCAGATACAGAACGAGTTACCCCCCATTCATGGCCCAGTGGGATGCCACGAGAGAGATCTTGTTTGGGAGGAATTTGACTCCGTCACTTCCGAGGATATGGACAGGTTACGTGGGCGACTGCGAGCCACCACATGTTTATTGGACCCGTGTCCCTCCTGGCTTGTACTGGCATCCTGGGAGGTGACACGAGGCTGGCTCCAGGAGGTGGCCAACGCTTCCTTGAGTGAGGGTGCCTTGCCTGCTCCCCTAAAAGAAGCGATGGTGAGGCCCCTCCTTAAGAAGCCCTCCTTGGATCCAGCTACTTTGAACAACTATCATCCCGTCTCCAACCTTCCCTTTTTGGCGAAGGTTGTCGAGAGTGTGGTGGCACAACAGTTTCCCCGTCACCTGGAGGAAGTAGACTATCTAGATCCGCGCCAGTCCGGCTTCCGGCCCGGGCATAGCACCGAGACGGTATTGGTCGCGTTGGTCGATGATCTCTGGAGGGCCAGAGATGGGGGTTGTTCCTCCATCCTGGTCCTATTAGACCTCTCGGCGGCTTTCGATACCATCGACCATGGTATCCTATTGCATCGGCTGGGGGGGTTGGGGGTGGGAGGCACCGTTTTACGGTGGTTCTCCTCCTACCTCTCTGGCCGATCGCAATTTGTGTTGACAGGGGGGCAGAGGTCGACCGCGAGACCCCTCACATGTGGGGTGCCTCAGGGTCGGTCCTCTCGCCCCTCCTGTTCAACACATACATGAAGCCGCTGGGTGAGATCATCCGTGGTTTTGGGGTAGAATACCATCTGTACGCTGACGACATCCAGCTGTACATTTCTACCCCAAACCACCCCAACGATGCCGTAGCGGTGATGTGCCAGTGCCTGGAAGCTGTACGGATCTGGATGGGAAGTAACGGACTCAAGCTCAACCCGACCAAGACCGAGTGGCTGTGGTTTCCGGCTGCCCGATTCAACCAGCTTACTCCATCGCTGGCCATAGGGGGCGAACATCTTGCCCCTGTGGATGGGGCGCGCAATTTGGGTGTCCTCCTGGATGCCCGGCTGTCCATGGAAGATCAAGTGACAGCCGTGGCCAGGAGGGCGTTTTACCAGGTTCGCCTGGTTCGCCAATTGCGCCCCCTATTGGATCGGGACGCCCTTCGCACAGTCACTCATGCTCTCGTGACATCCCGACTGGACTATTGTAACTCTCTGTACATGGGGCTGCCCCTGAGGTGCACCCGGAGGCTTCAGCTAGTCCAGAATGCAGCCGCGCGAGCAATTATGGGGACCGCAAGGTCTACCCATGTAACACCGCTCTTGCGCGAGCTGCACTGGCTGCCTGTCATCTTCCGGGTGCGCTTCAAGGTGCTAATCATCATCTTTAAAGCGCTCCATGGCTCGGGACCTAGCTATCTGCAGGATCGGATCCTGCCTCATACATCCTCACGGCCGATTCGCTCCCACAGAGAGGGGCTTCTCCGGGTGCCGTCCACTAGACTGTGTCAGCGGGCGACACCCAGGGGAAGGGCGCTCTCTGTGGCGGGCCCGGCCCTCTGGAACGACCTTCCCCCCGACATCAGGACAACTACGGACCTCCGCTCCTTCCGTCTTAAATTAAAAACTTACATTTTCCGTCTGGCCGGCCTGGGATAGCCTCCTTGCCTTGGGATTTTATAGAATAGGTTTTAGTTTAATTGGGATTTTAGCACAGGGTTTATTTAATTGGTTCTTAAATTTTGTTGGTATATTTATTGTTGTTTGTTATTTATTGCTTTTATGCTACCTGTGCACCGCCCCGAGTCCCCATGGGGAGAGGGGGCGGTCTAGAAATAATAAATTTCATTTCAATTTCATTTCAATTTCATTTCATTTCATTAATGATTAAAAGGAAACCCATAAAAAACAATGAGGAAAAAAAACTGTTGATCGTTTTATTTATTGCAACATCCTCTTGGGATCTTGGAGATATTTTTGAGGGGGTGGGGAGTCTATAATTTTCAATAAAATTGGAAAATTGGATAGTTGTAGTCAATTTTTTGAAAATGAAAACATTAGAAAGTTCTAGGTTATTCTGTAGTCTGTTTTCTGTGTGTGAGAGATTGAGATCCATTTGTTAAAAAGCTGGTTGCTTATTTTAATATATATATATATATATAATTCATCATATTGTAACCTAAAAATCAAAAATCATCTCTGTGTGTAAGAATCAATTTGAACTGGTTATTGGTTCCAGAGGCGGTATTCAGCTAGTTCTGGCAGGTTGTGGAGAACCGGTAGTGGAAATTTTGAGTAGTTTGGAGAACCAGCAAATAGGCTGGCCCCGCCACCACTGCCTCCCAGTCGATCTTCTTTTGTTGCCCTGAACAGGAGAATGGAGCTGGAAAGCAGGTTAGGGGGGTGGGGAGGCAATGGGAATTTTGCAGTAACTTTTCTTCCAGGAGTGGGGAGGAAATGGGGATTTTGCAGTATCCTTCCCCTGCCACGCCCACAAAGCCATGCCATGCCCACAAAGCCAAACAATTTGAATCCCATCACTGATTAGTTCCTAATTAACGTAGTATTGGTGGTATGGTTTTGCCCAATTTTACCTTTTCTAATTCTCATTCCCTTTAAATGCAAGGTCCATTGATACTATGGTGAACTTCAGTGTATATTCCCAATGCTGCACCTGTCATTGATAGTCTAATCAATACCACAAAGTAAGCTGTGCTGATCCTAGAACAAGCAAATGGATAATATCTACACAATACTTACTTTCATCAGTTTTAGTGCCAGACTGATAAAAGGTTTCACTGCAGAGCTGTTTAAATCATTTCATCCCTCTGGAATTTCTCTCCACCTCAAACATAAATAGATTTCCAGACCATTATTGTGGCTTGTTTAACTCATGATATGTTTAAACTCATAGTTCTCAAACTGTGTCTTCTCTTTGTCCAAAGTACATTATTAAATATAATGACACCCACCCCCCAATTACAGCAATAAAATTTTGTATGTCCCATATGGAAGGCTCTCCTCCCTTAGTACAGATGATGTCCCCACTAATGTGACAGCTGGTCAATATGCCAGCCTTTTCTATCAAGAATGAAAATGTAACAGCTCAAATATAGAACAAGGGTCTGTTTTGCACATCCTTTCAAAGTGTCCCCTATGCACACACTGGTGATTAGAGTTTTAATATACACACTCTTTAGTTTGAAAAACTCCTCTCCATGATGAGGAGATTGACTTATTCTCATTACATGACCAAAACCCAGGTTTTTGAAGGCAGTAGTGAAACTTACTTATTTATAGCCTTAGTTTGTAAGATCCATTTGGTCCCTTTTATGCAATATTAACTTTATAGGATGACTCCCTTCCATATATACACACAAAAGTGGATTAATGGTGTGCTGTACTTTTTAAATTCTGTGACAATAAATAAATAAATAAATAAATAAATAAATAAATAAATAAATAAATAAATAAATAAATAAATAAATAAATAAATAAATAAATAAATAAATAAATAGATAAATAGATAAATAGATAGATAAATAGATAGATAGATAGATAGATAGATAGATAGATAGATAGATAGATAGATAGATAGATAGATAGATAGATAGATAGATAGACTTGTAACACTAATATATATATGCATGTATGTATGTATGTATATTGGTATATATATTAGTGATACAAGTCAATTTATTTATGTCTGCTATCCATCACATTGATCATAAAAGTAAAAACAGAAATTGTTACAGCAGATTTCCCCAGCTGGATGCCCAATTGTGTCAAATTCCCAGAATTCACCAAGCAGCGAGATCATTCCTGTTTGCATATATTTAATTTTCTTGAAAGCTGTTGTCTCCAACAGAAGATAAAGTCTTCCAATACCATCCAGACATCACAGCAGGAAAGATGTTCCTCAATCATACAAACAAAAAAGATCCAACCAATTTAACTACTGCAATCGAATTAATCACCGGGATGATGTGAGAAAATAAACTTTAGGAACGTAAACATATATCATCAAAAAGCATTTAATTGCTTAGGAGAAGTGAGGCTATTTCTCAAATTTCAAATCTCTTGATATGTACGGTGATAGAATTAGTGTCAGCTAAGTTCTTTTATACACCATAACAATACTTTCCTTATTCTAACAAAGGGTGTTTGTAGTCAAGTGTAAAACAATTTATCCTTCTAGCACCAGGGGTCAGCAAAAGTGACAGCCAAGTAATTGTGTAAAATTATATTACTACGTACAGTTGCTTATTTCCTTTTAATAATGGATGTCTGAAAAGGCAATCTTGGAGTTAAGGGCTATGATTTTCGTGCATTGCTTAGCAACATGGGCAAATATAGAAGCACAGATGCAGAACCTAGTGACCTTTCTTTTGTGCTCAACTCTGAATACTTAGCTATTTATGTGTCATGTATGAGAAACCATGATGCAAACAATTAGATGTTCATTTCGGCTTTAGCGGTTTGAAACAATTAAATCAAGCTTCTGCAAGAAACATGGAAGAAGTTGAACTTGCCGGTCTTTGAGTTTCAAATCATGTCTGCTGATTGAAAATGTGGTTTACTCAAATCATCAATGCAAATCCACAATCAGTCGTATTAGTTGTCAGCCCTTCAAGGTAGACCAGACTTGAATGTCAGAGTTGTGAATGCTAATACTATTTTATTATAAGATTACAGTGACAGAATCTTGCAAGGCTAAATGTGTTTTCTGCCTCCCTCCCTCCCTTCCTTGATAAGAACTAGGGAGTGTCATGCCTGAGATGCTTACTCAAATTACATTTCTTTTATCTGACTGTTGGCTTGATTGTAGCTCTTCCTCCTGTTTATCAAGGTTATTCCTACTACCCATTACATTAACAAATTTCTATCTTGACCTCATCCTTGGGTCCAACCAAATGAACCAGGTGGCATTTCCTAACATATTTGTAAAAAAGAGAATGCCATCCATACTAGTGATGAGAGAGGGGGGGGGAGGGAGGGAGGGAGGGAGAGAGAGAGAGAATATATTATTTACCTCCTTGAAAGATTATTCCATTTTCCATTAGTCATCTCTTTATTAATCTAATATGAAAAGTACTTTTGTATCTTTAATTCAGCAGGTACATCTTTTTCCTAGAAGTTATCCTAGTAAGCAGCTTTCTAGAAATGGAGGAGATATATTTATAATCTGTCTCAATAAGTATATCAATCTACATCAATTGAGGCAGTTGATTCTATTTGTTTTAGCATAATGAAAATGTTCTCTCACTTTGGAATGTCAAACAGTATTTGCAAAGGTCACATAAACTTTGTCATGCTTTTGCAACTAGTAAAGGCCATAAATAAATAAATATGCTACCTTGGAGAATTATACCATTAGCACAATGTTATAATATAGCGGATCTATTTTAGCCAATGGAATTAGAAAATTCTAGTGGCAATATAGTAAAGCCACATATTACTGCTATGCAAGTCAGCATTGCTTGCAGTCATTTATTAATTAGCTGAAAAATATTGCTTTTTAAGGAAAGTCATTTATAATTTTGTCTTACATAGCTTTCTCTATAGTTTTGTGTTCAGACTTTTTTGTAATATGAAGATTTTTGATGTATTATTTAATAAATATATGCCTTTTAAAATATTCTTCATCACTTCCCCACAGAATGCACTCCATGAACTCCTACCATATTTGCCACAGTAGTTTTGGTATTGAAGGGCAAACAATTTTCTGCCAAAGAAACCCACCCATAACTATACAAATGAGCATAAAAATAATTAGCTGGATGACTTGTAGTAAAAAAGTGAATTGGGCAGATCAAGTCAACTTAAGAGAAACAATGAGTTGTGCATAATATTCAGTACCATGGATAGCTCAGAAAGTAGGCAATTTGCACCAGTAATTCAACCAGTAACCAGAACTGAATTAAGTTTTTCTACATAGTAGCTTTATGTCTTTTCTAAATGTACTGTTGGAAAATAGGCTAAAATTGTATGAAAATCAGTGTAACTAAGACATCCACTCAGATACCATCAGTAGGCATGTGTAAACATTACTCATCAAAAGGAATTTAGAAAACTTTTTTTTCTCAAATATTGATTACGAAAATCAAACTTAGGGCAATTTATTGATGTCTTAACAATGAAACATATGATCTGGATACAGTATACATTCTGAATTGTAATAATCTTTTCACTCTTGTAGAATAAACTTGTTAGTTGATGATGTGCATAAGCCACTTTATGCATTATAAGGTAGGATGATAAACACTTGTTGCAAATAAATCTGGCACAATTTTTATTCTGTTCTCTAGTTTATAAGGAAATTCCCAGGCTAAACCATTAAAAACCCAAATTCCATAAAAACTGCAAAAAAGAAAGAGCAGGAAGAATCTAAAAATATAATTATCTATCCACTTAAGAGCAAACTTAAAACTACTTGAATGCATTTTTTTAAAAAAATATGCTTGGTATTAAGAGAAGTTGGTAAGAGACAAACTTACACTGTCTCTGGAATGTTAGTAGAAGACAACAATCTCTAATGGCCACTCAACTCATTTCAGAAGCTCTGGGCTGCTGAAGAAAGGTTTCTAAAATGGATCCAAGCATTTTTGAAGCTTTGGGTCTTAATTACTGAAAAAGGTTTTAAACATAGATTCAGATAAGAACATGTGACATTTATCAGTAATGAAAATCAGATGATTGGTGAAGTTGTCATAATTCCTTCTTCTACATCATACGATCATGAAGTCTTCCTTAGCATCTATACATCACAACTATTTTTATTAGAACTTGGAAAAATAATAGTTTCTCACTGATATATACTTTCAATTGCATTGGGTTTTTTAAAAGTATTATGGCAACTTAAAAAAATTCTTAAATTTAGAGAAAGTGGGGCTAGCGGGCAAAAAAAGAGGAGAAAATAAAACCTGCATGTTGTGCATGTTAATAAGTAGAGGCTTATTTAAAGCCAAATAGCCTTCCAAAAGCATTGCACAAAATAAAGAAGAAGTGTGCATGATTCCAATTAAATTTTCTTCTTGAAACCTCATATCCATTTCCTGGCTTGGCTGTGAGCCAGGCAGAAAGGCCAAGATTGAATTGATGTAGACTATGCCCAAAGGCTGCTGCTGCTGCTAAACTCTTTTTGTTCCATTCTGAATCCCACTCTATCGGAAATGTCTGCTGAGGCTGCTGTTCATTTCTCTGGTTTCTCATTCAACCTCCCCCCCTCCCCCAATCTGAGATCATATGTAACTCAGGTTTTTGGCTCTGGTAGAATGCAATGAATGTTGGCATGATGTAAAATATATTTAGCAGCACTAAAACATTTTAATGATATATATAAATGTACATCCCTAATGAATTCTACATTTTTCACTCATGGAAACTAATGTTAAAATGTTTCAGATACACAGTAGATAACAATGCATCCTGATTCAGTTATATCCATTGTTAAGTATGATGACGATTAAAGCAGACAACTCTAAGACTTGGAGAAGTAAGCATGGGATTAATGGTTCATAGTGGAAGGACATTAGTGAATACCACATGACTTAGCAATAGCACTTAGACTTATATAGTGTTTCACAGGGCTTTACAGCCCTCTCTAAGCGGTTTACAGAGTCAGCATACTGCCCCCCAAAATCTGGGTCCTCATTTTACTCACTTCGAAAGGATGGAAGGCTGAGTCAACCTTGAACTGGTGAGAATCAAACTATTGACAGTGAGCTGAATTAGCCTGCAATACTGCATTCAAACCATTATGCCACTATGGCTTTCTTTAGCAGTAAATCAAGATAACATCATTATTTGGCTGTGCTGAAAGGAAGTTCTGTCTGCTAATACTCCAGTAATTTGGGCCAAACCTTGATAGTTACACATATCAATCAGTGTAATCAAGTGAAACCACTACAATGAGAGACATTTTCATTCCAAAACATTTTCATCAATCAAATTGGACATATAATTTTAGGGCAAATGACTAATCCCAATTGTGAAAAGTCTATAATTTTGCCAGACCTCAGTTCAGCTCCATTTCAAATTCCATTTTTGATCTTCAGCAGGACATGAATTGGTGTCTTTTTATCTTCTTGCAGAGTATTCAAAAAAATAGATATTCAACTGGGCTTTCTATTGATCACCATCCATGCTCCAAAATGAAGCACCTTGCAGATCAGCTTGTTGCTGCATTTCACCTCAAAATGAGATCCTCAGTGGATAGATCATATGACCAGAGAACCATGGGGATGATAGGGCATGTACAGTATTTGGCATATACTATATGCTAATCTGCTCAACTAGCTCTCTAAAATAAGCCTTTAAGCAAAAGACTTTTCCTATTTTGGTTTAAATTTTGCAAGAAACTCCACTTAGAAACAAATTAATATACTCATTCAAAAGAACTAATTAGATCAAAGGAATTACAAAATGAAAAAAGAGCTTCATATAATTCGTGATGCTTTCTGCTATTATGCAAATATCTCAGTTCCATTCAGAGTACAAGTACAATTTCATGTATCATCGTTGATCAAAGGATAACAATAATACATAAAGAAAGGGTTACTAATGAAAAAGATAGAGTAAGGTGGGAAAGAGAATGCTATTTCTCTGTTTTCTAGTCATCTAATAGGGCTGATTATTTCGATCCCCTTGTGAAAATTTCATTTATAAGCTCTGCTTACTGGTTTAAAATGTACTGCTAAAGGAGAATTTGGAGAATACATAATGTTTGTTCAGTGAAGTTAACGCTGATGACTGGTAAAATTCTTACACTCGAGTTAACTTTTGTCTAATTTATGCAAAATTAGAATTGTGCAAGTTATATTTTATCTAACTTAATAAAAATGGACGTCCATTTTCATATAGTTTACCAAGATAGAACTTTAATGAACTGTTATTTCTTACAGCATCGTTTTCTTTTAACTACATTGTAAAATCACCATCTTAATTGTTTATGGTTTTAACTGATGCAAATTCTCTGGAAACAGTTCTTTGAATTCTCCACATCATAGTTCCATCTCTTATTCCAATAACTACTAAATCAGAATTTAAACCTAGGGCTGCTCTTCACGACCACATTAAGAATTCCTCCCATCCTTAAGTCAACTAAATTTGACAATTAAATTTTTGCTGCCCTACATCTTTATTGTGTTTCAGCATCAAAGTTGGACAATGTTGTTGTCATCACACTTATAATCCAGGATAGTATCAGGACTCCCAACAGGTGGATATTCTGCCTCCCTTACTCCTCAGCTCAGTTTAACCAATTAACAGAACTAACTACCAATTGTTCTTCTGTAAATGAGGTGGAGCAGGATTGAGGTTCAAGCTTTAGTTGTGTTTGTTTGTTTATCTATTTATTTATTTAGCCATACTTATTATTTTCTGCATGCTTTTCATAGCAAAGAAGCCCACCCAAATTTGTTGGGTTGGAACCTGCCTCTCTGTCTGAATCTGGAAGTCCCACAGAATTTTAGAAAGAGGAGAAGAGCAAACCAAGCTGGAAGGTAGAGTTAAATGTGTCATCAATTTGAGGCTATTGTGTTGCCACAAGAGACCTAAGTCCAGCTCTCCATGAATTCCATTATGTCTCATCTAGCACCAATTTAGCTCTGACCATTAATTGACTAGATTATTATATAAAGATAGCAACAATAAATTGTTCTGTGCTTTGAACTCAACAAATGTTCCTGATTATTTGTGCCTGATATTAACACTGTTTCTCTCCATAACCTTCTGTAGAATCTCCCTTCTGGATTTGGGTGAGTCTAGCCCATACAGTACACAGTGCAGCTGTTTGGATGGCGATGCCAGCTCCTTGGTTTTGCCACTTAGTGTATGCTGTTCCTGCCTGCATCTTATACCCTCCCACTCTATATTGACCTGTGCATACAATCTGTACCTCAAATCCTCTCTAGTGTGGTAGACCCCCCTCTTCTATGGATCTGGTACTTACTACTTGTTATGAACATGTTGTGATCAGTTTCTCAGTACTGTCTTTTTGTCCAATCCTTTCCAACCACTAGTAGGATTTACCAATGTCTGCCACTTCATCTGTGGATTCTGCATCCCATACGGGGGCTTCTTTTGTCTCCACTTGATTTTTCTTCCATGTCTGCTGTTGCCTTAGGTGCTCTTTCAGCAGCTTATCTTTGGGTGCTATCTCACTCATGTATTCCTGGATGCTTTGGACAGTGGCTTTGACACTCATCAGACTCACCTATCTATTTCTGGGTGGTGTACATTTTCTGGATGCTGGTCTTGGGGTGGAAACACCTGCACATTGTGAGGAGATTCCAGATCTTCACATCAGCAGTCTCCATGTCCTCTTTTGGTCAGCTCATTATACCAGCAAGGTGTCAGATGATTGACAGGGCATACAGGTTGATGGCATGGATCTTGTTCTCCCCATTGAATTAGTCTTGAAGACCTATCTTATCATTTTATGGTACTTCACTGCTACGGCCTTCCTTGAATCCTTGCCATGGCTCCCATGTGACTGTGGAATATTACGATACCTGTAACTGGTCTGTATGACCAAATACACAATTCCAGTGTACCGTAACTTTCTCATACCTAAGATGGTTAGGTATTTCTTTTCCTGTATAGCAGGGATGTCAAACTCAATCCCATTGTGGCCCATATCAAGATTTTATTTGCCCTTGGGGGCTTGGGTGGGCATGGCTGGAATGGACCAGGGCCAGGGTGGCAAGGGCCAGTCCCTCATTGTCTCGGGGATGCCCCACAGGACAACTCTGGGCCTAGTGCGAGTTGGATCCAGCCACAGACCATACAATAATACAATAGCAGAGTTGGAAGGGACCTTGTAGGTCTTCTAGTCCAACCCCCTGCGTAGGCAGGAACCTTATACCATTTCAGACAAATGGCTATCCAACATCTTCTTAAAGACTTCCAGGGTTGGGGCATTCAGAACTTCTGGAGGCAAGCTGTTCCAGAGGTTAATTGTTCTGTCAGGAAATTTCTCCTTAGTTCTAAGTTGCTTCTCTCCTTTATTAGTTTCCACCCATTGCTTCCTGTCCTGCCCCCAGGTGCCTTGGAGAATAGTTTGGCTGCCTCTTCTTTGTGGCATCCTCTGAGATATCAGAACACTGCTATCGTGTCTCCCCTGGTCCTTCTTTTCATTAAACTAGACATACCCAGTTCCTGCAACCGTTCTTCATATGTTTTAGCCTCCAGTCCCCTAATCATCTTGGATGCTCTTCTCTGCACTCTTTCCAGAGTCTCCACATCTTTTCTACATCGTGGCGACCAAAACTGTATGCAGTATTCCAAGTGTGGCCTTACCAAGGCATTATAAAGCGGTATTAACACTTCACGTGATCTAGATTCTATCCCTCTGTTTATGCAGTCTAGAACTGTGTTGGCTTTTTTGGCAGCTGCTGCACACTGCTGGCTCATATTTAAATGGTTGTCCACTAGGATTCCAAGATCCCTCTCACAGTTGCTACTATTGAGCAAGGTACCACCTATACTGTAACTGTGCATTTTGTTTTTCTTGCCTAAATGTAGAACCTTACTTTTTTCACAATTGAATTTCATTTTGTTAGATAGTGCCCAATGTTCAAGTTTGTCAAGATCCTTCTGTATCTTAACCACAGAGAAGGCCCTTCCCCTGGGCGTCGCCCGCTGGCATTGCCTAGTGGACGGCACCCGAAGAAGTCCCTCTCTGTGGGAGCAAATCGGTCGAAGGGATGTATGGGGCAGGATGCAATCCCGCAGATAACTCAGTCCCGTGCCATGGAGCGCTTTAAAGGTGGTAACCAATACCTTGAAGCGCACCCGAAAGGCCACAGGCAGCCAGTGCAGCTCACGCAGGAGCGGTGTTACGTGGGAAAACCTAGAAGTTCCCAAAACTACCCACGCGGCTGCATTCTGGACTAGCTGTAGTCTTCGGGTGCACCTCAAGGGGAGCCCCATGTAGAGAGCATTGCAGTAGTCCAGACAGGATGTCACGAGTGCATGAGTGACTGTGCACAGGGCGTCCCGGTCCAATAAGGGCCACAACTGATGTACCAGGCGAACCTGGTAGAATGCCACCCTGGCCACAGCTGTCACTTGCTCTTCCATGGACAGCCGGGTATCAAGGAGGACGCCCAAGTTGTGCGCCCTATCCACGGGGGCTAGATGTTCGCAACCGATGGCCAGCGATGGAACAAACTGGTTGAACCGAGGCACCAGAAACCACAGCCACTTGGTCTTGGACAGGTTGAGTCTCAGTCTGTTCCTTCCCATCCAGACCCGCACGGCTTCCAGACACCGGGACATCACTTCGACGGCAAGTGGTTTGGTTTGGGGTGGATATGTACAACTGAGTGTCATCAGCGTACAGATGGTATTCCACCCCAAAACCACGGATGATCTCACCCAGCGGCTTCATATATGTGTTGAACAGGAGCGGTGAGAAGACCGACCCCTGAGTCACCCCACAAGTGAGGGGTCTCGAGGTCAACCTCTGCCCTCCTGCCAACACAAATTGTGACCGACCAGAGAGGTAGGAGGAGAACCACCGTAAAATGGTGCCCCTCACCCCCAACCCCTCCAGCTGATACAATAGGATACCATGGTCGATGGTATTAAAAGAGTGTTGGCTATTCCTGCCAGCTTGGTGTCGTCTGCAAATTTGATGAGTTCCCCATTTATCCCCTCATCCAAATCATTGATGAAGATGTTGAAGAGTACTGGGCCTAAAACAGAGCCTCGGGGTACTCCACTGCATACTTCCTTCCATGTAGATGCCGTTCCATTGAGGACTACACGTTGAGTGCGGTTGGTCAGCCTGTTGCAAATCCATCTGGTGGTGATGCTGTCTAACCCACATTTTTCTACTTTATCTAATAGTAGGTTATGGTCTACTTTATCAAATGCCTTACTGAAGTCCAAGTAAATTATATCAACAGCATTCCTCTGGTCCACTAATTTTGTCACTTTGTCAAAGAATGCAATTAGATTAGTCTGGCATGATCTGTTTTTGACAAACCCATGTTGGCTTTTGGCTATTACTTTGTTTGCTTCTAGATATTCGCTTATTTGTTGCTTAATTATCTTTTCCAGAATCTTCCTTGGTATTGAGGTCAGGCTGATGGATCTATAGTTTCCTGGATCTATTTTTTCCCCTTTTTTGAAGATGGGAACCACATCAGCTCTTTTCCAGTCTTCTGGCAGTTCCCCGGTGCTCCAGGATCTCTGAAAGATATAGTCCAGTGGTTCTGAGATCTCGTCTGCCAGTTCCTTCAGAACCCTGGGGTGTAATCCATCCGGTCCTGGTGATTTGAACTCGTCCAGGGCAGACAGATGCTCGCTTACCATTTTCTTCCCTATTTCAACTTGTGTTCCTAATCTGATTTTTGTGGTGCTGTTTTTGATTGGTTGGACTGTTTTATCCCTTTGTGTAAAAACAGATGCAAAAAATGAGTTAAATAGTTCTGCTTTCTCCATGTATTGGACATGTCTGATGCATAGCAACATCAGCAATTAAATGCTCCAAAGACTTTAAGGGAGCCTCATCCTCCAATTTTATGTAATATGTGTGTGTGTGTGTGTGTATTGTTTGTTTGTTTGTTTATTATTTCCCTTCAAGTCTGTTTTTTTACTCTAGGAGACTTTGTGGACTAATCCCTGAAGTATTCTTTGCAAGGATTTTTGTTGGTAAACTGTTTTACATTTTTACTAATAGGTTGAGAATCTTGAGATTCTACGGGTAGAACTAAGATACACTTCACACAGCGCTGGGTCTTAAATGCTTTGGTTTCCTCTTTTGCCTTTAGCAAACCTTGTATGTCATAGAAGTACTCATAATCAGAATAACAGACTTGGAAGGGACCTTGGAGGTCTTCTAGTCCCACTCTCTGAAACATTTTAGACAAATGGCTATCCAATCTGTTCTTTAAGACCTCCAGTGTTGGAACACCCACAACCTCTGGAAGCAAGTCATTCCACTGATTAATTATTCTAATTGTTAAGAAATTGCTCCTCAGTTCTAGGTTGAATCTCTTCTTGACTTGTGATAGTAGATCAGGTTTCTGTTAAAACATGGATCATACAGTCTAGGGTTGTTTTTTTTTAATGGACAATTTTAAAGTTGCCGGCTCTTTATCTCCACATTACTAAAAGTTCCAGTTCCTGAATGTAAGGTAAAACTCACATGGAATGTTAAAAGGTGACAATAGCACTTCCTCCCTGGGATCCTATAAAAATGCTCATATTCAAGATCATTCCCAGGAAATATAATGCATATTTAGATGTGTTAACCATTGTCTCAGTAGAATCAGATTCAGATGAGCCTGAAGAAAAGAAGGATTGGTCTCAGAGGTGGGTTTCTGGCGGTTCACCCAGATTGGGCGAACCGGAAGTGGTGGCAGCAGGAGGAGCCACCCACCATATGCAGAAGCGTCGTGCGTGCACAAGCGAACTGGTAGTAAAATAAATTGAAATCCACCACTGATTAGTCTGTAGTAAATTACACATAGATTACATCTTCTAGCCAGGTACACACATAAGAAAATAGGATGATTTTTTTAAGGCACAAGCTTGTAACAACCCAGGCTCTTAAAAGCTGCTCAAAGGCTTTTGCTCATGCTGTTATTGCATGATATTCTGGTTCTCTCTGCATGTCACCAACAACTCTAAAAACACAGCTCAGTGTTTTTTTTTTACATTAAACATATTCATTTGTATTTAATTGCAGCAGGCATTACCTTTCTTGCTGCTGAGGCATTAATGGGAAGGAAGTAATTTCAAAATGTGCAGAGAGCTCTCTTGCAGCTCCAGCAGGAACTTGTTGCCATGGCAACTGGCATATCACCCTCTATTTGTTCCAATTAAATGACATCTCAGAATGCAGCCATAATATTGCCAAAATTTGACTTCTTCTAATGGAAGAAAATGTGTGCATGCGTACACATGCACACACACACACACACACACACACACACACACATACCTTTAGATTTAAGACAAAGATTGTGTAATCTGATGCCAAATGATGGTTTAAAAAGACCACTTTTTTGAAGTCTCACACAGCACCTATCGCCGAGCATAGCAGCAATCATAGTGACCTCTTCATTTCTCCTTGGCTGTGAAACAGTGAGCAAGGGGCTTATTTTCCTCTGATCACCATAAATCAAAACAGATATTTTATTCAATGCTCTGAGACAGCAACTCCTGAAAAGCTTCCGCAGTTACTGAGTTTCCATTTGAAAAAGCTGCAAAATGCAAACCTAACTCAATCTAGCAACTGGAGGCATGAAATGTCAGTCAATGTATCTGAGTCAACAAGGCTGGCCTTGCCATGAAGCTCCAGGAGGCTAATGCTTAAGCAGACAGATCCTGGGCTCTCTAGAGCATCTGATTGTCTCACCCTCACAGAGTGAAGTGGAATGATAAATGCGGTTGCAACTCTTGGCTTCTATGGAAATAGAAGGCTGCTGTCAAGCCCTAACATGGTATGATTTACTCTGAATTTAGTAAACCTCTTTAAAGAAAGGAAGGGGGGAAGGGTTTGACACAAATAAGAGGGGGCAAGGGGATTTTAAGCAAGTATCTTCTTCATTACTCAGAATTTTACCCTAGTCGATGCCGAAGTCGGTAGGAGCTGAAGTTCTCATCCTTCAAATTATTCACAATATTGTTGCATTGCATTTAATTCATGTCAATGGCAAAGAGTATCATAAGAGCATTCCTGGAATAGATTAAGCCTGTAGAAACGAGCGTTCTGTTTCTGTAGCAGTCATGCAGCTATTTATGGCCAGCTGTTAAACTGACTTACCTTTTCAAAAAGTTGATATTGGCAAGAATCCTGATAGCAGAGTTATCCATCACTTCCCACTAAGACCAGACTTGTGTACCAAAGATTGCTTCTTGTATGGGTGTCCCTCTTTCCTATCCTGAAACAGGAAATCAACTCCACATAGTATATTTAGCATATGTGCTCACTTGCATTTATTAACATATAGAGATATCAAAGCTGAAACCAGAATGTGTAAGGTAGAGCAGCAGCCCCCAATCCTTTGAGCACCAGGGACCGGTTCTACCAAGCGAGGTTTTTCAGTAGGACCAGAGGGGACATGGTTTTACATGTTGCCTGCATTCCATGGATATGGCCTCATTTGTTTGCATGGCCCAGTTTTTGGCACACCATGGACTAATGCTGGCCATCTTGAAAGAGGCGGTGGTGAGACCCCTCCTCAAGAAGCCTTCCCTGGACCCAGTGTTGTTAACTAATTATTGTCCAGTCTCCAACCTTCACTTTCTTGCGAAGGTTGTTGAGAGTGTGGTGGCACAGCAGTTTCCTCGACACCTGGAGGAAACTGATTATCTAGACCCGCGCCAGTCCGGCTTCCGCCCCGGGAATAGCACTGAGACAGCATTGGTCGCGTTGGTGGATGATCTCTGGAGGGCCAGAGATAGAGGTTACTCCTCTATCTTGGTCCTGTTAGATCTCTCAGCGGCTTTTGATACCATCGACCATGGTATCCTATTGCATCGACTGGGGAGGTTGGGATTTGGGGGCACTGTATTACAGTGGTTCTTTTCCTACCTCTCCAGTCGATCGCAATTCGTATTGACAGGAGGGCAGAGGTCGACGTCGAGGCCCCTAACATGCGGGGTGCCTCAGGGGTTGGTCATCTCACCCCTCCTGTTCAACACCTATATGAAGCCGCTGGGCGAGATCATCCGTGGTTGTGGGGTAGAGTACCACCAGTATGCTGATGATACTCAGCTGTACATATCTACCCCCAATCACCCCAACGATGCCGTCGAAGTGATGTCCCAGTGTTTGGAAGCCGTGCAGCTCTGGATGGGAAGTAACAACTTCGGTTCAACCTGTCGAAGACCGAGTGGCTGTGGTTTCCGGCGTCCCGGCATAACCAGCTGACTCCATCGCTGGTCATCAGGGGCGAGTCACTGGCCCCCGTGGAAAGGGCTCGCAACTTAGGCATCCTCCTGGATTCGCGGCTATCCTTGGATAACCATGTGACGGCCGTGACCAGGGGGGCTTTTTACCAGGTACGCGTGGTACGCCAGTTGTGCCCCTTTCTCGACCGGGATGCACTCCGCACTGTCACTCAAGCACTCGTTACATCCCGCCTAAACGATTGCAATGCTCTCTACATGGGGCTCCCCTTGAGGTGCATCCGGAGGCTCCAGTTGGTGCAGAATGCGGCCGCGCGGGGGATTCTGGGAGCTTCACCATGCTCCCACGTAACACCTCTCCTGCGCAAGCTGCACTGGCTACCGGTTGCCTTCCAGGTGCGCTTCAAGGTGCTTGTCACCATCTTTAAATCGCTCCATGGCTCGAGGCCTAGTTATTTGCAGGACTGTCTCCTGCCACATACCTCCCACCGACCGATTCGCTCCCACAGGGAGGGCCTCCTCAGGGTGCCTACCGCCGGTCAATGCTGGCTAGCAGTGCCCAGGGGCAGGGCCTTCTCTGTGGCAGGGCCAGCCCTCTGGAACGACCTACCCCCCGAACTTCATACTATCACGGACCTTCCCCACTTCCGCCACTCACTCAAAACATTCCTTTTCCATCAAGCCGGTCTAGCTTAGAGTTTTAGAACTCTGGCATGATACAGCTCTAGCCAATTAGTAAATGGATGTTGGTATTTTAAATGGGAATTTTAGATCAGGTTTCTTATTTAATTCATTTTAATTAGTGTTATTGTATTTGTTGTTATTTATTTGTGATTTTTAATTTCCTGTGCACCGCCCTGAGTCCATCTTGATGGAGATAGGTGCGGTATATAAATTGAAATAAATTGAAATTGAAAATTGAAAATGCCAGTCCACTGAATGAGGGTTGGGGACCCTGGTGTACATGACAAGCAAGCAGTAACTGATTCCCCGCATACAGATTGATTCAAGTCAGCAGACACTGCAATATAAATTTCTTATTAATTCTGTTCAAATCTACTATGGAGATTAGCAGACCAAAGAAGCATGCTTTATTTATATTAGGTGCAGATATTCAGTCTGAAATATCTGAATATTTTATTTAAAAGATCTGCAGAAATTCTTCAGATTGGTCAAAGGGGTGAGCAGGAATTTTAGAATTTAATGAGATAATCAAGGGATCTCTAAAAAGGCTGATTCTAGGAATAGGAGGATTCTAGGAATAGGAGGATCTCTCAAGAGTTTAGCTTCTTTTCTATAGGTAGTCCTCAACTAATGACAACAAATGAACCCAAAAATTTATGTTGCTAAGTCAAATATTTGTTAAGTGATTTTTGTCTTTTCTTATCACTGTTGTTAAGTGAATCATTGTTAGTAACATTATTGTTAAGTGAATCTGGCTTCCCCGTTGACTTTGCTTGTCAGAAGGTTGCAAAAAGTTGATCACATGACCTCAGGACATTGCAACTATCATATATATAAAACAGTTTTCAAGCATCTGAATTTTTATTACATGAATATAGGGATGTTGCAACTATCGTCTGAAAAACAGTCATAAGTCACTAACAAACTGTTTTAAGTCAAGGACTAGCTGTACTGGTTGCTGAGATGGTCATCTGTGTTGCTTTATCAATGAGATGGGCAGAATATGAATTTAATAAATAAATAAGACACCAAGCAATGTCACAAGAAAGAAAGAAAGAAAGTTGGATTTTTTCCAGGAACTGTCATTGACATGAAAGCCATTGCTTTTAAATGGAGGAGGACGAGGAAGAGGGATCACGTGATGACCTCATAAAGATTCTAAAGTGAATGCAAATGCAGTTGCTCAGAAATAGGATTTCTCACCAAGACCATTGGGGAAGAATGGAATGCCAGCTGGAATTTGTTTGGGTTAATGGCCATACCACAAAGAATCTGCTAAGATATAAAGAAGCTAAATATGTTCTCATCTAGATTCCAAGCAGAATGAATTTTAATCAGGAGACTAAAGATAAGTTGACGTTCAGTACAACGCTAATATACATTATAAATTAATATACTTTAAACTGGGAGCAATGTTCTGTTACATTTAATGGCACTTCTCTGTAGGCATGTTTAGGATTGCATTATAAATTAGAATAATATGAATCAAATTGGAGCATTGTTTTGTCAATTCGCATCCTTGCTCAGACCCAAAAGACAGGTCCAGAACCAGAACAATTTTAGGTCATTCTGACTTCTCACCAAACTAACCAGTGCTATCTCTCAGGTTCCAGAAGCACATTGTAACAATTGAATGGATTCTACTCTAATTATGTTGCCTTTCATTGTAAGTGAATACAGAAGCAAACATCTATAGCAGTGATGGCGAACCTATGGCATGGGTGCCACAGGTGGCACGCGGAGCCATTTGTTAGAGCACACGAGGCATTGCCCTGTCAGCTCCAGCGCGCATGTCCAGCTCACTTCAGCCTTCTTTTGAGACCATTTTTCACCCTCCAGAGGCTTGCCTGAAGGCTCCTGAGGGCTGAAGGCTCCTGAAGGCTCCGGAGGACGGAAAATGACCCTACGAGCAAACCAGAGGGGGAGAAACGCATGCATGTGTGGCACGCCCACGCACAACCCCCCTGCACTTCCCCCGCTTTTGGCACTTGAGCCAAAAAAGGTTCGCCATCACTGATCTATAGGCTCCTATAGTATTTGAAATAAGCAACACAATTGTTAAAATTGTATGCTAAAACACAGGTTGCTATAACAACTTAAGCAATCAGATCCTAATTAATGTCTAGAAGATAAAAAATATATCCCAAACAAGTAAACTAATTTATCTTCATAATTGAAGTCATTCATTTTAATGGCATTCGCTCTCCCTCCCCCCCCCCTCTCTCTGTGTGTGTGTGTGTGTGTGTGTGTGTTTTGGGTGTGTTATGTTGAACAGTTGATTTCTTATAACTCTCATTATTCTTTTTACTGAACTAAAGAGACCAATGTCTTGCTGTTTTGACATATGGGGACTATTATTTTGTTTCTATATTCAGGGCCATCTGTACAACTTTACTAATTATCCGTGATGAAATATGGTTGTTGTAACTATATTTTCCTGGGAAGAAGCTGAAAAAATGTGTATCACCCTTGTGGTCTTCACTGGAAATGTGTTACAAGAAAAAAACTACAATAGATAGGCTTGAAGTTAGTTGTGTAATTGTACAATTACAGTACAGGTACTCCTCAACTCACAACAGTTCATTTAGTGACTGTTCAAAGTTACAACGGCACTGAAAATGACTATTGTTCTTGAAGAGAATCATTAGCACATTTTTTTCAGAGAATATGTAATATTTAAGGCATAGAAAATAATATTTACTTTGTACATTATCATTAAAATGCAAGACTTTTTAAAAATGGCTTTTCTTGCTCAGAGCATTTTGGCAATGTGAGAAACAGTGAATTCACAATTTATGGATATGAATTTTCCAAATACTAGATTATAAAATGGACAGAATCTACTTATACCTCACAGAAAACAAAAATTATTGTAATTAATTAACAATACATTTTAGAAAAGCTAAAAATTATTGGACTGAGATACATACTGTAGATTCAAAAAATTCTGAAGGTTAATATATAATTCAGACCAGAACTATTTTTGTTAGGGATGATAGACAACAGTTTGGAAAAATTGTATGGCATTTTTTGTTCTTGCATATAATAACAACAGGAAGACTTCTATCTGCCAAAACATTGGAAAAAATGGCAATGGCTACAATGGAAGAACGGTTGTTAAGGTTGCTAGACCTAACTAGTATGGTGAAACAAATAGCTCTGATTAGAGAAAAGTCATTAGCCAATTTTAAAATCAGTTAGAAGTCCCTTTTGAACTTTTTGTAGGAAAACAGAAACAAAAAACACAAAAAATGAAGTCAGGGCATAGAAATTTGATAACTAGTAATATTTATAATTAGTTTTAAAAAGGGTGTTATTTTGTAATCGTAGTCCAAGATTTGAACTTAGGTTTTATCTATATCTGATGTAAAAGAAGTTTGAAGTCATTCTATTTTGTGTGTTTTCTCTTCTTTTTTTATTATTGCACCTTTATCTGTGATTTCTTTCTCTATTCTTTTTCTGTTGTGTTCTCACTCTTAACTACAAGGTTGTTTTGTAATATTTCTATTTTTCCCAGTTTGATATGAAATATTTATATACATGTATAGATATGCATTATTAATGAGAGAAAAAGCCTAATAATTATATCTGCTATTAAAAATCTCCCTGTTCTTAAAAATACATGTTTGTGGATTATACAAAAAGTTCACTCAGAAATATCATCATGACTTAGGTTGTCAGTCTAAAGGCCATAAATATTAAAATATGTTGTAAAACGAAAATGCAAACTAAAATTCTAAGACCTTCAGAAAAATAAAAAATATGGGAGAACTGAGTTCTAAAGTTAAGCTTCATGCACAAGCAAAGAGCTATAATTTATAAGATTTTATAGCCTGTGCCTAATGAGCATCATACTTCTTCTATGCTGAGAAATAACACCCAGGGAGTAATAAATCAGAACATACATTTAAGACCTGGAATATTTTATTTATTAAGCAGAAAGTGTCATTTTTTTCCTGACAGTTTAATAAGTCACACCAGTTGGAATAAGGCTAAAATATACAGTGTAACAGATTAGACTTTTCATGTTCAACCATGTCTAGACAATTAATAGGCAATTGTGCATGTGTTTCAGTGGTGGGGTTCAATTTTTTTTACTACAGGTTCTGTGGGCATGGCTTGGTGGGCATGGTGTGGCTTGGTGGGCATAGCTTGGTGGGCGTAGCTTGGTGGGTGTGGCAGGGGAAGGATACTGTAAAATCTCCATTCCCTCCCTGTTAGATCAGACAAAGGATTCCGACTCAGGCATGGTCAAAACAACAGGAACGTTTATTCACACTATTTACAACACACACAAGATTCAACTGGCAAGGTTTCTTCTCTGGCAACCTCTTATATAGAGTTACCAGGCAGGAAACTCCTAGCAAGCAGTTGCAACATTGTAACTCCTTTCCAGACAGATTCCAGACAGCTTGTCTCTGTTAATCACTGCAGCTGCTGGCTCAGCTCCGGAATGCGGTGACTCATAGGTTACCAGACGAGTTGTCTGGGACATAGGCTTGGGGACTCAACACTCCTTCCCCCATAGTCAGTGCGCATGTGTCTAGGTTCTCTGTCCAACACAGTACATGCGCACGCGTAGTCGTTCAGATAGGCGGGGCGGTGTCGGGTCCGCCCTGACCGCCTTAGTTCTTGAGGAGGCTCCTCCCTGTGGGACACGGAGCCTTCGCCTACGTCATCGCGGCCTGCCCTCGGGGGTGGAGTCGCCGTAGGCGGCAATGCCGACCCTAACAAGTCCGGGTGAGGGGGCGTGGCGACCGGGCTTGAGGTAGTTGGCATTTGCTGGCGAGTATTATTCTGGTAGGGTGGTTCCCCGATGGGCGAGGCCCCCAGCTGAGAGTCAGATTGGGCTGTGAGGTCCTGGCGGTCTCCCCGTGCTGTTCCCGCCGATACGAGGTCTGGACCGGCTAGGGACTCCAGGGTTCCAAACAACTGCTCGGCTTGAGCAGAGAACAACGGCCCAACAGGGGCCAACGGGCAGGAACGGCCTGGCGTGGTGACTGCTGTTTCGGGCAGGCGGCGCCTCAGTTGATCCAGGTGGCGCCGCCACTCGGATCCATCCTGAAGGCCGACTCTGTAAGAACAGGGTCCGGTTACGTCCAAAATGGTTGCGGCAATCCATCGCGGCTCCCCTGAAAAGTTCCTTGCCCAAACCAGGTCCCCAATTTCAAATAAACGAGGAGTGGGAATCTGCAGGTTGCCCCTCTGCAACCCGTCGTAATCGGGGTGCAGTCTGTCCAGAGTGGTCCGCAAGCGTCGGCCCATCAAGAGCTCCGCGGGGCTTTTCCCTGTGGCTGGGCAAGGTGTGACATGCTGTCCCAAAAGGTACGCGGCCACCCTTGCCTGCCAGTTCCCTTTATCCAAACGGGCCAAGGCTTCCTTGGCTGAGCGCACGGCTCGTTCCGCGCGTCCATTAGACGCCGGGTGATAAGGGGCCACCGGCGCGTGGCGGATCCCTTGGGTGGCCAGAAAGTCCAAGAAGGTGGAGGATTGAAATTGGGGTCCGTTGTCGGACACAACGACGTCCGGCAACCCGTGGGTCGCGAACAGACGGCGCAAGGCACGCACCGTGCTCTCCGCTGTGGTGGAAGCCATGAGAATCACCTCCACCCAGCGTGAGAACGCATCCACCACCACGAGGAAATTCTGGCCATGGAAGGGACCCGCGAAATCCAAGTGGAGCCTGGACCATGGGCACCTGGGGGCGTCCCACTCCCTCGGCGGGGAGACCGGCGGGGCCGGCCGGGACGATTGGCAGGAGGAGCAGGCGGCCACCCATTCCGCCACTTCAGCGTCCATGCCGGGCCACCAGACATAGCTCCGGGCCAATGCCTTCATACGGACGATGCCTGGGTGGTTGGCATGGAGCGACTGAAGAACCATGTGCCGGAGAGGGGAAGGGACGATGACCCGATCTCCCCAACACAAGCACCCGCAATGGAGCGAGAGCTCCAGCTGGCGTGACTTGTAAGGCCGAAAGTTTTCAGCC
Organism: Rhabdophis nuchalis; assembly: GCA_039707465.1. Taxonomy (NCBI): domain Eukaryota; kingdom Metazoa; phylum Chordata; class Lepidosauria; order Squamata; family Natricidae; genus Rhabdophis; species Rhabdophis nuchalis. The sequence goes on along the minus strand of CM077645.1, from coordinate 134,341,184 downwards.
ACACTGCCCGAAGGCCAGCCCCTCAGCACCCATCGGCAGACCTGGGCGAGGACGGGGTCTGCGCGGGTGTGAGCGGCAACGGCGGAAGAGGACAGGGGCAAGTCCGACTCCGCGACCATCAGGACAGAGAGAGCAGGCACAGGGGCCGGATCCGGCCCCGGGAGAGGGCAGCGGCTTAGGGCATCAGCATGCCCTATCTGCTTGCCAGGACGGTATAGCAGCGTATAGTCATACGCTGCCAGGAATTCCGTCCAGCGGGTCATCCTGGGCGACAGGATGGGGGGTGTCGGACGGTCACCGGCCAATAGCCCAAGGAGCGGCTTATGGTCCGTGACAACAGAAAAGGTCCGCCCATAGAGGTAATTGTGGAACTTCTTAATCCCGGACACTACAGCCAAAGCCTCCTTGTCGATTTGGCTGTAGTTTCTCTCCGTTTGAGACATTGTCCGGGAGTAAAAAGCAATGGGGGCTTCCGAGCCGTCTGGAAAGACGTGGCTAAGGACAGCCCCCAGGCCAAAAGGGGAGGCATCGCACGCAAGCGTCAGAGGAAGCCTGTCATGGTACTGGACTAGTACCGCATCTGACGTGAGCATGGCTTTGACAGCCGCGAACGCGTGTGCTTCGCGGCTGCCCCAGTGCCAGGCCGCGGATCGGTCGAGCAACCGATGCAGCGGCTCGGCTAGCGATGCCTTATGGGGAATAAACGGCGCGTAGAAATTCAAAAGGCCGAGGAATGCCTGCAGCTCCGTTTTGGAGGCAGGAGTGGGGGCCTTTTGGATGGCCTCGACCTTGGAGGGGGTTGGGTGAATTCCTTGGGCGTCAATCATGAAACCCAGGAATTCCACCCTAGGCGCAGCAAACGTACATTTGCTGCGTTTCAACTTTAAACCCGCGCCCCTGAAAACTCTGAGGACCTTCCGTAACGTTTTGGCGAGTTCTGATATGCTGGAAGCAGCAATCAGGACGTCGTCAAAATACGGTACAACGCCAGGGAGCCCATGGAGCAGTCGCTCCATGAGGCTCTGGAAGATCCCCGGGGCTACGGACACGCCGAATTGGAGACGGCGACAGCGGAAAGCCCCACGGTGGGTCACGATGGTCTGCGCTTCCGCAGCCTCGTCATCCACCGGGAGCTGTTGGTAGGCCTGCGCCATATCCAGTTTCGCGAACACTCGACCTCGTCCCAATGAGTGGAGTAGGTCTTGCACCACCGGAACCGGGTATGGGTTCGCCTGAAGCCCGAGGTTGATCGTCGACTTATAGTCGGCGCAGATCCTCACGGACCCGTCGGGCTTAATGGGGACCACAATTGGGGTCTCCCATTTCGCCTGGTCGATGGGTTCGAGCACGCCCTGCGCCACCAATCGATCCAATTCCGCTTCAACCTTGGGCTTCAGCGCGAACGGCAGCCTGCGGGCCTTCAAGCGGACTGGAGCAACCTGGGGGTCCAAATTTAGGGAAACTGGAGTGCCTTTGTACGTTCCTAAGCTGCCATCAAAGACGTCGTTGAACTCTCTGATTACTTCGTCTACCGGAGAACTGGCTGGCACGCTGTGTACTCCTTGGACTGACAGTCCCAAGGCTGGAAACCAGTCCAATCCGATCAAGGCAGCTAGGGGTTTGGCCACTACCAGGATGGGAAGGGATCCGTGGAAGGGGCCGTAGTCTACTCTCACTCTGTGCAGACCTAGAATGGGAATTTGTGAGCCCTGGTAATCTTTCAGGATCGTCGCCGTGGGGCCGAGATCCCGCTTCCTGAGCTTGGGGCAAAGCTTAACTAAATGCGCCCAGGACATGAGTGATCTAGAGGACCCTGAATCTATTTCCATTTTTACCCCCACCCCCTCTAAGCAAACCACTGTTGACAGTCTCCTACTCTCTGCCTGGTCATAGCTTAGAGCTGGGGGCATCTCCGCCAGCGCGAAGCAGTCGGTCGGCTGTGGCTGGTAGCGTCCTGAACGCTTCTGCGACCCTCGTTGTCCTGGTGGAACGGTTCTGGAGGCGGCAGCTGGCGTCGTCGCTGGAGCGGCAGCACGGCACACAGCTGCTAGGTGTCCTTTCCTGCCACATCTGCGGCACACCGATGCCTTGAATGGGCACTCTGGTCTCTGGTGGGCCCCTCCGCAGCCTAGGCAGTTCCCGGACTTCTGCTGCGGTGTGAATGCGTGATTCGGCACGCGCCCGGTCACCCTCATGCAGTCCCCACGGTCATCCTCCTCCAGCTCATCCAGCGGCGCTATTTCGTCTACCAGACACGCTCGCGGAGTGGGGAAAAGAGGAGGGCGCGCGCGGCCCATGTCGGATGTGGAGATCTCCGACAATTCTGTCGCACGTGCTTCTTCCACCGCTTGCTCGAGAGTCAGGACAGTTTTTGAAAGCAAGCGGCGCTTTAGGCGGATGTCTCTTACGCCGCATACAAACTGCTCCAGTAGGGATTCCTCCAGGAAGCCAGCAGGGAACTCGCAGGGGATTGCGGTCGCTCTCAATTTCTGCAGGAACTCGGCTACCGACTGTTGCGGCTGTTGCACACATTGCCTGAATGCATAGCGATGCGCTATGCGGGAAGGCGCCGGCGCGTAGTGTGCTCTCAGGCGGCCCAGGAGATCGTCCCACGGCACTTCGTGCACCGCTGCGGGTGCTGCTATGGTTCGGGCGGTAGCAAACAATTCAGGGCCGCCGCACTGGAGGAATAGGCTCAGCTTCCTGGCAGGCGCGAGTTCGCCGTAGTCGCTGGCTATCAAGAAGCACTCGAACCGGGCTAAGAAGGAAGCCCATTGTTCCTTCATCGGGTCGAACGGTGCAAACGGAGGCATTGTCGCCGTAGCCATGGTGAGGCTGTGCGTCGCGCTGCGCTCTGTTGTTGAAGTATTCGTTACCCGTTGCGTTCTAAGGCCACGGCCTGAATCCCACCTTCGTCGCCAGTGTTAGATCAGACAAAGGATTCCGACTCAGGCATGGTCAAAACAACAGGAACGTTTATTCACACTATTTACAACACACACAAGATTCAACTGGCAAGGTTTCTTCTCTGGCAACCTCTTATATAGAGTTACCAGGCAGGAAACTCCTAGCAAGCAGTTGCAACATTGTAACTCCTTTCCAGACAGATTCCAGACAGCTTGTCTCTGTTAATCACTGCAGCTGCTGGCTCAGCTCCGGAATGCGGTGACTCATAGGTTACCAGACGAGTTGTCTGGGACATAGGCTTGGGGACTCAACACTCCCCACTCCAGGGGAAGGATACTGCAAAATCCCCATTCCCTCCCAGTCAGCTGGGACTCAGGAGGCAGAGAAGAGATGGGCCAGTCAGAGGTGGTATTTACCAGTTCTCTGAACTACTCAAAATTTCCACTACTGGTTCTCCAGAACTGGTCAGAACCTGCTGAATACCAGCTCTGATGTGTTTACTCAAATAGCTTGAGTTTACTATTACATAATTGTGGATAAGCTTCATGACTATGGGATTACACCATAGATCCACCTAAAATTCACAAAGGCTTGTACCATCTTTATTACAGAAACACATGCAGAAATATTTTTGTATTGTTTATTTTATGTCTAAAGGGATTTTTTTTTAAGTACATGGATTCCTTAAATGCAAAACCAAAAATCATTAATGACAAATGTGCATAGACAGAATTTTTCAAGTTTGTGTTTTAAACTGCCACATTATGGATTGCAT